>VZRS01009505.1:0-53462 GCA_013398055.1 Ifrita kowaldi
AACAAGGAACACAAATCCCTGAGACAAGAGGATGCAATATCCCACTTGTGCAACCCAGGCCATGGAAGGACATAGAACAACATCCCAGGAAAAGAAGGTGCTCATTTCCTTCAGGGTGCAAAAACAAGGAAATCTCACTTGGTCCATGATTTTGGAGTTCTGCTTTGCCAGCACCATGGGCATCGAGTCAGGCAGGCTTGTGAATTTGATGGTGTCTGGGTGCTGACGATACTTCTTGTCACTCAGGATCTCACTCGCCCTCTTGTTCTTCTCAGCATCCAAGGATCCAAGTGGGGACCAGCCAATGCCCCTCAGCCACTGCAGGTCGGACTTGTACATGTTCTGGAAGGACAGGAAAGGATATAAAGCAACTCAACAACCTCCTCATTCCAAGCAACCCCAACTCCTATCAAGAGGACCTATTAAGAATGGAGCACATTCTTCTGGGTCAGCCAACTAGCCAACAATTCAATGGTTGTAACCATCTCCTAAGACCCTTCATACCATTCTCCACTGCACCCAGGGCTTGCCTTGACCAACACTTGGTTCTCCAGTCCAAAGATTTGACTTTGTTGCCCTTTCCCTGCCACACAGACCCCTCCTCCAATGGTAGAAAGAACACATGACAGACTACACAAGGCTATCACACAGCCACTAAAGAACAACTCACATCACTCTGCAGGTCGTACACTGTCNCCCAGGACACGGCAGCGCCCAGGGACGGACACTGCACCCACAGCAACCACCCACCTCGCTGAAGTTCACTTTGTTCTGCTGGGCCAGCAGGATCCCAGGGGTGTCCGGCATGATGTGAATGCTGGTTTTGTCCTTCTCCCAGGCTGAGATGTAGGAGCGCTGGAAAACGAGGAGGACAGAGGGAAGTAAATCACAGAGGTCCAGGGAAACAAACTCAACAAGATCAGCTCCATGAACCAAAGCAAGGGGCCTCTCTTTTGCTCTGACTAAGGAACTCCTGCCCTTTCCCAGAACGTTCTAATGCTTCACCCTTTTCCACACTGCACCCCATTACTGCTCCAACCATACCAATGAAAATTTCATCTCAAATGAGGAACACAAATCCCTGAGGCAAGAGGAGCCAGCATTTCCCTTGCACAACTCGGGCCATGGAAGGACCCACATCTTGAGAAAGGAAGGCATCTGTTTCCTTCAGGATGCAAACACAAGGAAATCTCACTTGGTCCATGATTTTGGAGTTCTGCTTTGCCAGCACCATGGGCATCGAGTCAGGAAGGCTTGTGAATTTGATGGTGTCTGGGTGCTGACGATACTTCTTGTCACTCAGGATCTCGCTCGCCCTCTTGTTCTTCTCAGCATCCAAGGATCCAAGTGGGGACCAGCCAATGCCCCTCAGCCACTGCAGGTCAGACTTGTACATGTTCTGGAAGTAAAGGCAAAGACACAAACAGCTCAGCAACCTCCTCATTCCTAGCAACCCCAAATCTTACCAATGGACCTTCTCCTGAATGGAACATGTTCCCCTGGCTCAACCCATCAGCCACCAATTCAGTGGTTATACCCATTCCCTAAGGCTCTTCTTACCACTCCCCGCTACACCCAGGGCTTGCCTTTCCCAACTGCTGGTTCACCATAAAAAAAACTTGACTCTCTTGCCCTTCCCCTGCCACACAGATCCCTCCTTCAAAACTAGCACAGAACACATGACAGACTACACAAGGCTATCACACAGCCACTAAAGAACAACTCACATCACTCTGCAGGTCGTACACTGTCTTGGCATGGACAACATCGTTCTGGTCTGGCAGGCAGGTCCAGCGGTGCAGAGGGTGCCGGTAATCGACATCGCTGACCAGCTCCTGGCATTTCTTGGCCAACACCACTCCCAGCATGTCCACAGGGCTACTGAAGTGCGTCTTGGACTTCTCAAAGGCTTTCTTGTACTCTCTGTCACTCTGGATCTTGGCCACATGCATCGACCACATCATCTTGGGGTCATCCTCAATGTTGCGGGCCCCAATGTGGTGGCCCAGCTGTTTTCTGTACGCGGTTTTGTATTTATACTATTTGAACACAGAAGAAACAATTACCACCTCTTTCCAAGCTGCCATCTCTGTTTCCCTCTTGTTAATATATTGGTTAATCATCTTGCATCTAACATATTTTAATTTGTTTGTTCATTTTCACAACTTTTTTATCATTTCATTTAATGTCCAGGAAATATTACGGTATTTCTTATATACTATCATCTTTAAATTATTGTATTTATTTAATTAACTTTACACCATTAAGAATTATACAACGTTTGAGGTGGGCAGCAATATAACAATGATAAAATTTTACATATCTCCTCCTGTTAAATATAAACCATTTCTGTCCAAGATTATGTGCCTCCTCTGCTCCACACTCTTATTTTCCCTCTGCAAGACCCACCTCGCTGGCTATGTCTCGGGATGCCTTGGCTGCCTGGATGGGGATGGCATCAGGAGGAAGGTCATAGCCTTTCTTCTTCAGCTCTTCATATCCTACCTTGTAACGTTTCTGTTGGAGAAGGATTCAAAACAATTAATGCAAATAAAACTCTCTAAAGAGTTTTTCAATGTTACAACTCTCCACCTCCGACTATTGAAGAGAAAGGATGAGTTTCCAAACACAATTTAATTAATCAAATTCAACTCTATACCCTGCTATTAATGACATGTATTTTGTAACCTTGGATATAAAATATTTTAAAATTACAATCCGAATATTTTCTGATTANCAATTAAATTCAACTCTATACCCTGCTATTAATGACACGTATTTTGTAACCTTGGATATAAAATATTTTAAAATTACAATCCGAATATTTTCTGATTATTTCATTGAAGATCAAAATTTTCTTTTAGCAAATACATTAAACTGAGTGATTCCCAGAGCCTTCTACAAAGGCGAGTAATATAACCTCGTGATTCTCTATACCCAGTTTCAAATGCAAACTTACATCACTTGTGTTAATTAAGTTTGATTTAGCCAGCAAAATTTCAGGAGTATCAGGCATGATGTGAACCTGAGTCTTGTCCTTGTTCCAAGCTTCCCGGTAGAGTATCTGAAGGAGACACAAACAAAGACCTGGTCTGAGATTCACTCGCATGGCAGTTATTTCAGTTCACCTTTTCTCTGCATTAGCAAAGCAAAGATGTACTAAGCAAGCAGGAGGAATGTTAACACCAAAAGAGTTTTAAATCAAAAAATACAATGACTTCTTACTGAAATACAGCTTTTCTTCTTTCTTTATATCCATGCAAGGAAACAGCATTAAGGCAATATATTTACATACTACCTATTAAAGGTCTGATTTGTAGTTATTACTGAGTAAGTTATCAGCACTCAAGATCTTCATCTTCTGAACAAGGCACAAAGAGCAGTGAGGCCCTGACTATAAATACCTGCTATTTGTATATTTTAAGCACATGTTCTGATAGAGAGATCCTTTTAAAAATGTATATTAATGCATTCACTTATTGAATCCCACATTCTGTCTCTAGAGGCAACTTACATCACTCCTATTTTTGGCATTCGATTTTGCCAAAACGATATCCATGGCATCCGGGATACTTGTGAACTTAATGGTGTCTGGGTGCTGCCTGTACTTCTTCTCACTCAGTATTTCAGAAGCTTTCTTGTTCTTTTCAGATTCCAGAGATCCCAAAGGACTCCATCCAATGCCTCTGAGCCACTGTAGATCTGACTTATACAGGTTCTGTTAAGGATGAAAATCAAATCATAGTAGATTATTTCACTGTTCATTGATTAAACCCTATGAAAAGTCTAACTGGCAGTTTAGCTCCAATCTGAGCTATACTGATATCAAAAGTGAGTTATCAAAGACACTTTCCAATAAGCAGTAACTATTTCACATGAAAATAAGTGAATTAAACCCAGAGGGAGCTTACATCACTCTGCAGTTCGTTGACCCTCTTTGCCTCGGTGACATCGACCTGGTCTGGCAGACAAGTCCAGCGGTGCAGTATCCGTTTGTAGTCCACATCACTGACCAGCTCCTGACACTTCTTAGCCAGAAGGAAGCCCAGCATATCCACGGGCATATTGAACTTGGTCTTCCACTTTTCAAAGTCTTTCTTGTACTCCCTCTCACTCTGCATTTTAGCTACTTGCATGGACCACAACATCTTGGGATCATCCTGCAAGCTGCGGAACCCGATGTGATGTCCCTGCTGCTTGCGGTACCCTTCTTTGTACTTGAACTGGAATGGCAAAGATGGCACCACTCAAATCACAGTAACAAACATACAAGGGTAAAATATACAAGCAAAATATCAATATGAGCTCTCATCTTAATGTTTCTTGTGAAATTACCCCTGGAAGTGTCCAAGGCCAGGTTGGGTGGGGCTTGGAGCAAACTGGGATAGTGGAGGGTGGCCATGCCCACAGCAAGGGTGGAACTGAATAATCCTTAATGTCTCTTCCAACCCAAACCCTTTTGTGATTCTATGATTCTATAGATAAGCAACTTGTTATGGTATCTCATGAAAAGTTTTAGCAGCCCCTTAATTAAGTAGCGTGCATCACTCAGTGTCAGTGAATGCTCTCCCTGGAAAAGAAAGAATCCTTGGAAAGGAAGAGAGCATGGCAATAGGAAGGGTCTCCGATGCCATCTGATTCACACACTCACACTGTTCAGAACTCCCTGATACTGACACACTGAAATATTTTGATGAATAACATCATCAACAATGAATAATGATGAAATACAAAGATACTTAAGCACAGGAAACATTTCCTAATGATTAATAAAATCTCTTCCACAAATGCAGGAGTTGTATTTGTACCAAGTTACGGTAACAGCAGTCCATGTGTCACCACATCTGTTTCAGAGCTGTGATGAGGATTTCTCTGCATAGGTGCTGGGCTCAGCTAATTGAACCAAATTTGGTGCTGGTCTGAAAATGAAGCACCCAAAAGAGCAGAAAACTCCTCCCTTTGTGTGACCAGCCATGTCACAGATGGACCAAACTTCAGACTTGTTAAGATGCGAAAGAAACCCTTGTTAAATTCGACAAAAAACAGCTCAGGAAGGAGTTTTGTCAGCAGTGCTGGTTCTGACTCCAAGCCACACCTTAGCAGAGAGGTGTATTTCAATTTGTGACTCTGTAGGTTTTAACAATCAGCTCAGTGCTTGTCACATTGAGTTAAAATGCTGCTTACATCACTGGCAATGTCCCTTGAAGCTTTGGCAGCTTTCACTGACATGGCTTCAGGTGTGAGGTCATAGCCTTTCTTTATCATTTCCTCCCAGCCAAGCTTGTAGAGTTTCTAAAATTGAAAACAATATTAATTAAAACCAGTAATATGTAAGTCATCTGCTATTTAGATATACTAATGATCCATATCACCAAATTCTGGTCACCTCACAGGCTTCAGTGATGAGAGAAGGGCTGCTAGAATGGGAACTGAGAAATGGGAAAGTGATCAACAAGAAATGCTGGTCTTCCAAGGCTTAGGAGAGGGACTGAATAGTTTTTCACTATTTAGCAGCTTCCTACTATAGCTTATCTTGAGGATTTGAAACACATCTGGAAAAGTTGAAATACATCCATTTGAGATAACAGAACACTTTTTGATTGGCTTAACAAAATTTTAATTAATAAGGCTTTCATGAAGCCATTTAACAGTCAAGTCAGTTTGCGCACAGTTGATTTTCAGTACAGGCATTCTTAAGTCAAAGATCTGCCTCTGAGCAATTATGCAAAGCAAAACCTGAGTATTTTTTGACTGGCACAATTGTCACCTTCTCCTATCTGAAAGCTGCAAGAAAAACTGGAGTCACTGCATCTACTTTTTCCCATAGGTTAAGTTAAAAATATACACATTTGACTTGTAATTTTATAGTAAGGAATTTTTAACATGACTGATTTCTATGCTAAGCAGACTACAGACTATGCACTTCCAGATGTCAAAATCAGGACTTACATTTTCCATACCTTATAACGCAATTTAGTCTGTTAGTTTGCTAGCCTGAAGCTGGTACTTATTTTACTCTGAAGATATTACCCACATGAAATTCTTGCCTGTGTTCTAAATCCCCAGTAGATATTAATTTAAAATGCTGATAGGATGTATCAAAATACTCTACCTGACTGTAGTTTGTCTTGTTCTGTTTGGCCTGTAGAATATCTGGTGTGTCTGGCATCACATGGACCTGAGTTTTATCCTTCTCCCAGGCTTGAGTATAAGCATGCTATGGACAGAAATTCCCAGAAAGTTACATCAGATGTGTTAATAGAAATGACAAAAGATGGTTCTTTCAGGGTTTTCACCTTTCCATTTGGATACGGATGGGTAAAAAGGTGAAGGTGCTGACTCAGATTTATCTTACTATATAATGATCTAATACAGAATCAGCTGAATTATTGTCTGGTCTTGCTTCTAATGAAACCAAACTACCAAGATTTTCAGGACCAGTCATTTCTATATAAGAATGGGAAGAATATAGGTTGGAGAAAAATTAGAAAATATTTCTTTAACCAATGCTGTTTATCAGTAACTGTTTCATTGAGGAAAAAAATTACGAAAGAGGAGCCTGTGACAGTTGTTTTTCACAGGGAAATGCTGCTACATAAAGGTGTGACAGAGATTCACAAACCAGTTATTGGAATGGATTATATGTGAATCCCTGCCTGAATTTTCCCCTGAATACTCACTTTGTTCATGATATTTGCATTCTGCTTTGCAAGGACCAGGTCCATGGCATCATTCTGTTTGGTGAAGGGCAATATGCTGGGGTGCTGGCGGTACTTCCGATCGCTTGCAATCTCTGTGGCTTTCTTTGACTTCTCCACATCCAGAGAACCAATGGGATTCCAACCAATCCCCTTGAACCATTCCTTGTAATCCTGCTTGTACTCATTCTGCCCAACAGGACACAAAAGCAAAGTTTACAATGTACAAACAGCTCAAACAAAATAATCCTGTTCTTTCCAAAATGCAGCCATGATGCAAAAACAAAAGCCACCAAAAGAAGTCAGCTCAAACAAAATAATGCTGTTCTTTCCTAACTGCAGCCATGATGTAAAAACAAAAGTCACAAAAAGAAAACTTACATCACTTTGGATCTGATTCATGTTTCTGTACAGCTCCAAACTCATTGCATCTGGCAGGAGCATGTACTGGTGGATCAGGCGTTTGTAGTTGGCGTTGGTCACACGGTCCTGGGCCTCCTTGGCTGCCACCACGCTGAGGGCATCAGAAGGTGTCTGGTAATTAGTCTTGCTCTGCTCATAGGCCTTCTTGTACTCCCTGTCCGACTGCATCTTGGCCACTTGCATGCAATGGACAAGTTTGGGATCATCCTGGAGGCTGCGGAAGCCGACGAGTTTCCCCTTGTCTTGTTCGTACCCTAATTTGTATTTATACTGGAAGAGAACAGAAACAGATAGTTTAATTAATTTAGATTTGGAATTAAGGAAAAAATTCATGGCTGTGAGAGTGGGCAGGCCCTGGCACAAGGTGTCCAGAGAAGCTGTGGCTGCCCCTGGATCCCTGGAAGTGTCCAAGGCCAGGTTGGAGCACTCTGGGACAGTGGAAGGTGACCCTGCCCCTTTTTTCTCCCAAGAACTTACATCACTGGCAATATCCCTGGAAGCCTTGGCAGCTTTGACAGGAATAGCATCTTCCCTGAGATCATATCCTTTCTTCCTGGTTTCTTCAAATGAAGATCTGTACATTTTCTGTAAAAAGAAAAAGTGACACCTTTAAAAAAAGCAAAAAATTGCATATTTTCCACATGCACCAATAATGGTGAAAAGTTACATCTATAAGGATGCCAGCTTAAAAAGTAAAAAGAGATAAAAATGTCTATTTTTGCCCACATGGAAGACGTGCACAATTACAAGCAGTCCTTTATTTAGCATATGCAGATTTAACAACTGGCTACCAAAATCTGTCCATAACGTAATTTTTTCCCAAAAGAACAGGTGCTACCTACAAACATTTTGAATCCTGTACAAAACTTTGCGCATGGGGAAACAAAATAATCAATAATAAAGTAATAAATACAGTAACAAACATGAATAGTACTCAAAGTCTACTATTTTGTAAGCAGCTGTTATGTTTCAATGACCTCCAGAAACATTTCACAACCTGGCTATAAACATGGCTTTGTCTTGGAAATTTTGGGTATTTAATTTCGGGGAAGGAAGCAGGGAAAAGGAAAATTAATAGGTTTTGTGAAATTACTGCAGGTTAGCAAGGTGAGACTTTTGCATGCTCTCATCTCACTTACTCCTTAACAAAAAACAAGAGCAAGGTCACGGCCTTACAAACAGTACTCACTTCACTTAAATTGAGTGCATTTGCTTTTGCTAAAGCAATCTGTGGAATATCTGGAGTGATGTGAACTTTCTTTTTGTCTTCTTCCCAGGCTTGTTTGTACTTGTGCTGGAAGGATTTGAAAAATAGAGATCTCAACATCTCTTATTACTAAATAAAACAATTTAAAAGACTATTGCCTACTTGAAATCCAAACTGCCTTGACAATGATGTGTTACCACCATGGGAGGCACAGTTATCTTTTTATTTTAGCACTTAAAGCACATTAGCTACAAAAGAAAATCATGTTTTCTAAAGCTCTGCATACAATAGGATTGACTATTCAATCATATGTACATTGTTTCCTACTTCTGCAAGCTTAAATGAATTTTGATGAGTACTTTCTTACCTCATCCATGATTTTGGCATTATTTAAAGCTAAGACCATGTTCATGGAATCCATAGGAACAGAGTACTTCAACTTGTCTGGATGCTGGCGATATTTCTTCTCACTAATGATTTCCATGGCTTTTTTGTTCTTCTCAGCTTCCAAGGAGCCCAGTGGGAGCCACCCAACACCCTTCATAGTTTCATCATACTCTGCTTTGTACTGATTCTGGAGGCAGAAAGTAGATAAAAATCAATATGAAGCATAAAATAGTTGATAAATTTGGAAGTACAAGATAAAATGTATTAATGGAACTGAAGCTCTTCCTGTCTTGGTCTGCACATGACTATTGCTCCTGAAGAGCCTGATGGGACATGTAAGGAGTAAATGTCCATAAAATGACTTATTTCTGAGCTCAAATTCTTTAATATTTCACAGTCTAGGAAAAACAAGATGGCTGCAATTTTTGAAAAACTTGTTTAATTTACTACATTTTAGTATATACCTGACCTAATTTCACTAAGAAAATAATACTATTTATCTTACAGTGTTTTTTCATAAACCAAGCAGCTTTGTATTCACAGTGCAAAGGATGAAGAACCTCTCACTTACATCACTTTGTAACTGCATCATGTTTTTGGCCAATTCAATGCTCATAGAATCAGGCAGGACATTGTAGGTGTGGATCAAGTTCTTGTAGTTTGCATTTGTAGCCACTTCCTGAGCTTTCTTGGCTGCCACCACACTGACCATGTCAACTGGAGTGTGGAAAGTAGTCTTGGCCTTCTCATAATCCTTTTTGTACTCTCTGTCAGATTGCATCTTGGCCACCTGCATGAAGTGCACCAGCTTGGGGTCATCCTCCAGGCTGCGGAAGCCGATGTGCTTCCCTTTGCTCTTCTCATAGGCCAGTTTGTATTTATACTGAGAGCAGGAAAGAGAAAAAACAGCAAAAACCTCCATTTAAAACATGCAATATTAAGCTCTGTTTTATCACTGGAAAAACAGATCACAAGATCTCAGGTTTCATCATTCAATTTAAATAAAGTCCCCGAATGGTATCACCCAACCAAACTCACATCGCTCGCGATGTCTCTGGAGCTTTTGGCTGCTTTTATTGGAATTGCATCTGGCTGCATGTCATAACCCTTCTTCTTGTCCTCCTCCCATCCAGCTTTGTAAAGTTTCTAAGTTCAGATGTGAAAGAGAACAGGTGTGATGAAGGCAGAACTCTAACGTTAAATGTTTTCAAACAAGGCACTAAAATGACATCGATTTTTGCTCTGTGCAGGAGGCACTGAATGCCCACCACGAGCACAGTAACTCACATCACTCATTGTCATCTGGTTCACTTTGCACTGCAGAATTTCTGGGGTGTCTGGCATAACGTGAATGGTGGTCTTCTCTTTGTTCCATTTGTCCGTGTACAGCCTCTGCAATTACGAAGAAATTTTTAGCATCAAAAAGGTACTGAAATAATAAAATAAGAGTTTGCTTTTGCTTTGCTCATTTGTAATAAATAATATTTCATATAAATACTATCAGCACCAGAAATAACCTTCACAAATAGAGCTGCTGAGGAGCAACCTTATCTTCCTCCTTTCTTTAGTATTTTGAGAAATTTGCAAAGTATGTTTTGATAATTAATAAATATTGAAGCTGGAAGTTTTCAGCCTGTGTTCTTCCCAGCTTTCACGGGAAGCATAATTTTTATTTTCACAGACACTCTTTCCATGGAAAACATGGAATAAGGATCAGTGATGTCCTGGATGACTAGGGACAAGTGTGAAGAACTCCAGTTTTAAGGAAACTTGTACAAAACTGAACAGAATTCCAGGTTTTTTGCAGTTCATTGATTGTGAATACCTCCTACAGAAGAAAGGTTACTAAAGCACTATAAATGTGGAGAAGAAATCTTTAATCTTTAGAAACAGAAAATGAAACTCCCTTAATTATGAGCAGTCTGAGGCTTCCATGATCTCTCAGTGTCCAGTCCTAACCAAGGAACCACTGCCCCCCTTGGAAATTTTAATAATTTCAGTGGGAATGCACCTTGCCCTACAGTTTTGCAAGACAAAGACCCAAACTCTGGGTCAATCCAACAATTCCCACCTTGTTCATGGTCTTGGCATTTTGCTTGGCCAGCACTTGTTCCATGGCATCCATGGGGATGGAGAACTTCAGCTGGTCGGGATGTTGGCGATATTTCTTCTCACTGAGAATGTCTGTAGCTTTCTTGGCCTTTTCTACATCCAGTGACTGAATTGGTACCCAGCCAACTCCTCTCAGCCAGTTATTGAAGTCAGATTTGTACAGATTCTTTTAAAAAATAAATGAGAAAAACACAGTGAGGCAAGAAAAATGACATAAATTTATATACATAAAACAGGTAAAGCCTTAAAACTTCTCCTCACAGTTCATTTTTGAGGGGAAATTTAGATTTAGTTAAAATTCAAGTATGATAGAGTCAGTATTTAGACCTAGTGCATAACCTACAATTTCTGACAGGAGAAATAAAATCACAGTAATTAAAATCTGACTACAAAAATACATCAATTAGTAAAGCATGCTCATTTCCTGGGAATAAGCCAAATATGGACAGACATAAAAAAAATTGTTACTTGCTAGATAAGTTTCCTAGGACTTAATAGCTGCACATAATTCTCATAAGGTTTGGAAAATACATGGTTCCAGACCAGTCATTTACATCCCATTCTACTGTTAATTCATTATAATATATATTGGATTATATAAATTAATTTTTTAGCCTAAAAAGGTTAATGATGTCCCACAGTCATTATGAGAATTAAACATGGAGCTGATTATTGATGACATACGTCACTCTGAAGCTGCATCACATTTCTGGAGAGCTCCAGGTTCACAGAATCAGGCAGGAGGGTGTAATGGTGAACTGGCTGCTTATAGCCAGCGTTTGTCACCACTTCCTGGGCTTTCTTGGCAGCTGTCACGCTGAACATATCCAAAGGACTGTGATATTTGGTCTTAGTGACTTCATAATCCTTCTTGTATTCCCGATCTGATTGGATTTTGGCCACGTTCATGTAGTGAACAAGTTTGGGATCATCCTGCAGGCTCCGGAACCCAACCTGTTTGCCTTTGTCTTTCTCGTAGGATTCCTTGTACTTGCACTAGAGACAAAGGGAGAACAGCCTTACCCACTTGGGAAAGAGAAAACACACTTTGGATCAGTTTAAAACACTGAGTTTCAAAGCATTAATGACTGCAGCTCATTCTGTAACCTCATAAATGGTTTTTACAGCAGCACCGGATTATTTAGGTCAAAAAAAGAAGAGGATTTGTGGATGTTACAGGCCTGGGTGCAGGGAGATTTTAGTNTAGAATATTCAAGACAGAAGAAGATTTATTGTATTGTAAAGGAGAATCTCGCGCTCTTACATCTCTTACTTCTCTTAGCTCTCTTAGCTCTCTTACACCTTTTACATCTCTTCACTATCCTGCTTTCTGTTTTCCTGGCCTGCTTCTAGCTGCAGCTAGCAGCTCCAAGCAGGCCCCCTGTACACAAGCCCTTATCAATAAACCTCATGCTCTAAGACCGGACTTCAGAGATCTCTCATCTCCATACGTCCCAACCATCCAAACCGAGCCAGACCCCACAGTACATATCTCAACCCACATCTGTAGCTAGAAGCCCTCCCTCACCATTGTCACTGACACAGGCTTGTAACTCCCAGGGACATTCAGCTTTTAATTAAGACCATAATAATAATAAATTATTGAACAGCCTCACCAAACAATTCAATATCCCAATATTCAATTGAGGATATTTAAGAAGGGAATGAAGAGTCACTTACAAACTTTTGCTAAAGCAGGAGTACAGGTCTCCAGCACAGGTAAATAATAATAAATAATGAAATGCAGGAGGGGTATGTGTTCCACTGGATGTAAATCCTACTTACATCGCTTGCAATATTCCGAGAAGCTTTAGCAGCAATAATTGGAATGGCATCTGGTTTCAGATCATAGCCCTTGGCAATGGTTTTCTTCCAGTCTGCTTTGTAGCTAGCCTTGGAGGGAAAAAAGAGAAGAGTTTGCGGTGTCAGGAATAGCAATTCTAATAAAGAGTTTAAGCCCATGTTTTTATTATAGTTACAGGAATTAAAATATCCAGTTTAGTTTGTGTAATTTCAAGGAAAAATTGCCAACCTGTACATAAACTACAGTTCTATTATAATAAATAGATCTACTACAAAGATAATCATGAACTCCATAAGCATTTTTTGCAATTTTTGTTTAGAACAACTCTATTAGTGGCATTTTTTCCCTTTTTTATGCAAAACCCTTTTTCATTTGACTGAATCTTCAGAAATTTTTTCCTGTTAGCTTCAAACTCAGGCTTTGTGTTCTACAGGGACAGGGGAAAGCAGCCTGGCTGATTTTTTTTTAATCAGTCTGGCCAGACTATTAAAATTCCTAGGCTGTTAAGGGAGATACCAGTTTTTATCTCATTCCTGGAAAGCTGATAATGCCACCAAAAATTTAACATCACAAAGGCAATAAAATTGATATGATCAGTGGAGAGCTTCATGGTGTTGAAATTCAAAATATACTCACATCACTGATGTTGTAGGCATTAACTCTAGCCTGTATGAACTGGGGTACATCAGGAGGGAGGTGGTACTTGTGAATAATTTCTTCCCCTTTGGATTTATACAATATCTGCAAAGAAAAATAAAGAAAGACATTTAACAGCTCAATTTATAGACTGTGAATTGAAAAACTGTATCAAAAAAAAATCTGATTCCCAGGTGATTTTCAGCTGGAATAAAATTGTAAATAGACACATTCACCCAAACAATTATTTCAGGAGTGCTCTTAAAGCTGGAGGATGAAGTGAAGGTAGGCACAGGGCAGAAACTGATAATGTCAGAGTGTTTCCAAAGTTTACTTACATCACTCAGTTGTTTGCTGTTGATCTCTGCTTGCTTCTGTACTGGAGAGTCAGTCACTGAAGTGAATTTGGTTTGATCAGGATGCTTTTTGTAGGTGTACTGAAAGAAGATAAAAAAATATTTGTAGAAAATGCATATAAAGTACTTTCCAAGTGTTGATAAAGTAAATAAAATTATTAATAAACTAAGTACTTTTAAAGTATTAATTAAAAATATGTTGACTTAAAAATATGTGAATGCTTGAGGTTCATGCTTCATTTTGATACTACTGCTCTAATCTTATGGTTTTACTTGTTATAAAAAGGATTGTGCTATATCTGTTTTGATCACTAGATGTCACAAAAGGCCCTAAAATAGAGATGAAGATGGTTTTTAAAAGTCACATATGGCAATGAGGCCAAACTCAAAATCATTGATGTTACCAGGGATCACTCGGTTAATTTTTTTGTGGTGAACCACTGCTATCCCGTACTCACATCTTTACATTGCTCCAACTTCTTAATTGCTTCATACTCTTGAGTTATGGTCTGAGGGAAGTAGCACTTTGTCTTTTCCTCCTCATAATCTGCTTTGTAATTTTTCTAGGAACAAAAGAAGCATTCAGTAAGGAACCACAACTGAGCTTTGTCCGAACTGCCAGAGTGAGGGGGAAAGCAGAACAATTGCCACACTTACATCACTTTTCATAGCTTCAACTTGCATGCAGTGGTTGTAATGGGGGTCCTCAAAGCTGCCCAAGTAGTGCCCCAAAATGTTCTTCTGATATGCATCTTTATATTTTACCTGCCAAAATAACCACGAGTTGAGAAGCAAAAGTAATCAAGAGGGTCAGTACTGAAGGATAAAGCCCAAATGAAATACCTACATCACTAAAGTTCTTCAGAGCAGCATCAGTCTGGAACTTGGGTGTCTCACAGTAATTCATTCTGTTTCCTCTGGACTGTTCATAGGCTTCTTTGTATAATTTCTGCAAATCAAATAATACCAGATCATGCAGGAGATTTCACTGCAAGTCACCCCCACCACGTTAAAAGTGACAAGAGTAAAACTGTGTAACAGTTCCAAAGAAAAGCTTTCCCACAGGACTGAGAAACAGATGGCACCGTTTTCCCAACAGTTTTTAAAAATAACTTTTTTTAGGTTTGTAAGGGAAGACAGAAAGGTCTGACTAATGGGTTTTGAACTTCTGACAGTGAGAAAGAATCAATCTCTTCTCATACAAATAAAAGAGGAATTGAGAAGACCAGAATATAATACGTAAAATATGTAAAAGCACCACATATTTTATCACCATTAATTGCAATTCCTTCAAACAGTAAGGGAAGAACTGTCCTCTTGTGATTCATTATCCACAAGGATCTAAATGAACTACACAGCAATTAGCCATCCACACACCACTGCTGTTGCTACATTTATATGTGGAGAAATCATTCTTTACCTGAATTGTTCTGGCTGGTGCTATCTCATGACAAATATGGGTCTACAAAACTAAAAATACTACAAGATCCAAAGGAGAAGCCTTGTGAAGAAATGATGGGTTTGGTTCCTGGTACATGGCTGAAAATGCACTTTGATAATACTCACATCACTCAGAATATCTCCTGCAGCTTTTAATTGCTTCAGCAATGGGTTCTCTGTAGCAGGGAGCACATTATAATCTGCAATAGCTTTTTTCTTTTCATAGTCTGCTCTGTATTTGAACTTGAAAGAACAAAAATAAAAAATAAGAGGTTTTAAAAATCAGAATTAAAAGCCAAACACTCACTAACTTGTGTGATTGCCCAGAGAAGCTGTAGTTGCCCCATCCCTGGAAGTGTCCAGGGCAAGGCTGGATGGGCTTGGAGCAACCTGGGATAGTGGAAGGTGTCCCTGCCCATGGCAGGGGGTGGCACTGGGTGGTGTTTAAGGTCCCTTCCCACCCAAACCATTCTGTGATATGAATCTATTTTGTGATATAATCTTCAACTTTTCAGGAAAAATGCCCCTGTTATTTAACTTATGGTGGCAAAGGACCATGAAAGGTCTTGACAAAACAATTTCAGCACAAACTTGTGTGAGTTCAGAACTGTTCCCAAGCTGAAGAGGTGGAACACAGGTCCCTCACCTTGCTGACATTCTCTGAAGCTCTTTTATTGGCTTCATATTCTGGAGTTTCAGTCTGCATGAAGTAGATTTGGTCTTTAATATTTTCAAAGTCTTCCTGGTATTTCCTCTGTTAGGAACAGAGACAGACAGAAAACAACACATCATCTGATTGTAAATTAGACATCTACAGCACGGATTATTTAGGAAATAAGAAATGCCACAAATGGAGCATCAGTGTTTTCCAAATGAACATAAACAAGGATAAAGCTGTTGAAGATTTTCTGCAGGATTCACTCACCATACTTAGATTTTCTGCATTCATTTTTGCAACTGCCACGTCATAGCACGGAGTTTGAGTCCACTTGCCTTTGACTTTGTTTTTATAGTCCTCATGGTAAATAACCTATAAGGAAACAAAACAATAAAATTTAATCCCCAAGACACAGCTCCATTTTCACTTGAGAGATTCATTTTTCAAAGCTGTCTTTTTAAAGCTGCTTCATATTTTACACCTGCCTTATAACTATTTTAGTAGTTATTGTAAAAAACACCTTAAATATGATTTGGCCAAACCATTTCAGTGTTATGCCATTTCTCTTAGTACCTTCCCTGACCTAAAAAGGATAAATAAATAATATCTCTAATGCATTCCTTTAGTTCTGTTTTCTCACTGGTCACGTAACATTGGGATATTGCCCATTAAGTCAGAATTTACTGGTATTGCTGCTGGAACTGGTTATAAGCAAACCTTTTTAATTACCTGGTATTTGTGATTTCTGTTATTTATTCAAGCTCACAGAAATCAAGTATCAAATGTTTAAAGAGTTGGTCTAACAACAAAATGCCTGAGTTTTGACTCAGTGTTCCAGGTGGATTTTCAGCCACAGCTGCATTACTCACCATAAAAAATAACTCTTCCAATGCCTTTTAAACACTGCTAAAGAATATTTATGCCAGAAATAGTCTTTAAAAAATTCTTTTTTTATATCGTTTTGGAGATACCTAGACAGCTTATTATTTTATTAATTTTGAAGAATTATAGTACTGATCCTTTTTCTTTACATGTCATAAAATTTTCTTGATGACAATTTAGCTTTTAAGCTAAGGAAAAATAAGATTAAAGAAATTTTCTCTAAATTAATTATTTTACTTTCCATGGGTTCAGTGCAATTTTCTTCGTGGTTTCTCCACCATGAGTGAACACTGTAACTCTAATCTTAAAATGCAGATTAATTTTCAATACAAAATAAAATAAAGAAAATAAAATACTACATGATAGTTAAATTCTGAATGGAGTTAAAATCCTATTTCTGCCTTACAAGATTATGCAACTTGGTTCCACTTTCTCCAGCAAAAGTTGGTCTTCCTGTGTGTTTTTTCTTTTGCTTTCCCTTTCCTCAGATACCTTTTTTGCCTCTCTACCTGCAGGGGTGAGGTTTGGGCAGCGTGTTCTACTCACATCACTCAGCTGCCTTGACACCTTCTTGGCTTGCTCCACATCAGGGGGGTCTGGCAGAGAGGTGAATTTAGCTTTCCTTTCATCGTGCCCTTTTTTGTAGACAATCTGAAAATATGGGAGAAATAAGCATTTACTTGAGCATCACAGCACTGAACTCTGCTACTGCCCCATTAACAAGGGTAGTGCTGCCCACAGCCCCTGCAGCAGGAGCTCTTTCAATCTGTGTATTAGCAGGGAACTTCTGAACATCTGCAACATTCACTGAAATCTTCAACTGAGAGCTGAAATCCCCTGTTGAAGAGTTCTATGTATCTAAATATCAGCAAATCCCAGTCTCAGCACCTCCTGACTTTTCTTATCACTGCTTTAGAGGCACATTTGCAGACCCACAACAGAGAACTGGACTTAGACACAGCCCAGAGAGTTCCTGCATTTGGGGAGATACTCAAGGTCTTCTTACTGATTTAATAAATTAACTATTTCATTAATTCCTAATCCAGCATCAAATTGCCAATGGATTTATACTCTAATATGCTCTACTTTGTACTCTAATGTCAAGTACAGCTTTTTCTATGAAATACCACTCCTATCAGTGCTATCTGCTCGCACTTATGCATTTTCATTTTCTGTTCCATTATGAAGCTGTTATATCTCACCAAAGTCCACGACATCTCCCAAGCCACACCACAACCCAACAGCCTTTGGTGCCTACATGCAAATATCTGCTCTGATACTCACATCACTCAGAGCCTTCTGAGCCTGTGCCACCCTTCTGAGCTCTGGACTGTCATTGTAGGGATAGAACAGGGTTTTGTCTGCATCCCACTCTTCAGTATAGAGTTTCTACAAAAAAAATGCCAGAATGCTTATGATTAGTTAATTTCTGCCTTTGAAAGTTTCTTTCACTTCAGCTCCTTGGACCCGTGGTTATTTTTTCTCACCTTGCTGAACATTGCTGTGTTTTTTATTGCATTCACAAGCTCTGGAGCATCAGGGGGAAGCAGGTATTTGTCCTTATTCTCCTCCCAGTTCTGTTTATATAATACCTGGAAGGAAAGATCAGCAAGTTGGTCATTCTATCATTGAAAAAAATTTTTACGTTTGTGAATAAACTGCCTGACGTAATGATAATTTTTCAAAGTGAAAGTCTCAGACAAGTGACATCTGAAGAGAGGAACTGGAAATACTTAAGATTATAAATATATTTGCCTTACTAACTTCTCTGCTGTCCCTCCCTGTGCTTCTAAACTGTTGTATAGACGTTGCTTTAGCACCCTGAGCTCAAGACCTTGTTCTTATCAGTAACCTCAGGATCCACCAGTGTTGGGAAAGTCAGAACTCACTCACCTTGCTCACTTGCTGTGACACTTTCTTTGCATGTTCTATATCCTTGGCCTTTTCATCCACGTGGCAAATGGTTCTGGCAACTTCCCCAGCCATGCGGTATTTAACCTGGAGCACAACAAAATTCATTGATTCTACAGGAAGAGTGCTTTTTTTTAAAACAAAAATCAGAACATTGACATTTTCACCCTTCATATAAACATCCAGAACCTAAATGAACCTAGGAACGAAGCCCATGGAAGCAAACGGATTTTGTGAATTAACTGAGGGAGAAATGCAGCCTTGAGACAGCTTCAAGAGATGGGAATCCAAGTTAGAGGTGGTGCCTTCTGTAATCACAGAGCTCCAAGAGCACTTCCATGCTGCACAGTGAGAGATGCCCAGTGCAGCTCCACTTCCCAGGCCATTCCCATGTGAACACTGGCTGCAGGGCCCAAACCAACACAGCCACGTTGCCACGGCAAGGCAGCAGCTTGGCTGGAATTATCACTTCTTACCTAACATTTAAAATCAAGACTTAATTTGCTTCTTTACTTCTCACTAAATATTGTTTTCCTCATGCAGTCGTTACCCACCTCGCTGAGCTGGTCCTGCACTTTCTTGATCCTCCGGATTTCAGGGGTGTCAATTGTGGAAGCATATGGCTTTCCTTTTTCTTTTCTAAATTTTTCTTTGTACTTGTTCTGGAAGAACATAATGATAAAATAATTAAGACATATCCTAGAGCTCTGGCAGAACTGTATTAGCAATTATTGCCATATTTATCTGGTTAGGACAGGAATTTGGGGCAGATTATTCAATAATATTAACTAAAATTACTCAATTACATTTGCACTTATGCTTGTTTTAGCCAACTGAGGTTATTCCATCTGACACAATAGGAAAAAATCCATCTCTAACTTTAGCCTGATTTGGATCACCTCTAATTTATTATATTCTCTCCACGAGGTTAGTATTGATAAATTCAGTTATCCGCAATATAACTATCAAACAATCCCTGTAAAACATTTCTAAAGCTGCTGCTCCTCAAGAAATAAGAGACATGGGACAACCTACCTCGCTGAATAGGTCCTTCATTTTATTGCTGTGTTCCAGGTAAGGTGTCAAAAACTTGGATGGGTCCACTTTTGTCCGGATAGTCTTCTTCCTGATGGGAGGGGCTGCATCCTCCCCAGAGGGCTGGGTGCGCTCCGCTGTGTAGGTGCTGGTGGTGGTGGTGGTCTCAGGGGCTGAGTAGTCTGTGCTAATGGTCTCAGTGATCTCAGTGACCACCTGGGGATTAAAAAAAATGAATAATGACTTGTTTTATAGGTGTAAAAGTTCATTATAATAAGCGTTTTTCATCCCTCCCCAGCTGGTGAAAGGATGTTCTGCTCTCATCCAGATCCACATGGAGACAGAAAATCAGGGACACTTTTCCTACTGGGATTAACCATTATGCTCCCCATACATCACCCACCCTAAAAGAACCCACAAGGAATGAACTCTCTGGCTGGTTCCTGCATCAAACTCATGGAATTATTCCCCAAAGGATCTGGTAGAGTGGGGCTCCAGCTGCTTCTGCTCTACATGCATTAACTTCCAATCAATTTAAATGGTTTATATACTTATTTATTGACATAGTCATGCTGCAAGCAGTAATTTTAGCACTAAGATTCTAATGAAAAGCATCTAAAAATAATTATTACAACTAAAAAAATGTGCTCCAAAATCACCCAAATAAGTGTCAGGTTTTATTTCGTATCAATTAGCTTTATAAAAAATTGCCTTTAAAAAGGAATTCAGGAAGGTCTGAGTTCTGAGAGTTATTTGCATCAATGAGACAGAGCTGAAAATACACCAAGAATTAAACAATTAATAACTTCTGTTTCTGCATAAGCCCATGCCATAAAGAATACTTCATGGTAACACAGCAGGGAGTTGGGTTCTATCTGTTTCAGAAGTAGAACTTCAAATTATGGCAACCACTCCTTGGTGACCCAAATATTTGTTACACGATGAAAAACCTACAAAACTGTAATTTTTCAGTGAAATTACACAAGCTGAAGGGAACAGTACTGATACATGAAAACTGATCTTAGATCATCACACAGCAGGGAATTGCAGCAAAAATAAAGTAATAAGCAGCAATTGTTCACTGATATTTGTGTGTTTAACGTGAAAAACTAAACCTCAGAATACAGAAGGCCACTAACTTAGTGTTCCATGTTAATTACATGCATTTTTGCACTACATGCAGCACAACAGGGACCTTTACCTCGTGTGGCTCACCCTCCTCAATAACTGTCTCCTCAATGTAGTACTTTTAAAAAAAGCAAAAAAAAATCATTGTTAGGCCAGATCAGGAAACTGTAGCTTCTGTGAAGCTGTTTTAAAACACGTCTGGAGAAACAGGACTGTAGTTCACAGGTGCTTATGGAGTCATTTGGTAATTCTGAACACCTGTTCACATTTTGCATTAATGATTGGATTTTCATTCCATGCATTGCTCAACTAATCATCATCCAAATAATCAATGAAAGATTGTTATCTAATTTTACCCACAAGAGGGAAGACACTGATGACCACATTCAAAGAATCCGTACTTAAACCCCAGGATTTTCCTGCTTTTTATTTGGTGACATTCATGACTGTTGTCCTCAGCGTTGTACCTACCTACAGATCCTGCAAGGACACCAATAATTTCTGGCTGCCAGTTAAAACTTTGTTGCTGATCACAACTCTGAGCCTGCTGATTTTCCATCCACTTTACTGCCCACTATCCCCCCACATCCCATAAATTTGGGGATACAACTCCAATGGGAGGAGTTCCTAAAGCAGCCCAGGTGCACAACATTCACTGGTCTCCCTTCATTCACAGCAGCTGTGAACTCATTATAAAAATTAATGAGGCTCATCAGCCATGGTTTGCTCTTGATAACTCAGTGTTCACTTCTCCACACGACCTTCATGTCTTTCATGTGTTTAAAAATAGCTTCTCAAAGGATTTGTTCCACAGCTTTCCCAAAGAACGAAGTAGCTCCCTGGATCTTCCTTCTTGCCTTTCTTGAAGGCCAAATCCAGCTGAACATTGCCCGTGGATGTAGGAATGGAGTTTGTAATGTTTTAAGTCTTTAAGTTCCTTCCCAATGGCCTGCTCCTGCTTCCACCTTCAGTGTAATTTTTTTTTTTTTTTTTTTTTTTTTTTTTTTTTTGTGATTTTAGTCAGTCAGGAGCTCCGTGTTCCTCCACACCATCCTTCTGCTGTTTGATTCATACACTTTGGGCTGAGCTGTGTGCTCAGGGAAAATCATGCTGGAGGATCACACATCTGCCCTGGGCCCCTTTGTTGTTTCCCACGGGATCTTCCCTGAACATCCCCAAGTCTGCTCCTCTAAAGTCTGGGGTTGTAATTCCATTTATCTTGCTCACTGCTGCCTGCATCTTCAGTTCCGTCGTCCCGTGGTCACTGCAGCCCTCGATCTTTGCATTTTCCACCAGTTCTGGCTTGTTTGTGAGCACCACGTCCTGTGGAGCATCTTTCCCAGCCGGGACAACGGAGTTGGGAAAGAACCTGGAGCCCCAGGAGCGGCTGAGGGGGCTCAGCTGGAGAAAAGGAGGCTCAGGGGGGACCTTGTGGCTCTGCACAACTCCCTGACAGGAGGGGACAGCCGGAGGGGGTCTGCACCCAGGGAATAATCGACAGGACAATGGGAATCAGTCTCTAGTTGTGCCAGGGGAGGTTTTTGTCGGATTTCGGGGAAAATTTATTCCCCGTCCGCCGCTTCCCGCCCGCGGCCGCGCGGTGGCGCCGTCCCGCGGCAAATGGCGGCCGCGCTGAGGGGGCCGCCGGGGCCTCGGCATGCGGCACCTGCCCCGCTCAGAAATGACGAGAAAAAAGCTTTTAAAGACATTGCTGGGGAACAGAACCCGCTGCATGCGGGATGTGCTTCACTTGGACAAAGAGAAAATGGAAAATGCGGGTTTTATGTTGGAAGATCTCCTCAGCGATATTTGCTCGGCGTCACTTGGCAAAACTGTGGGAATGGAAAACCCTTCGAACCTAAAAAATTTCTCGTTGAAATTTAAGCCCCTTTCTCAGAGCTCTTCCTCGAACTTAGTTCAAGCAACCAACCTGTACTTTCCAAGCTGCGATGTATTGGGCTGCTCTGAGGTGGTTTCCATGCTGGACCCACCTTCCACAAGCCTCCCACAAAACCTTTCACAAACTTTTGACAAAGCCTTCCACAAAACCTCCCACAAAACCCTCTGCAAAACTTTCCACAAACTTTCTACAAAATCTCCCACAAAAACCTCCATGAAACTTTTCCACAAACTTTCTACAAAACCTTCCTCAAAATCTCCCACAAAACCTTCCATAAAACCTCTATTCCCTCAGCAGCAAAAGTTTGTATCACTCACTGTGGATTTTGCGCATCCCAAGACAGCCACAACATCAAGTAATGGCTCATAATTCCAGAGAAAGTAAAAAAATAGCATCTTTAAATCCTTGGCATTGCTCAATATTCAACGATCGTGTCCTTCTCTTTCAGAAGTTGAATTTCTGATAGAATGCACAGGTTTAAAATCTTGGATTGATACAGGAATTAAGAAAATTCTGGAAAGGCTTCAAATTGTACCAGATGCTGTTGTTCCTCTTTTATTTAACATCTCACCATGAATATCCTGAGGAAAGCTACTAAACCAGTCCCTCCTCAGCCCAAGGGATGTGGTTACAGCAAGGTGGTCATTGAAAGTTAATAACAAAGGATGAAATGGGGCTGTGTGAACAAAAAACCCAAAATACCATAATTCCTGCTGGAATAAATAAACAATGAGAACAAATAAATACCCGTTAGAGAGCACACAATGCACAGGAAGCATAAAGGCAATTACAAGTAATATGGTAATAAGAAATTTAATGAAGGGTAGGTGTCATTGTAGCTAGGTAGTAAAACGTCTTTAAAATGGACTTTATGAGTGGTGACACTTATTTTGCAAAATGCATTTAACTACTCCAACTGGCAAATCATTTGGCTTTACTTCATTCACTTTTTGAAATATATAAAGCTGGCAATGCCCTGAAATCAACAGTCCACTGAACACAATGGTAACAACGAGTTGCAGGATGTTTACATTTATACTCTTGTTCTTTTCCTCAAAGACTGAGTGATTTTTTGCACGACTTTGTGTATTTCATAACACATAATTTCAGAGTAGTAGCAATGCAACAAGTAAGACCACATTGTTAATTTCGTGTACTGTTTCAATAGCAAAGTCATTGTTCCCATGGCTCCAGCTGTAGGTTGCCCAGTACCTGGGGAATTTTTTATTCAATTTCCTGAGACTAAAAAATTCGGCATCTAACTGTAAGTTTAAATTACCTACTGGAAATTAATCCGTGATGCACCTCCATGGACATAGAATCATGGAATCACAGGATGCCCTGGGTTGGAAGGGACCTTAGAGATCCTCTGTTCCACCCCCTGCCATGGGCAGGGACACCTTCCACTATCCCAGGGTGCTCCAGCCTGGCCTTGGACACTGCCAGGGATCCAGGGGCAGCCACAGCTTCTCTGGGCACCCTGTGCCAGGGCCTCCCCACCCTCACAGGGAAGGATTTCTTCCTGATATCTAATTTAAACCTACCCTCTGTCAGTTTAAAGCTCTCCCCCCTTGTCCTGTCACTTAAACCTGGCTCCATCTCTGCAACGTCTCAGGCTAAATTGGTTTGTGGTCCCCTGGTGGCACAAAGCTGCTGCATTTCTGCAGAGGCAGGGCTAGAAAGGGGCTTCCAAAGTCATCTTCTCCAGCGTGGATTGGGTGACAGAGGGCAAGCCAGGAGGGAAAAGAGCTGGCCCAGTGCATCTATAATTACGCAGGGAGTAATCAGAAAACCTTGCACTGTGAGTGTGGGATGGTTCCAGTCCTTATTTAAACTGAGAAACTATGACAGGAACCAGGAGACTTTGCTCCACCGAGAGCAACTGTTGTTGTTGTTGTTGTTGTTTTACTCATGAAACCATTTAATAGATATCTAATCATCCCCTAATCCTCAGAGAGCAAACAGCAACCTATGCTCCTGAGCAGCGTCTCGGTAAGGTGATTAATGTATTCAGTCACAAGGCAGGAAGCAAACATTTCTACTCTCACATTTTCTTCTTACCTCCACAACTTCTTCGTATTCTTCTTCCTCCATTCTGAGGGTTTCTTCTGTCTCTCCCCCACTCACTGGTCATGCAGCAGGTGAAAATGTGAATAAACAGTATTAGCCCATGACTGAAAGTACCATGAGAAGGTACAAGTCAAGCTCATAAAGCACTTGGGGTCATGGTTAATAACTAGTCAGACCCTAAATAAAGCTGGGATCTGGCATTACTTGGACTGTTATGGAAAAACATTGGATTAAGTTTCAAACATACTGATATAAATTACAATTTTGGGCAAATACTTCGTTCCAGTAGTTACAACACCAACACTGGAATCCAATGAAAATAAAAAAGAAGATATCTCTTGAAACATGATGTCATATTTTCATTACAGCAGAATTATTTGAAGTATTTTTCGTTTCTCTGTGACTATTTTATGCTATTTCATTATATCATTCAAGCACCTGTTTGAATGGGAGCTTTATATTCTACTATATTCATTCATAATAAGAGCATAATGTAGAAAAATATTGTAAATATTTTTTTAAGTGACCTTAGGTTAATGAGGCAATTTCTGTCTTCCCAGCATCAGCCTATAGAGATGCTCTGGGGTTTTTTGTTTAAGCTCTTGTGGCTTTTTTCTTTCTATTTCTTCAGACCTGGAAAAGATGAAAATCCATAGAGTTGGCTGAAGTACAAAGCACAGATTAGTGTCAGAACCTTTGAACGAATTAATTAACACACTGATTTTGCTGTGAGGCAAAGCCACAATTTTCCAGCAGAGTCTGCAGCCCTGTTTCTAATGTTGGGAGGGGATGAGGCTTTGGAACAGCTGCTCCTGAGTCCAGGGATATTTGCCGTGTAAGCTAATCCTGCCAACTGATGGGGTGGTTGTGTTTAGCTGGCTAAACTGCAATTCCTTCTGAGGCAAGGGAAGTCAAGTAATGCAGGTTAAATATAGGAACACCGAATACTGTCCCTTTTTAGTCCCAATGGGCTGAGAAAAATGGCCAAAAAACTAACTGGAAAAAATGTATCGTTAACTATTAAAATAAATTAAGAATAACTCAAATAATGAGCAACAAGTCACTTGAAAAAGCAGGCCAAGGTGTATGAATAAACTCAGGAAGTGGGGTTTGCATATAAACACAATCTCTTCAACCTGTCACTGTTAAAACCTTCAGTTAGACTTCTAAACACCATTCCAAGTCTTTTCCTCCTCCTCCAATCTGCAACTGGTTATTCAGACAAAAAACCTGACTTCCATGGGCAAAGCACGACAACTACTCCCAAAAAACTACACAATGGGGAAACAGCTCAAGATCCTCTTCTAAGGAAAAGAAGTGAAATGCATTTAAAATGTTCTTACCAGCGACATCCAGTAAATATCCTTTGGAGCAAAGGCTCTCCAGTCTTCCCTCCTGAGCAGCACTGGGCGAGAGCGAGTGGGTTCAGCGGCTCCCGATGACGTGAGTGGCCCACACAGCCAATCTGGCCCCAGCCCGCTCGAGTTTCATCCCTAAATATACTCGGTGACCCCGGAGGAGGCCACCTGTTCTCAGCAACATCAGGGAAAGGGAGCTGGGCACCTCTGTGCTCCTCAGGAAACCCAAAACACACCAGAGCTTGGCTGGACCTCACCAGGGCTCGGCTGAGATGGAGCCCCAGGCAAACCCAAGGGAGAGCTCCAATGGAAAAAACATTATCAGAGTTGATAATGACATTGAATGTCAATTGATGGAGGCAATTCCATTCCCATAACGTCCCTGAATAACCACCATCCAAATTCAAGAATCTCTGAACTTGAGGAGTCCTCACTGCAGACTAAATGTTTAGTATAAACATGTCTTTAATTTCACCCATAAGTACACCTGAAGGGCTTTTTCACCTTGATGCAAATCAGGTGTCAGTATTTTTGTCACTTATTAAATGTTTGGTAGCTGAACACGCAGACCCAGGAACATGTGAAAAGTGACTGTTTGCAAGGAGGGAACCCAACAAAGAGCCAACGTGCCTGGTGAAGGAAGTCTAAGAAGATTTGATAAACAGATTAAGTGACAGGGGAGCAACCCTGGTATTTTGGAAGGTCAAGAACACCGTGATGTGTGGAGTAGAAGCAGGGTGATGATAACAGACGTGACTTCTGAGGTGATCACTCGACTGACAAATAGAGTTGACTTTGGTTCTTCAAGGAGGTGCATTCAAAAGCCAGTATCAATGCTGATCCCTTTTCATATGCTAGATCACACAATTCAATAAATGATTGTCAGGAGCCCTTGAGAGGCATCTTTTTCCTTAACTCTTTCCAGAATTCATATTTATATCCAGATGAAATATCATATCTCATTCACTACTGCCAAGTATTTTATACTCTGCCCAGAGCTGCAGACCCCTCCCTTTCTTCTTTGGGCAAGCCACTTTCAATTACTCTGCATTTTGCTTTACTAGGCAGTCCCTCCCCTTTTAATCTGATTTCTGTTTATTTAAGTTTCTTAAAGTCTTTTGAAATTGTCCAGAAATTAACACAGCGTGTTGGTGGAGTCTCTCGAGAGCAACCTCAGCGTAACCTGCTGCTCTCTGATCCAGCTACTCCGTGTGTGCATTCCAGAAATAACTCACAGGCTCATTTTCCTCCCAAGTGCTGCTTCTCAGTAGATTGGATGCAAAATGTAACACCTTCATTATCAATAACAAACCTTAATGGAGTCAAGGGCCAACTTTCCTTATTGAACTTGTAATTCATTATTGTCATTTCCAGCGCGATCTTGGAAGTTCCTGCAAACAGTTTCTCCCTCAGTGATACTCTGCAAGCCCTGCATTACTGGATCATCCCCTTCAGACCATTTTACACTGCTGTTCAATATATCTTATTTAGAAAGACATTAAACAAAGCTAAAATTACACACAGGACACCAGCACCGCTTTTTCTGCTGCTGAAATGCAGCTGTCTTTGGTGTGAAACATGGCAGATCTTCAGCAGCACAGGTCAGGGCTGGAAAAAGCATGGAATAACCCATGGAAATTACAGAAGGGGGCTAAGAGCCAAAAGGATTATTGATGAAATGAGAAGTTAGGCTGAACATAAGATTTTTGTTCTGGCATCAGAGTACAAAAAGGGGAGGAGGGTGCTCTTGGGTCACTTGAGAAAATATTTCAGTTCCTGCATTTTGCTGCTTTGCTCCTTCAGCTCCAAATTTCAAGGAACAGCTCTGACAAAACTGCTGCCATTGCATGGGCAAGGAGAATCCCAGGATCCCTGAGGCTGGAAAAGCCCTCCGAGACCATCAAGTCCAAGCTGTGCCCAATGCCCACCTTGTCACCAGCCCAGAGCACTGAGTCCCACATCCAGGATTTCCTTGGGCACCTCCAGGGATGGGGATTCCAAACCTCCCTGTTCCAAACATGTATGAGGTAAAGGGATTACCAATGGTTAATATTGATTTTTTTTTTTTTATTGCTTTGTTGTGAAAATTTATGTCTGACTCTGATTTCTGATGGAATATTCATAAAACCATAGAATCATCAAGGCTGGAAAAGACCTCCAAAATCATGAAGCCCAGCTTTTAACTTTGTTGTGAGAGTATGAACTTGACTTTCTGGGGGACAAATATTTCAAAAGCATTCACTGTGCCCTAGGTGGAGCCTGGCAGCTCTGACCCAGGTTAACACACCAGGCCAGATTTATCCACACACAAAAATGAGCACGTGCTCAGCAGTTCTGAACGAAAGGCAGAACGCTGCAGAAGTACTTAGGCAGAAAAAGATATTGTTCTGCATTTCAATCACAAAAATTCAAAGCTTAAAATATTTTCTTGTACTTAACTTATTTAAATATTGAGTTCCATCAGTCCTGCTTATCCAACAGGAGCCACTCAGGGCACGATGGATAAATGTCCTGACATCCCAGGTGCTATATTTAACCTCCTGACGTAACCAATAGAGCACCTGGCCTTAACAAACATTGTATCATTGGAAAAGGACATTTAAATACATATTTGTGCCACTGTGTCTATTTTTAAACTACCACCAGTGAGTTCCTTCTCATTCTTCCTTCACCATTCCCCACTGCGAGGCTCCTCTGCCCAGCACCTTTCGGTTTAATGCATGGAAATACTGTGGAGGGCATTTTTACAAAAAAAATATGAAATGAAGGGCTTGGTTGGACAAATGCAAAGAATTGTCTTCAAATTAAATAGACACATATTTCTCTGATCCCTCCCTTTTTACAGCTGGCCAACCTTTTTTTCTTCTGCATTAAACCAGGCTGGGAGCACAGGCCTTGTCAGGGATCTGGTTTCGGCTTACAAACAAAAAGTTTTTAGGAAAGGATACATGCTCTAACAAGAATTCCACTTTTACTTCAGTGCTGCTCATCCTCTTTCTCAAGGTATTAATAGAAAGTATTAGATCATACCAAATAATATACTTGGAGGCAGTGAATCAAAGTGCTGTGAGTAGATCTCCTGCAGTCTCCTTATTTTCAGATTTATTTTTTCATGCTGACGGGCTGATATGGGGTGAGGAGCAGCCCAAGGTGGTGGCTGTGTGGTGTGTAAACCAACCACTCACTGTGCTGCTGTGACTCAAAAAGACTTTGCTGGATGAGGAGGAATAAAGGAATATTGGTATGAAACCAAAATTCACTTCATGCTTCTCAATGTTTCTGGACAGAGAAGGAACTGTGGCCTCACTGATCAAATTGTTTGGGTATACGTGCAAAGTTTTTAGTATTGAAAGTGTCCCACCAGAATGTTTAAAACACTGAATCAAGAAAAGATTCAGAGTGGCCAAGATATTCCAGACAAACCCAAACTGAAAAGAAGAAGAAGAAGGTGCCAAATATTTGTGAATTTTTTCATGATGAGATTTGATAAAGCAAAGAGAAATCACGTGAACAAATGCACCTCCAGCTGGTTGTAGAAACTTAAAAATTAGGTTAATATTTAACCCCCCTGACAGTGAAGATATAAAATCAGAGTGTAAAAGATCCTGTATATCGACACAAGATATTCACTGGGGCCATTGGCACAAGGATTGGCACATTCTCCTCACATGACAGCATCTGTCACAGCCTCCCCTGTTCTTTACTTAGGGCCTTTGAGAATCCTAAAAGAAAATATTTATCCACAAGATGATGTCAAACAGCCTAATTTATCTCACCTACTAATGTTCCCAAGACAGCCACAGGATCTTAGACATGGGTGCTCATCAGAAAGAAGATACAGCAAAGGCAAATCTCCTCAAGAATTCAAAGCCAGCTCTGATTGTATTGATCAGATTTCCGAACGGGAGCTGATGGGGGAAGCTGAGATACAGCACCCAACTCAACATATTCAGGTTTTGGAACATTAATGTAAGTTACTATAAACTAGGAAAGGAAGCTGAGGTTCTTCTCAAATCTTTTCTTCTTCCTGCTATTTATAAGACAAATAAACTTCTATATTTTTAGAACAGAGGTACAAATATCAGCTGTAAATGCCAATGAAAAGCCCTGATTGGCAGCCAGAGTTTCAGCTCTTACCCTGTCTCCCACACTTGTCCCTTTGGACAAGCCTCTGCTTCACTATTCTGCAGTAAAATAACACAGGTCTTTTGTCTTTTAAAGGCAAACTTTTTCATTATTAGCTCCATTTTGGAAATCATTACAGCAACTACAGTGAGAGATGTTACTGTATAAGCGGATTGATCAGTTTAGGATTGTCCCATCCATGGGAGAGCCAAGGCCAGGCTGGATGGGGCTGGGAGCAGCCTGGTTTACTGCACTGCACTGATGGTGCTTCCCCCTCCCCAGGGTGGGTTATTGTTGGGGAAATACAATTCCTTCTCGGTGCTCCCCCTCAGGTGCCTGCACACGGCTGTCCCACCCCAGCACCCAAAGTGCTGCTCCAGGAGGGCACATTCCAGTTTTCTCACAACGTGCCAGTTTAATTCTGCCTTGGATTTTTCAAACCTCCTGGTTTCCATATCCTGCATCCTTCCCCTGGCTTCTCACTGAACTCCTTGCAGGGAATTTAGAGCAGAGTTGTTGTTTCTTACAGAACCGAGCTGAAACAATTGATTGAGAATCCATAACCCAGGCCAGGTTCATTTCTATCCCAGAGCACACTCAGATCATTTCATAGGTCTTCACATTTCTAGCAAAGCTTGGCAGCAGGAAGGTTTCACGTGGCATTGTACAGCCCTGCCAACTTTCCACATCACCCCAATAGCCACCAACAAAGGGATGGATTAGCACAGCTACAACACAGAGGCATTCCCTGCTGCAAATCCTCTGGGATGAAGGGACAGGGCTGAACACTCCCTTTGAAACCGTGATCAGAGCATCACCTGCATTCTCCAATCACCTCTGCTGCCTTTTCCAGTTCAGCCATTGCCTGATACAGCTGAAAGATGTTCGTGCCCTGTGTGAGAACAGAGGGAAGAAATCCAGTATTTACTCCCTAGGCCTCCATACCTTTTTTTCACCAAGGACATGCTTTCTTCCCAAGAGGGAACAAACTCTGAATACAAAGGTGTGATTGAGGTAAAATTGTGATTGAGTCCTTTTCAACTTTTTCTCCTTGGGCAAAAGAAGGAAAGTTACTATCAGTCTTCCCCATTCCAAGGGTTTTCCAATTAGTGCAGGGTTCATTTGTGGATCTTCCAGTGAAATGGCCTCATGATCCTCACTACCTCTTGATCCCTGTCTCTCCAAGCCCCTCTGACTCTGCAGCCTGGTTCCCACAGTCAATGGAAAATCAAACGTGCAATTCATGGGCTGTGACAAGAATTGCCCAAAGATCACAGAAGCTGCTGTAGAAGGCCAAGATTTAGATCAAAGCTCAAGAAATCTACTAAGAAAATCCCAGAATAACCAAATCCTTCCACTGATAGACAATCCATGCACCTTCAGTCTCCTCACCCTGAAGGATGCTGACCAAGCGATGTCACAGCCTTTAGCAAACTGCAACCTGTGTCTGAGATTTGTTTTTTCTTTAAATTTCTCTTTCCCTCTTCTCATTTAAAAGGAACATGTTTATATGAAAGGTTCGAACACCTCTGACTGTAGAATGAGGGGGGAAAAGGCAACGTGCTTCACATTCCTGACTGGCATTGCTGGAGTGGTATCTCATATCCTGAAATACAACCTGCAGTAGTCCATAAAATATTAAGACTGCTTGCTGGCCGTGGCCAGGAGCACTCTGCAGCAGCAGTTCCCAGGGGCAGAATGCTCTGTGAAAGGTCACTAACACAGCACTTAGGTCACCAGCACAACAGCCACCAGGAGTAATTCTTCTCTGCACTATTATTAACAGCCCTGAGCAGCCACAAGGAATCTGCTGGGCTCCCACTGCTCTGCAGCAGCTCCAGACAATAAAACCCGCTTCGTTACTGCATCAATAAAGGGACATCTAATCACAATAAGGAATGATAACATCACAAATTACCTCCCCGAACTCACCTGGCACTGGACCATGCTCTCCTAGGAGACATCCTCAGTGGGGTAACCTGCAGGAGCTCCTGAGCCAGCAGAAACTGCTGCAAACTGAACTGATCCCACTGATACTCCACCAGTGACATAAATGGGGATCTTACCTGAATAACTCACACCAGGGACAGCTGGAGCTGGGCTGGGAGAGCTGGGGGTGTCCAGCCTGGAGAAGGGAAGCTGCAGGGAGAGCTCAGAGCCCCTTGCAGGGCCTAAAGGGGCTCCAGGAGAGCTGGAGAGGGACTGGGGACAAGGGCTGGAGGGACAGGACACAGGGAATGGCTTCCCACTGCCAGAGGGCAGGGATGGATGGGATACTGGGAAGGAATTCCTGGCTGGGAGGGTGGGAAGGCCCTGGCACAGGGTGCCCGGAGAAGCCATGGCTGCCCCTGGATCCCTGGCAGTGCCCAAGGCCAGGTTGGACAGGGCTTGGAGCACCCTGGGATAGTGAAAGGTGTCCCATGGGTGTCCCATGGATGATGATACTGGATATCTTTTGGTCCCTTCCAACCCAAACCATTCTGGGATTCCACAATTCTGTGATTATCTCTGACCTTTGCTAAGGAAAGCTGTGGTCCTGCCCTCACCTTCACACCAGAAAGGCTGGAGGTGCCCCCCAGTCCCTCCCCAGTCCCACACACAGATCTTTCCACCTTTGTCTCCTTCATCTGTCCAAAATAATCCAGGCTTCTTAAAGCACTTTTCCTCTGCAATGAGGGATCAAGGGAGAAGAAAACTTTATTCAGTAAATAGTTTGAATTTCCAAGAGTCTGGCAGACTTTCAGCTCATTTCTTTGAGAACCATTCCACGGGAGGCTGAACTCCTGATGACTTCATGGGGCTTTTTATAAAGCGAGATAATGACGGTGGAGGGACAGAAGCAGCTGCACAGTTCCCCTGGCTGTGGCAGAGATGCCCCGAGCACCACAGCCTTCAGCAAGTCCATCACCCCACGGGTGCCTGCAGTGAGATGCTCATGGACACTCTGGTTTCCAGGGAAGGAGACAACTCACCTTCCATGTGGGAATATCTTGTGACAGATCTCGAGCACATCCTCGGTGTCGGCTCATCAGGGCTGCTGAAGGATGGGAGGGTTTAATGCAATAATACCCTTCTCACAACCTGAAAATTCAGTGTTGATCTAACACAGGTTACACCACGTTGAACCTTTTCAGTGCTGCAGAAGAATATCTTGGCTGAAAAGCACAGTAAATATTAAAAACCCAATCTAACCCTTGCAGAAGTATTGTTAATCCACAGATTTCTGAGCAACAAACATGGGACAAATATTTTTGTCTATTGAAATTTTTTGGCTGCGACACTGCAAATCAAGTAAATAATTTTCAGGTTTGAATGGAGTTGTTCCTACAATGACAAAATTTCCCTGCTGCTGACAGCCAGCAAAACCTTCTGTGTAAAAACAACCCATCCCTCCACCGTGGAGAAATACCAGAAAACACAGCAATGGCAAAGGTACTGAAGGAGGATTTTTTTTAAAAAGCAGAAACAGGACAGACTAAGGCAAGACTAAAGATAGACTGTCCTAGGCATGGCAGGAGCCCAGCGAAACAGCATGAAATTGCTGTGACTGTCTGTGATAAAAGCTCATCCTAAGAGATAAAACCAACTTTAGGGGGTTACTGGTCTGTGAAACAGATCATTAAATGACTCCATCACGTTTATTCGGGCTCAGAGGTGAGTGAGGTTTAGCAGCACATTCAGCTGATGGTTTAGAGGAAGGATGATGGTCTGCAAAAATATGACTGGCACGGGAGGGACCGACAGGGATAACCCCACAGCAGGGGAGGAACAAGATGAGGAAACGGCCTGACAGGGGGGGTCAGGCTGGATATGGGGGAAAATTTCTTTGTGGAAGGGGCTGTCCAGCCCAGGCAGTGGTGGAGTCCTCAGCCCTAAAAGGATTTAAAAGTCCTGTGGATGTGGCAGGTGGGGCAGAGAGTTGGACTCAACTATCTTGGAGGGTTTTTCCAGCCCTAATGATTCTGTGATTCCTTGCTGCACATACACAGTTTGCTCTTGTTTACCTCGTTAACCAGCAGTTCTATCACAATTACTTCCCCAAGCCCCACACAAGTGACTGTGGTACCACAGCGAAGGGATTTCTTCTACAGGCAGGGGATTTCTTCTGGTGGCTGCACAGGCTGAAAGAATTTCATTGCCTTGGATATAGCAAAACTCCCTTAAATAAAACTCTTTTTCATTTGAAGTATTTGCTAATAAAAAGGAGGATCCTGCCCCCATCTGGCCTCCCTGGAAGGGAGCAGCCTGAGGGGGAACTGGAGCAAGAAATCACAGATTCATAGAGCTTCAAATGCTGCTTTGGAAGGGACTCACAGGGATCATCCAATCCAACTCCTGGCCCTGCACAGGATACTCCAAGAATCCTTCCCAGCATCTTTGGGAAGTGTGGCAGGATGGGAACACTGACTCCCCAGCCACTCTCTGTGCTCAGAAGCAGACAGTAATTCCAGCTTTGGATCCAGGTTGGACTGGCAGGGAAGTGGAGATAATTATAACCTTCCTGGAGCAGCTCCAGTCCTGCCAGCGCTTGTTTGGGATGCAGATGGGTCCGACTGCGCCGTATCCCGGGAATATCGGCCCTGCCATCTGCCACGGTGTGGGGAGGGACCACAGTGCCCTCAGCAAAGCTGTGCCCACCACCAGGAAATAAAGCAACAATAGTTTTATTCACTTTGCCTCCCTCAATCGCTGCCACATCGCAGATTCCGTGTCACTGCCAGGCTGAGACACCTTCTGACAAAGTGACTCGGCCTCAGAGCTGGGCTGTCTCTTCCGCAGGGCTGTGAGGAGGAAAGGGGAGGAAAACCCCAATGGTCAAAATCCTGAGAGGCCTCTTGCTTTCAGAAAAGCAGAAATAAGGTTTCATTTAAAATCTCAGATTAGCTGAAGCCCAGATACCCTCCAACACCTTCCCCCTCCAGCCACCCTGTCATTCCTTCACTGGGCTCAGCATGGAACTGTGGTTGCTGCTGCTCCTGGCAGGAAAATCCTGCAAGAATGGGATTTTCCCACCTCATCTCAGTTAAAAGAGATTTAACTTATCAATATGCACAATTTTTGCATTATCCCAGCATTCTCTTAAAAACACCAGGAATTAATGGTCTCAGCATGTGGTGGAAAAATTGTGCCTGGATTCAGGCTGCCCTTGTCCACAGGATGGCAAAGAGGGGCCTGTTCCTCCCTGCTCCAATCCTCCCTAAGGAATAGCCCACACTGATGGAGAACTCTGTCAGCACTCCAGGATTTTATCCTGGAGAAAAGGAAGCTCAGGGGGGATCTTATTCTTATCCACAACTTACCTGAAAGGAGTTTGGAGCCAGGTGGGGCTCAGGATCTGCTCCCAGGGAACAAGGGAGAGGATGAGAGGAAACAGCCTCAAGCTGTGCCCGGGGAGAGTTAAATCAGATATTAGGGAAAATTTCTTCATGGAAAGGGTTGTCCAGCCCTGGCCCAGCTGCCCAGGGCAGTGCTGGAGTCCCCATCCCTGTAGGACAGTTGAGACATTGGGATTTCTCAGGAAGATTTGCACATCAAGCAAAGTTCAGGACTTCCCTCCATTCACCAGTTCACTGCAGCACCTTTGGCATCCCAGGCACGGTGGCTCTCCAAGAAATTCCCTGGCCAACTCCACACAGACAGTTTGGTTTATTTGTTGCTTACACAGCGCTGATTTCCACCCAATAACTCAGGTTTCAAAGCCAAACACACAGGTAAGAACACAGCATCTGAGGATCCCACAGCACAAGGCTCTCCCTCAGAACTCTTCAACATTTACACTAAATCTTTATTTCTGTACAAAAATTTAGACAATTTTCATTGTTCCTAAAGAAATCAGTATCTCTTTACATGACCCCACGAATTGCCTACGTATATATACACACAAATACATATTTGAAGAAGAAAAAAGCCTTCCAGTTCTGAAGAATGAAGGCAAACACCAAGTCAGAACTGAAAAATTATTGACAAGAATTAACTCTGTTTATTGTCAATATTGTTGACTATTCTGTAGCTTTGCACCTATTTCATCCCCATATTATAATAAAAACATATTCAGAATAACTCAATGCAGACTGTGCAACAAGAGAGTAGCAACACAACCTGTAATTTAAAAAGTGGTAAGAGCATCAAGGAAGTATTAATTATTAAATTAATTTAAATTAAATGTATTAATTAAAAAAACAACGATGAAGGAGAACTCAGCAATCTTAACTTTTATACACTCAAGAAAAAGAGCCCAAAAGTAACATTTTCTGTTAAAAAGCCTGTTCACAGTTCCGTACACCAGGTGTAAAGGCCTAAGGAATGCAGAGTTCAGAGGAACCCTGGGCTAAATAACAATGTGTCATAATGGTGGCTTCTTTTTTAATCACCTTATATTAAACTGGCTTCCAAGGAAAACTAAAAGCAGTTTTCAGCAGTTATATCAAAGTCAAGGAATCATGGAGTTAAGAGGAAAAGGCAGGAAAAGACCTGGCTTTAAGGCAGCTCAGCATTCCTTCACCCGCCACAAGAATGTCCCAGGAGAATCATGGAATCCCAGACTGGTCTGGGATGGAAGGAACCTTAAAGATTATTTAATTCCAACCCCCCTGCCATGGTTCCCACCTTCCACTATCCCAGGCTGCTCCAAGCCCTGCCCAGCCTGGCCTGGGACACTGCCAGGGATCCAGGGGCAGCCACAGCAGCAACACCAGGGAGGAACTGGAGCCAGAGCCCACCCTGCTGGGAAAAGCGTCTCCCAAAGGAAACAGCTCCAGCCAGCACAGCTAAAAGAGGAGGTGGAAGGATAAGGAATGTGGAAAGGCATTTTGGCATCTGCTACACCATCCTAACAGGAGGTTTGCTGCAATTCCTTATTCCTCAGCACTCCGAGAACTCCACTCACCTGTGCATTACTTAACAGGGAGGTTATTCCATGGGATTACCCCATGGATACAGCTATTGGCAGCTGGAAGGGACCCAAGGAGCCCCAAATTCCCATCCAGGCCCAGGGCTGGTGGGGCTGCAGAGCTGGGCAGGAACAGCCCTTTACACAACCCCGGGATCACCCAGGTTGGAAAAGCCCTCCAAGGTCACAGAGTCCAACCCGTGTCCGACCCCCTTTTGGCACCCAGACCGGAGCACTGAGTGCCACATCCAGTCCATGAATACAAAACTGGGAATTTCATCTCCTAGCCCAGCTTTGGCTCCATCTCTTTGCTTTATACGAGGTTTCCTGTAGCCCCCCAGCACTCCCAGGTACCTGTGTGTGATACGTGGGTATGGAAGAGGGACACGTCCTTGGGGTTCAGCATTTCCGGCAGGAAAACAACATTTCACTGTCATTTTAATTCCCATTCTTGACACCAACCAGCACAGAATTATCACCAAACTTGCCCCACCCAAACCTCCCCAAACAAACCCCCATCACAGGCTGGGCAGAACAGCACATTTCACCCCAAAACCACCTAAACAGCCCCAAAAACCAGGTCAGAAATCACATATTTGCTAGAAAACTTTCACTGCAACTCACACACACAAAGTTTAATGCAAACAGGCACATTTTGACAAGTGTTTTCAACTTAAAATCAAAAATACTAGTAGGTTTAAAAGTTTTAGCAATTCTGACATCATCTATAAATGCATAAATATGATACAGAGCTCCCCAGCCCAATTCCAGCCCAAATTTGTGTTCCACTTCAACAAGAATTAAGAGAACTGAATGAGTTCCCTTCGGCTGCATGAAAACCAGAGTTTAAAAGACAGAAAGTGGCAAAGGGGAAACAATTCAAGGAATGCTCTGATCAAATTTCAGGAAAAAAAGTTGCTTAATAGAATCCTGATTTTCCTATCTTATAATAAATAGCTCCATAAAATGTTTTGACTAAATGACTTTCATACCCGTGCCTGAGCGCAGGCACAGGAGTGCTCCAGCTGGGAGCTGCCAGCCCTCCCAAGGCTTGGCATTAATTTGAAGCCATAATTTTATACATTCTGGAATGAAATTTTATTGCAGCCTCAGCATTAGCCACGTCCTGGCTGCATTTCTTTCAAAGGAAGATGACAAAGTCTGTAGAGAGAGAAGGACAAAGTACAAAGTGATCAGAAGAAACCTGACCCCGGCTCCAGGGATTGCTGCGGACACAGGCGGATGTTCCTCCCCTTTGTAAACAACAGACAGGCAACGCAACAGCCTCGGCAGAGCCATCTGAGTTGGTACCCAANATACCCGTGCCTGAGCGCAGGCACAGGAGTGCTCCAGCTGGGAGCTGCCAGCCCTCCCAAGGCTTGGCATTAATTTGAAGCCATAATTTTATACATTCTGGAATGAAATTTTATTGCAGCCTCAGCATTAGCCACGTCCTGGCTGCATTTCTTTCAAAGGAAGATGACAAAGTCTGTAGAGAGAGAAGGACAAAGTACAAAGTGATCAGAAGAAACCTGACCCCGGCTCCAGGGATTGCTGCGGACACAGGCGGATGTTCCTCCCCTTTGTAAACAACAGACAGGCAACGCAACAGCCTCGGCAGAGCCATCTGAGTTGGTACCCACACGCCGCTCTTGGACAGCCAGGCCTCGGCAGGGTCTGAGGATCCCTGCGGCAGCTGCGGGGAGCCGAGGCCGGCTCGGAGCGGCTCCCCCAGGCCGGGCCCTGCGGCTGCACCGCCCGAGGGCTGGAGCGGAGCTCAGGCTGCTGAGACACCCAGGGACACGCGGTATGGACACAGTGACACTGGGGCTGCTCCCGTTCCGCTGGCACACACCCCGGTCCCACACCTCGCTACCCACAGCTACACTCACGTTCCCCAGCCTGAGCTGGCTTTGTTAATTTTTAACCTCTCCGCAGAATCCAGCTTTTCTTGGCCCCTCCCCGGTGTTCCACGCAGGAAGTATTTAGATAAGGAGAACACTGAGCTGAAGGTGTCCAAGGAAGGATTCCCAGCCTTCCAGGTAAAGCAGCATTTTCTGGCTTCATCCAGTCTCAGCCGAGTTTTGTACATTTACAAATAGAAAAAGCTTAAAAACCCCACCTGGCTCTGTCCTCACTCACCCAAAATCTGGCTTAAAAGGCTCAGGGTGGTAAAGTGACTCCACTGTGGATAAAGCTACAATATAAAAATTCACTGGTAAGGCCCTCTTAAGGCAAGGAGAGAATTCCTGCTCACGATTCTCATGCATGAAGTGGAGAGATACAGTGTCAGCCCCTTATAATGCATCATTTTTGGCCGTTTAATGTATTCACTGCAACATTACAGTCAAGCCACATCTGGATTCATAACCCGGTCACATCTGGACTTGTCACGCGTGTGCAAAGACATTTTCCTTCCTCAGTGCCGCTCTTGGTGCCACTGATCATCCCTGCCCTGCCCAGGGATGCAGCACTCCAAGGCTGCTCAGCCCATTCATCTCAATTAGCTGAAAACGACTTTTCAGACCCAATTAGTCTGACAAACTTCACGTTCCACCAGCCAGTGAGGAAGGAACCACTGCCACCAGGAGCTTTCCAAGGCCACGGATTCCTGGACTGAGCTATTTAAACACAGCCCCTTGACAGGAATCCCAGCAAACCACCCTGACACAAGGACAAATTCAGTATTTCCTGTCCCAAAGCAACCTGGGTGGTGCCTGATAAATGGAAAAGTGCTTGGAATGGCAGGGGTAGGAGAACTGTAACAAATTTATCACAAATCCTGTTAAAACCTGGGCGTAGGGAGGGGGAAACCCACTCATTTCCACGCACTGGGAGGCTTTTATAGATATCTATCTCTATTTTAAGGGAATGGGAATTGTAGCATGGGAACTAAAGCTGATAATGGAATTAGTTTTAGGCACTTGAGCTGCAGAGATGTGGAAGGTGCCTGTCAGGTGCATTTACCATTCACACCTACACAATGCTCAGCAGAGCAGCTACTCAGCCTCCCTAAAAGAAAAAAATATTAAAAAATGAAGCTGTTCACATTCTCCAAGTTTATTTTCCACCTCTCCTCACAATTAAAGACCTGTGTTAATTCCCAGATGCCAGAGGCAGCATATTCCAGAGATGAATTACCAAACTGATGATCTGCTAAACCAAAAGAAACATTTGAAGTGTCAGATTATTGAAATATGACCTTTTTTTTTGCTACTAAAATGCCATTTTGCAGCATAACTTCAATAACCATTTTTAAGGCCCCTCCCTTTTCCTAAGGATGAATTTCATGGAGAACAAAGGCAAAGCTTAAGCTTCAGCTGGATGCCAAGGCAGCAGAACCCCGAGGGTGAAACAACAGCATCACACACCAAGGTCATGGCTCAGGGTAAAACAATCCCTGCCCAACAATCCCCGAGTGGAAGCAGCACTGATGCAAAGTTCCCTGGCTTTTCTATGGACAGAGCTGGGAGAAAAATGGGAATTGCCCTCCAGGGAAAAGAAAAAAGCTGTCAACAACGAGCACTCCCACAAAACACAAAGGGGTCGAGAGATCAAAAGTTNAACCTGGGTGGTGCCTGATAAATGGAAAAGTGCTTGGAATGGCAGGGGTAGGAGAACTGTAACAAATTTATCACAAATCCTGTTAAAACCTGGGCGTAGGGAGGGGGAAACCCACTCATTTCCACGCACTGGGAGGCTTTTATAGATATCTATCTCTATTTTAAGGGAATGGGAATTGTAGCATGGGAACTAAAGCTGATAATGGAATTAGTTTTAGGCACTTGAGCTGCAGAGATGTGGAAGGTGCCTGTCAGGTGCATTTACCATTCACACCTACACAATGCTCAGCAGAGCAGCTACTCAGCCTCCCTAAAAGAAAAAAATATTAAAAAATGAAGCTGTTCACATTCTCCAAGTTTATTTTCCACCTCTCCTCACAATTAAAGACCTGTGTTAATTCCCAGATGCCAGAGGCAGCATATTCCAGAGATGAATTACCAAACTGATGATCTGCTAAACCAAAAGAAACATTTGAAGTGTCAGATTATTGAAATATGACCTTTTTTTTTGCTACTAAAATGCCATTTTGCAGCATAACTTCAATAACCATTTTTAAGGCCCCTCCCTTTTCCTAAGGATGAATTTCATGGAGAACAAAGGCAAAGCTTAAGCTTCAGCTGGATGCCAAGGCAGCAGAACCCCGAGGGTGAAACAACAGCATCACACACCAAGGTCATGGCTCAGGGTAAAACAATCCCTGCCCAACAATCCCCGAGTGGAAGCAGCACTGATGCAAAGTTCCCTGGCTTTTCTATGGACAGAGCTGGGAGAAAAATGGGAATTGCCCTCCAGGGAAAAGAAAAAAGCTGTCAACAACGAGCACTCCCACAAAACACAAAGGGGTCGAGAGATCAAAAGTTTGGCTGCTCTCCTCAGTGACTAAATTTAAAACATTTCTAAGTTCACACACGTGCACTTCGAAGCACCATCACAGCAACCATTCCAGGTGAGAGTCTGGAACTGATCACAGAGTCTGGAACTGATCACAGAGTCTGGAATTGATCACAGCAACCATTCCAGGTGAGTCTGGAATTGATCACAGAGTCTGGAATTGATCACAGCAACCATTCCAGGTGAGTCTGGAATCGTCACCTCTGCTGACAAACCCCACCATCCCCACAGACTGAAAAATCAGCATTTAAGACCCAAAAGCCCTGGACAACACCACAATGTGTCAGGAAACATCAGCCACCACTGAATTCTGGCTACACTTGCCCTCAAAACCATAAATACACAGAAAGCTCACAGTTACCCACGACATGTTTGCAGTCAGGTTAACACTGGGTTTTCACTGACCAACACATAGAAAACAACTGCATTTTTGCATCATAAACCCCTCAGGGCACAGAAAACCCTGTTTGACAGCCAGTCCTGAGGTGTGCATTCACTCCCAGGCCCTGCTGGGCTCTGTGGCCACTGGGAAACCACGACAAGGTGAACCTCAGAGGCCATGGCAAGGGGAAGTGGCTTGGGGAAGGAAAGAGTAAAACCAACTTAACTGATGTGTAAACACAGAGTATCTGCTTGCAACACAGCCCACACGTGCAGCAACCACCACACCTGCATCACCTGACAGAGAATTCCTACAAAGGTACAACCAAGCAGCAGAAATCCCAGCACTGCTCCACCACGAACAGCAACAACTCCTTTTCTTACCAACCAACCCCCAGCTCACCCAGCCTGTGTGCATTCAGCCCAGGGAAGACATAAGACTCAAAAACCAAACACTTGGATTTAGAAGCAAGTCTGCTTTTTCTTTTTTTTTTTTTAGACTAGAAAATGTACAATTCCATTTCATATGCAAGTGTGCACAGAGCTCGTTGCTTGTAGATACTGTCAGAGAAACTGAGAGAGTCTTTGCATTAAATTGTTAATTCTTCAAACATTGATACATTTTGCAATACACCAGTTAAATACCAAGATCTATGTGCATGCACTAGAGATAAATGCATGTACACCTTAATGTTTAACAAAGACAGCAGATCCCCCAGCCAGGGAGCATTGGAGATACCAAAAATAGATTAAAAAGTTAAATTCTTTACCTGCCTTTGTTAAATACAGACTTTGAGATTGCCTGCCCTCCCTTCCCCAGGATTCTCGTGCTCCCAGGCAGGCAGGCAGGTGGGAAGGCAGGAGCTGACCAGATTATCCCAGAACCAAAGAGAAGCACCTTAGAAAGTTCAAACTAATCTTTAAAATGTCTTTAAAATGCCTTTTCCATCCTTACCAGACACAGGGGCTGAGAAAGGGAAGAACATTCTCAGGGGTTTTGTTTCATTTTGCTGAACTCCCAATGGATCTCCCACAGAAGAGCCTGACACTTCCAACCATCCCACTGCCATCCCAACTGCCTGGATCCTCTGCAGTGGGAATTCTGACCCCCTTCTGCCTGGGACAGCCATCCCAGCAGGTGTTACAGCAGGGAAAGGTGATCCTAGTGTTCTCACACTGCTTGGGGACCATGCAAGGGAGTTCTGCTTTCAAGAAGTTCTGCCCTGGAACTCGTGTGGGTCACCTGGAGCTTTTCAAGTAGTGTCATCGGGTTTGTCCCCATCCAGCCCCCTCCACTGCATATTGATGTATCTGCACATTTTTGTATCTGCACATTTTATGAAGCAAAGGGAGTTTTTCCTCTGAAAAACGCTTCGTTAGAGTCTGACTTGTCCGACTCCAGTGGGACTTACAGACATACTTTTGTGCCTCTTCTTTGGTTAAGAAAAAAAAGATACTTTTCCCTTTTTTACAGCTAAAGGTACTTCTGCCAGACCTGAATCAACCAGCACGGCAGAGAAGGAGAGCAGTGGGCAGGACCCGCAGCATCACCCAGTGCAATGCTGACCACAATAAAACAGGAAAGTCCATTTCATTTGAAACTCTCTGGCAAATTCGTAACGTTTGCCAACACTGGAATTCCAAGCTCAATCCGTGTGCCCCAATCCATTCCAGCCTCCTCCCTAATGAAATAATCATGTGGAAAAACAAGCAATGGGCTGAAGAGAGAGTTTGTTTATCAGGTGGTGGAGACCCAACGTGTGATTGACGTTACAGCCGTACGGACACTGAGGGACAGGACTGGTGACACGGGGACGTGGCCGTGTCACAGATTAGCACTACTGCCAACATACTGATTCAGCTTTACACTGGTCTGAGCAGATTGCAATTAACCTAGGACTGAGGTATAAATATACACAAATATGTACAGTACACATACAGGAGAAGAGTTTTGCATTTGTAACATCGGCAACCTTGAAAATACTGGAGAGTCGATACCTACGCCGGTGATTCGCTCGCTGATTTACTGGAATAATGAAGCCAACAACTTCCACTAGAGAGGGCTACAATGGGATAATAAAACTCTAAATTAAAAGCTCCTTCCTCTCGCTTCATCCTCCCCACGCCCAAGGCCGGACTGTTCCGAGGGGCAGCTTGAAAAGAAGGTTGGTCACAGCTTTGAACGCATCCTCCGAGGAACCCGAGCCAAAGCGGAGCCCAAAGTGTACCTTTGCTCTCTGCTCCCAATTCCTGTCCGTGTGTGTGTGTGTGTGTGTGCAGCTATGTAGAAAATACAGTTGCAATCAGTTCAGTATAAATACATCCACCCCACCATTCTGCCACTGGTACAGCTCTGCTGAAGCAATGTCTGTGCAAAGAGGTCATTAAAAATCATCTGATCTTCAGCCGGGACATCATCCACTCCAGGCCTTGGCACAGTCTGGGAACACAAGAGAGAATGTTTAGGGAATGCAGGCACTTCTCAGGCTAACTCCAAAGGTAACTTCACAGCATCGATTGAAATTCTTCCCAAGAACTCTAAATCATTTCTGGAAACTCTTCACTCCCTGCATGGCACTTCCTAGCTCTTATTACATCATCTATGGTGAGAAAATTCAATCCCAGCTCTTCAACACATGAAGTTCTCTCTAATTAGGATTATTCTTAATAAACCAGAACAGATTTCAGTTTGCCCCCACCCTCATTACGCCCAAATCATACCAAGTTCCATCACTGTGAGGTGACACTGTGGATTTGATGTAAAAGTTGGGTTTCAGATCATGCTGATCCTAAATCAGTATGTTCTGAGGCCAAAAATCTTGTAAGTGTCAAGGGTTTTAAGTGGTGAGGCCTTGGCACAGGGTGCCCAGAGAAGCTGTGGCTGCCCAGGATCCCTGGAAATGTCCAAGGCCAGGCTGGATGGGGCTCGGAGCAGCCTGAGACAGTGGGAGGTGTCCCTGCCATGGCATGGATGGGATGGGATGATTTTAAGGCCTTTTCCAACTCAAACCCTCCTGGGATTCTGTCACTATTATGGAGAGGGGAGGAACGTATGTTAAACCCAAATACCACAATAAAACCCCCAGAGTAATTCCAGATTCCCCTCCTGTGGACACAAATCCCTCTTACCCCTCTCCAGTGAGAGCACAGCAGGCCTGAATGTGCCACTGGTGATCCTTAATCGAAGTCAGCTTCAGGAACTGGGAGATTTCAGCTACTGTCATGCACTCCTTCACATCCTGCTTGTTAGCAAAGATCAGCAATCCTGCTTTTTTCAAGTCCTAGGGAGAAAGAAGAGCAGATAATGACAAAGCAGCCCCTGGAGGCAAACGATGGGATACCAAAGCAGAGAACCCAGAGCCCCAGCCAACAATCCTCCAGAACAAAGTGCTGCAGGCTGACAGGAACGGCAGGAAATCCTCTGATCCAGCACACCAAACGACCAAGCTTTGCCATGGATGAGGAGTTAAAAACCCAGGACAATGTTCTGCTGTGCTCCACGAGGGTCAGAGCCCTGTGTACCCCTGTACCTGAGCAGCACTGACAATCTGGGAACAGTGACTCCAGGGATAAGCTTATTTTACCTCAAATTGCTTGGAATTACCTCAGGGCAGGGGTGTATTATTGAAAATCTTTCCCTTGGAAAGCAAAAAGGTGTTCCCAGGAAGCCAAGCCAGCTCAGGCACTGAACTGCCCATCAGGCACATTCATGTTTCCAAGCAGCAAAATTAATTCCCAAATAATCGACTGCTCCAGAAAATAGCTGGAACTGAGCTGGACAACTCAATTTGGCCTTAACAAAAACTCCATGGAACCAGTTAGGAGAAAGGAAAGATTTTCAAGGAGCAAAGAAAAGCAATTTTAAATCAATATTTGACTTTCATTGCTGCTCTCTCCCAACGTCACAGCCACGTCTGGAGAGGGAGCCTGGGAACATCCTGCCGGCCAACAATGGGCACATTCACTGCGAGCGGCTCCCAAATGGGCTCCACTCTGCCGGCAATTCCAGACCTTCCCTGTGGCAAAATCAGCTCGTTAACAACTTCATCCTCCTTTACAGGTTCGGAAACAGAAGATGCAGGTTTTGTTTAGTGGCTGCAACAGCCTGAAGAGTCAAGCTCTGAAATCCTAATCCTGGACAGCAGCACCAATCCCCCCGTGCCACATTTAACATTCCACAGCCTGACCTGCTCTGTAAGAATTTACTTTATTAAACACAATTTAAATTAAACATCAAAAAATTAAAACCAAACAGACAAACAAAGCCCCCCAAAAATTAAAACTTGAAAGATCCTATGCAAAGGCCTTGTTTTTCCTCAAAGGAAATCCATAGGCAGGCTCTGCCCATCCTGCAGTCTCCCAAACCGTGGCTATAGGTTAAATATAGCTGTAATATTTTGGGCTATAATGCCATTGGTTTTATGCACACTTTTTCATTCGGACACCTAAATTTGGAAGCTCAGCGTCAGCTCACACACCCTGATCCAGTTTGCATTCAGGTCATGCCACAGGTGCTGCCTGGCTTTTACATCAGCCCAGCTCAGGTTTAGACCTGACCCAGGGCTCAGGTTTAAAGGGGGTCTTTGCAGTTTAGCAGTTTCCACTCTGGCATTCCAAACACCCACAGAGCAGTGGCTGCTCCAGCCACGGGCTGGGGTTCCTCCAGTTTCAGAGCTGGGTGCTCTAACACACATTATTAAGGTTGTAAAACACAAAACCTCAGGCAACCATGAAGATATCAAAAATAATTATTAAGCTATTGCAGGAAACCGTGGGGTTTTAAAGGCTCTAATTCAGATATTAACATGGATGGAAGCATAAAACCCACAGATGTCACTGACAGGTCCCAACTGCTGTTTCACTGGAGCACTCTGACAAGCTACTTCTGTAATTTAGTATTAATTAACAGCTTTACAGAAGACAGTGCAGCAGGGACAAGGCAGTTCAGGGTGTAAATCTGCCTCCCATAGCGTGTATCAGCCAGATACTTAAAACAAATATTAAACAAATATTAAAGACACAGGGTGCACTTACNGGAGCACTCTGACAAGCTACTTCTGTAATTTAGTATTAATTAACAGCTTTACTGGGAGTTTCACAGAAGACAGTGCAGCAGGGACAAGGCAGTTCAGGGTGTAAATCTGCCTCCCTTAGCGTGTATCAGCCAGATACTTAAAACAAATATTAAACAAATATTAAAGACACAGGGTGCACTTACCTCATGTGCTAACATTTTATACAGCTCTTCTTTAGTCACAGAAATTCTCTCTCTGTCTGTGCTGTCCACCACAACTATCACAAACTGCAAAAAGGGAGTTATTATGCAGAGAAACTCCTGCTGTTCCCACTCCCCCCCCATTATCCAGGTGGATTATCAGACACCATCCCTGTTCCCAAACACTCCCCCCAGCTCCAGTGGGACATCCCATAGGCCTGGGGTTATTCACAGCTTATGCTGTGGTTTGGGTACAAAAGCAGCTCTGACACAACTTTTGACTTTCTGTTCTCCATTTTTCAGGGGAAAATTCACATTGAAAGCAAGGAAATTCTCTGTAATCCCAGGTGTGGTTTTGTTCTTTGCTTGGTGTAACTGAGGCACCACACAGATCCCTCAAATAATTTGTTGCAGCCCTAAAAACAAAGTGCATCAGCTTTCTTTGTCTAGTTCAAGAAATAACATGCAAATAGGTATTTAAGGGATTTAAAAAGCCCTGAAGCTCCAAACTCCAAGAACACACTCCCAGCTTCATTTAGGCTGGGAAAGACCTTTAAGGGATCACAGCACCTCGTAGGGGTGAACTGGAGAACAAAGGTAATTACTGCACAAATTGTATTTAACCATAAAGAGCATGAATATAATTTATACAATACAAATAACTGCATTTAAACTATATTTGATAACACAGAGGAAACCTTGATTTAAAGCATTATTTTTATCAAGTTGTTGCTTGATAAAATTTCTTTTTTTACATATATACATATGTGCGTGTGTGCTGCAACTTCACCTCTAAAGAGTTCTGAAAACTCTTCACCTTCCAGTATCCCAGGAGGACAGGAGCTTGTCAGACAGAGCTGCCAATATTTTGGAGGAAAACTCTGGGGCTGTCCTTACTCCTGAGGGGTCAGACAGGTTTTGGAGGACCCACTGCAGAGAGTGTGACCATGCAGACAACAAGGGGGGGACCTGCAACTCCCAGATGAGCAGAGTCACAAAGCCCAGCCCCAAATCCCTGCCCAGCAGTTTTCCAAGGCAGCTCACCTCGGTGTTGGTGTAGTAGGTGTTCCAGGAGGAGCGCAGGGACTCCTGGCCCCCGATGTCCCACATCAGGAAGCGCGTGTTGTTCACCACGATCTCCTCCACGTTGCTCCCGATGGTGGGAGAGGTGTGAACCACCTCGTTCATGGAGCTGCACAGGGAACAGGGACAGTCACCCAAAATGACCCCTGAAACTACACCTGGTGGGTACCCCCAGTGGGAGAGCCTCAGCGAACGCCCCCTGTGCAGCAGGGACAAGGTTTGATGGTGGAAGGTGCAGAAACGTAAATAAAAACAGCAATAAAAAGGACTCTGTGAACTATATCATAATCAAATTATGGAGCTGAGAGAGCACTCGTGAACAAACTGTGTTATAATTAATTAAATCACGAAGCTGAGAGAATTTTCGCTTCAGAAGCTGTTGGGAGCACTTAGCTCTTCTCTCTCCAGGCCCATTTTGGCTCACATGGGATAGAGCAGTTGTTTTGCTTCAAGAATGTGGTTAAGCCACAAGATTTCCAAAGCTTCAGGAAAACAACTCATCCTCCAGCTCCACCAGAAATACTTCACCCACTCTGCCCCGCTCTCCTTCCAGGGCAGGCCACTAAAACCAGATTTTCTTCACAATGCTTTATGTCCAACTTCTTCCTCTTCTCCCCTCAGCACACATCAGTACACAACTTTTTGCACACATTAAATATTTCAAACAGATTGTTTACAGATGCTGAGTTTGTCACTAAGACCACCAGTTTCACATCAAACAACCAAATGTGTGCTCTGGATTCTCTTGAAGTTCAGACTATTTAAACGCTACTGTAACAGGCAAAAAAATTAACAGTAGTTCCAAGGCAAACCAACTGTGTTCAAAAGAACTTAATTATTTTTTCTTCTGATCATCTTGATATAGTTTTTCATTTTGTATGGACTCTTTTGAAGTTCCAGCAGAGCTTTTAGTTACAGTGACAGCAATCTGAGACTTGTAATGGTGCTGGAATATTTCCTGCAGAGGATACAGAGAGCCGAGGAGATAAAGGGATGGTGCAGTGTTCTGAAAAGCAATCCCAGGCCAGTGCTGGGAGAGCTCAGTATGAGAATGGGAGAAAAGGAAATGTATGGAAGAGGAAAAATGGGATATGCAAAGACTGGGTAGGGTCAAGGAGGAGTCAGGCAGGAGAAGAAGAGAGCTGGGAAAGTCCTGTGGAGTTAAGCTGGGTACAAAGAAAAAGGAGACATACCAAGATCTGTCTGAGAGGCAAAAGAAAACACTGAAACTGCAGAAATAAGGGGAAGAACTGCGAGACAATCGTGGAGGAAGTGGATTAAAAAGCACCAAGGACAGCCCTCGCCTGCAGCACTTCCCAGTCTTAAGAAATACCCTTCATTCTGTTTGTGCTTTTAACATCTCTCACTCCCTCTATAAATCAGCATCACCTTCATCCTTTCACTCTCCCTGCAGCATGGCAGGGCACGAGCAGCTGGAAACGTTTTGGAAAGGCAAAGCAGGTCGGAATGTGACAAACCCCAACCACGTCCAGACAGCCAATTTTAAATGTGGGATCGGAGCAGCATGGCCACAGCATTTAACAGGAATTATTTCTGACTCAGGAACACTCCTCAGTGCCACAGCACTGCACGTGGGAAAGGGCCAATCTGTCCCCAACACAAACAGACCTTGAGCTGCCTGTGCCACCCAGCAGCTTCTGAGCCTGTGGACAGATTGGTACCCTCTTATCAAACTGCAGCTGAGGGACTGAGATATGAAGCTCATTCAAGCTCCATGTAAACCAGGAGCAAGGTTAATGCAAGGCAAACACAAATCAGTGCTGCCGTTGAAGGCAGAAGGTGCAGGACAGCACGGAGATGTTGGCCAGGGTTCGTGCTGGGATCACCCTCCCTCCTTCATCCCGTACCACAAACGACACCAAATTAACCCCAGCACTGGAGACTCAAGGCATGGCAGGCAGAGGTGCTTTGCTACTCACAGAATGATCTGTCTGCTGTTTAAACCTGTGGCGTGGATCAGTTTTGCAACAGTGTCCCATGGCCAACACTCACTGCAATCATATTTTATGGGGCTGGCAAAGAGCCGAGGCCGTGACACCAAGGGAGGCTGGGAGTGCGTGGTAACAGCAGGTGATGTGATCCAAAACCCTCTCAACAAAACCTCATTCATCCACCAGGCACAGCACAGCCCTTTCCAAGCACCAGCCACCCGCTGCCACCTGGAAAGCTCTGAGTAAAACCACCCAGGGACACGTAACACACCTGGAAATGCCCCGAACGTCCCCGCAGGTCCTACTTACAATTGGTACAGAATGGTCGTTTTCCCTGCATTGTCCAGGCCCACAATGATCACTTTGTGCTCTGCAATGAAAACAGCACTGGTAAGTCACAGCTCACTCTGCTGTCGTGACAGCAGCTGGGACTGGATCAAGCTCAGTGCCACGTCTGCCGCTGGTTTCCTGAGCCAGCAGTGCCCAGCTCCAGGTGCCATGGCCAGGTGTGTTCGTGGGCCAGCCCCGAAAGTTTGTGTGGGCAGGGAAGGGACTGGCAATTTATCCCCCTCCACAGAAACCGTTCCTGAGAGATTCCAGGAGGATGTTTTCCATCTCTGACTGCCAATGTCACGCTGGGATCCTCTCCCAAGCTCCTGCAGGGTTTTGCAGCCTGTATCAAACTCCATCCCCCCCAACCACAACAGCTCTCAACTCCACAAGGCAAATGTTCACTTTCCGTTTATCCAGGCAATGCCTTGATGTTTTTGCAAGGAGCAGTTAAAACCCCAGCCAGGCTGGTTTGCAGTGCCCCCAGTGCCCTCTTTTCCTCCTGGGGAACAGATGTGCCCTCCAACATTTCACAGGACACATTCACCCAGTTTGGTCTTGGACAAGTCACCAGGTGCTCCACAACCCTCCTCTGACATTCTGGAGCTCAATGCCCCAAACAATTCTTGTTTCCCTTCAGCACCTCCTGTCCTGTGCAGCACAAAAGCGACTGGGAACTCTACAGCTGGTGGTGTCAAGCACATCCCAATTTATGATTTCCAGTTCAGGTGAGCACAGCCAGTTCTCAGCTCTGTTACACAACTTTCACTTGCACAACCAAGCAGGACCAGTCAAGCAAAAGCTTGGTGAGAAGGGGTTTTCTCCCCTCCTTCCATGTGTTTCCAAGGGCAGAAAAAAAAAAGCCATTATAAACATGCCCAAGCTTCAGACACTGAGAACAATTCCTGCCAGCAAACTACACTCACACTGATCTATCCCAGAGGAGAGGGCAGGGACAGGGGTCAGGTAAGTGGGGGTTTCTTGGGTTTGATTTTATCAATATTGTGTGGTTTTGCAGAGTTGTCTTTTATGCCATCCAATACAAATTCCAGCTTTAATAACTTTGCACAACTGCACAATATTGTGAAGGTCTCTGCTTACCTGACCCCACAAAACTAGGAACTTTTGTTTCAGGTGGGATGCTGCCAGCATAGTGCATGTTAGGAAATCAGTTGGAACAGAAGGTCTGAGGTGGGGCTGGATGCTACAAGACAAAAATATTTTGTTGTATTTGCACTAAGCGTTAACAGGGACATAACTGGGACATTCAATGAGCAGATGTGAGAGTACCGAGGTTCACTCAAAATCAAATTCCAAGGACTTTAGAAACATGGAAAGAGCATCAGCAGGTGTTTTGTAGTTAAAGTTACAACTCTCATGAACACCTTGCTGTAAGGAAACCGGTGTTAAAAATCCCAGAATGGTTTGGGTTGGAAGGGAAATTAAGGATCATCCACTGCCACCCCCTGCCATGGGCAGGAACACCTTCCGCTGTCCCAGGCTGCTCCAAGCCCCGTCCAACCTGGCCTGGGACACTTCCAGGGGCAGCCACAACTGAAGCTATAAATAACATTTACTCCATGAACGAGCCAGATATCGAGGTTTGCCACTTAAACCCACACTCTGCCAACAGCAAGACGAACCCACCCGCCACGCCGCGCCACGGCCGCGTTCTTGTGGCACACNCGCTGCGCTGACGCGCGGGGGCGGCACCGCGGCCGCCATTACACGGCACCGCCTCAGCCCGGCGGCACCGAGCGCTTCGGCCGTGAGGGAGCCGAGAGCCCGGCCCGGCCCGGCCCCCTGCCACCGGCACCTCCCGCCTCACAGCTGCTTCTCCCGGCAGCCGTGCCGCGGCCTCACCGCCCTCACAGCAAGGGGTTTCTCTCCAATACCGCCTCTAAGTCACCCCCCTCCCTTCAGATTAAAACTGTTCCCCCTTGTCCTGTCTCTCCATCCCTTGTCTCAAGTCCCTCTGCAGCTCTCCTGGAGCCCCCTTTAGGCCTTGGAAGGGGCTCTAAGGTCTCCCCAGCGCCTTCTCCAGCTGAGCACCCCCTGCTCTCCCAGCCTGGCTCCAGTTTATGAAGAAACTCTGTTCGCTTTGCCCTACTAAAAGTTGGTGCTCCGAGGAAAACTCGGGAATAACGTGGGTGAAGTGGCTCCCCAGTAGATGGGTATAAGTTTGCATAAGGGCACTTTTGGCACTGGAANAGTGCATGTTAGGAAATCAGTTGGAACAGAAGGTCTGAGGTGGGGCTGGATGCTACAAGACAAAAATATTTTGTTGTATTTGCACTAAGCGTTAACAGGGACATAACTGGGACATTCAATGAGCAGATGTGAGAGTACCGAGGTTCACTCAAAATCAAATTCCAAGGACTTTAGAAACATGGAAAGAGCATCAGCAGGTGTTTTGTAGTTAAAGTTACAACTCTCATGAATACCTTGCTGTAAGGAAACCGGTGTTAAAAATCCCAGAATGGTTTGGGTTGGAAGGGAAATTAAGGATCATCCACTGCCACCCCCTGCCATGGGCAGGAACACCTTCCGCTGTCCCAGGCTGCTCCAAGCCCCGTCCAACCTGGCCTGGGACACTTCCAGGGGCAGCCACAACTGAAGCTATAAATAACATTTACTCCATGAACGAGCCAGATATCGAGGTTTGCCACTTAAACCCACACTCTGCCAACAGCAAGACGAACCCACCCGCCACGCCGCGCCACGGCCGCGTTCTTGTGGCACACATTAATAATTTAACAGGCGGCTGTCAGGAAATGAGCATTCCAATAACTGAGAGAAGGGGGAAAAAAAGGGTTAAAGCCCCGATTTCCAGGAGCCCGTGCGGCCGCCCCGGAGCGGGTCTGGGTCCCTCCCGGATGGCCCCCGGTCCCCCCGGGCCTCACCCTGGTGGTTGAAGAGCCTCCATATCCTGGTGAAGAGGATCCCCATCCTCGGCCGGGCGCTCCGGGCCTCGCCGGCCGCGGCTCTGCGGGGCCGCGGGCGCTCAGGGCCCGGCGCAGCGCCCCG
>VZRS01009505.1:63142-99736 GCA_013398055.1 Ifrita kowaldi
GTGTCCCTGCCATGGCAGGGGTGGCACTGGATGGGCTCTGAGGTCCCTCCCAACCCAAACCAGTCTGGGATTCCATGATTCCATGCTGAATTACCCTTGTGTTTGTCTGACACAAATGCAGTTTGGATGTATAATGCCCTCACCAATTGCAGCTTTAGCTCTCTGTGCTCACCTCTGTGCCTTCCCTGTGGTGATTCACCTCTTGGGCTGCATCCTGCTGCTTTCCTGAGCCCTTCCCTCTTCCCTGGGCTGTGTGCTCATCCCAGTGCTGCTGCTGAGCTCCTGGGGTGTCAGCAGGGGACACGCCTGGGGTGGTTACACACTGGTCTGATGTCCCAAACAACTTTTGATCCTGCTGTGTAATTGGAGTGACAACCTGCAGGAATGGACTTGAAACCCCAATCCCCTGGAGCCTAAGGAACACATCTCCCCAAAACTTGACCTACAGGATTTGAGTCCACACACCGAAATTAGGCTAGACTGCGTTGAGAGCTAACCAGTCACAGAGGGAAACGACTGGTTCCAAGGAGTTAAGAGAATCCCAGGATGGTTTGGGTTGGAAGGGAAATTAAGGATCACCCAGTCCCACCCCTGCCATGGGCAGGGACACCTTCCGCTATCCCAGGGTGCTCCAGGCCCCATCCAGCCTGGCCTGGGACACTTCCAGGGATCCAGGGGCAGCCACAACTTCTCAGAGCAATAAATATTTTTCTAGGCAATGTTGGCAAAGATCAAATTTACGCTTCCCCCTCAGCTCAGCACCGAGCTCTTCCTGTAAGGAAGGCGATTCCCAAGGATCAGGTGTGGCAGAGCCAGCAGTGCCACCTGTGCCCTCTCTGACTGCTCTGGATCTGTGCCACAGAAGGTCACCCTCAGGACCTCTGTGAGTCAGGAGTTCAGTCAGAACTCTCAGTTCTCAGTAAACCAAAGTCCAGGCCACAGCCAGGTAAAAAAGGGAGCCTCCCAAATCTGGCTTTGGTGAAGCAGGGACAGCCTGTCCCAGCACACCTGTACCACTGCTACGTGAGCCTTTGGGCTTTTGCTTTTCAGTCCCCACGTACCAAGGGCATAAGGAATATAAAATCTTCCTGCATCACGAGCACCTTTGCTAGCTTAATTATCCTGAGTGCTTTCTAATTACCACACACATCATCACAGTGAAAGCTGATGCAAATCCTTCCAAAGGTTTGGATGAGTATAAAACCTCCACGTGGGTAACAGGGATGGTGGAAGTCCTTACTGTGAGATAACCACGGAAAACACCAGGGCCTGAACCCTCGTGGCACGGAAAACCTGCAGCCTCTGGTTGGGCATCGATCACTCCGGGAGAAATTTACCCCTCTGCAGAGCACCAGCACCATTGATCCCACCGAAACCCTTTGGAATTCGGGTGAAGTGGGGATTAAGTGATGCATACCTTCAGCCAGCCCACTGCACAGGGGTGATTTTCATCTTCAGTGTGAGTTTTCCCTAAGTAAATGGAGCAACATTTCACAGTTATTGCTGGTGTCCATTGATCAGAGAGAAATAAATGCCTGAAAAAAATTCTGTGGATACACCCAGTTCTCAAAATGAAACTGAAGAGGTGAAAGTTCTGCAGATGGTATTTTATTGGCATGAAGGGATGGAAAACTGAAATTTTAAGGCAAGTGGGAAATGGAAACAACAGTTTACATGTGCATGTTATTAGTAACAGAACAGTGCTTGTGCATTCAGCCACTCAGGAGACAGTGACTTGCTGGTCCCAATAAAACCAAGCACGGCTTTAGAAAGGTGAGTGCAGGAATTAAGCACCTTCAGGGAAGTGCAGCTCACTCACAGCAAAACCAGCTGGATGTTAACTGAAAACATCAAACAACAGTCATTTCCTCCAAAACTGTTACCTGCTTCCAGACACTCCACAAGCAGAGCAGACGTTACATTTGTCAGGTGAATTATTCATTAAATGTCATTTGTTCAGTTCTATTTCTGATGTACATTAGCAAGTGACACTCCTGGATTCCCCCACACACTGAAATTTGCAGGATTTAAAGCTCCCTGCAATCCTGAGCCCCTCAAGCATTCCCACTTATTAACCCCAAACATTTCTGGTTTCAAACTTAATAAAGCACGTACTTCTCATTAAGGACTATTTACATGCCACGATTGAAGTGTCAAAGTTCAGCCGAGTCTGAGCTATCCCTGTGGAAAAAAAGGGTCACAATTTTTTTCAATGGGTAAAGAAATAATGTCTTTTATTCACACTCAAAGAACAAGCTTTTCCACCCAAAAGTGAATGTTTGGTGAAGTTATGAGGGCAGAATAAAAGGGATCATTACAGAGCTGACTCCTGGCTAGGAAATCGATGCTGTTTTACTTCCCACTAAAGGCAGAGCATTCCCAGTCTCCAGCACTGGGCTGAGGAGCTGCTTCCTCCCTGGTTCCACCCCTGAGCTGGTCCTGGCAGAGGCCACCCGGGGAGCAGCGCCTCCCAGAGCAGTGTCACCGCGTTACACCACAGCCCCTGGCACGCTGAACAAACCCACCTGCTCTGCACTGCCTGGGGCTCCGAGGGCTTTTCCTACCTGCAGGCCGGAGATTGCGGCGGGGTACGGGGACAGGGCGGTGGATCCCAGGTTCCTGCCCAGCAGGGGGGTCATGGGCGTGGCGCTGGACGTGTGGGTGGCTCTCCAATAGGCCTCCAGGTACTCGGCCAGGTGCTCGCAGGCGTCCTCCAGCTGGTTCTCGTCCAGGATCACATCGAACATGTCCTGGGCACAGGGACACAGGGCAGTCACGGCCGTGAGACGCGGGGCACGCGGAGCTGGCAAGCGCCGCTTGTCACACTGAGCCGTGGGATTATTCAATGAACGGGAATCGGGGCATGGGAGGGAGCTGGAAACATGGAGAGGGGCTTGCAACAGCATGGAGGGACAAGGGGATGGATTCACACTGAAACACAGCGGGGTTAGGTGGGATATTGGGAAGGAACCTGGCCCGGCACAGGTGCCCAGAGAAGCTGTGGCTGCCCCTGAATCCCTGGAAGTGCCCAAGGCCAGGTTGGACAGGGCTTGGAGCACCCTGGGATAGTGGGAGGTGTCCCTGCCCATGGCAGGGGTGGACTGGGATGACCCTTAAGGTCCCTTCCAACCCAACCATTCCAGGATTCCGTGGCTGGAAAAGAAAATGGTACAGGTGTGTTTAGAAGGTGACCAAGAGCCAAAGCCCTCAGGAGTCACTGGACACTGTCCCCAGGTGTTGTGTGAGCCCCACCACGCTGCAAGGCACAAAGCCCCTTAATGAATTCATTTCTTTCCAGTGCTGATGCCCCTAAAACCATTCCCACAGCAGTGAAGGCATCAGGCAGTCCTGACAGCATTCCTGCTTCAGGGAATTCTTTAGGCACCACCTCCATCCCTGCCTGTCCTCCAACCTGCCAGAACCAGCAGAGCCCCCTGAGAGAAACACAACCCTATTTTCAGCAGTTCAGCTTCCTATCTCATCTCTGATCTTAACTTTGCAAAACACTGTGAGAATAGCACAGGAAATGGAAAGTATCTGCAGGTGCTGCGGGTGTGAAGGGCAACTGACACCAGCCACAGGCTGTTCTCTCCCACCTGTTTTTACAGCTCTCAGAATAAGATCTAAAATAATAAAGCCATTTTCTGTATTTTTTAAAATTTATTCTCTCTTCTCAGCATGGTAGGGAAAGGTTTCCTCCTCTGCCAGCAAGAAGGAGTTTCCTTCTAATGAGAATATTCCTAACACTGCATCCCTTGGTCCAGTTCAGTGTTCATTGCTCTTCTTTTGCTCCTCTCTTTATTTACTGCTTTTACTCCTTTGCTATTCACCCACGTGTTGATGCACCACACATTCCGGTCTATCACTCACCTGGGGAAGAAGTTATTAATTAAAACACAGTTAAATTAGAAAATAAATGACTGTGGTTTGCTTGCTTATCCTTTGCTTTGGAAAAGACTGAAATTAAACACTTGGAGTGTAACGTGTTTCCTTAAATAAGGAATTAAGTTGGATTTAGGACTCTTAACAACTGTCACCCTTTTAGTATTTCACTGCACAGTAACACTGGGCTGGGAGCCTCTCAGGCTGTCCCTGGAGGTCACCCGGAGGAGCTGCAGCCCTGCCAGGATCCTGACTCCAGTGTCTGACAGGGAGAATAAATGACAGAGGAAACACCCAGGTCTTCTCTTGCATTTAACAGTTCTGCTCATCCCTCAGCTGGGTTTGTTCTGGTTCCATGTATTTGGGCAGGACATCATTTTTTGGGGCGATCCCTGTTTGTGAGGGTCACGGAGTAAAGCAATTACTCTGCAAAATTTTACAGTTACCACAGGAGCATTCCCAGCTCCTGGTGACTCTCCAGTGATTCACTGTGGCCTTTCCTGAAGAGAAACTCAGTGGCCACTGTCCCCTCTTCTTTTGATTTGCTGTAGAACCACTGTGTATCTGAGAGGAGGAGGACTCTCAACTTGCAGATCTATCCCAATTATATCTTAATTAACCAAAGCAATTTAATTCTGTTGCAGTGTAATTTCAGGTATTTTTTAGGTTGTGTCAAATAGACCAGAGGGGTTTGTACCCTGTCTTAGCATGGGCATGAATTCAGAAATTTTAAAAATTAACAACCATAAGGAACTGTTTATGAGCAGTGTATTTAAGGAGGTACAGTTTGTGTTTCCTTGAGCCCTGGAATGTTCCTGCAGTGGAGTTCCTGGAGTCCTGCAATATTCCTGGTGCCCTGCAGTGCCCAGCGCCGGCTCAAGCAGCGTCAGGGGGAGATTAGCAAGGAATTAATAATGAAAGCAGCTCCTGAGCTCAAATATGCCCAAAGAGACAGCTATTTTTAAAATGTCTAGACATGCAGCACCAGCTCATTCCTTATGGCTAGCTCTCAGCAAAGGAACAAAGTGAGGATTGCATCCTTTGCAAGGACCTTCCCTTTAAACAAACTCCAAATTCTCCTCTTGCAGGAACTGGAGCTGCAAAAGGGGTGAAGCAGGAGAGAGGGAGCAGTGCCTTTGCTCTTAGCAATGTACTTTTACTTAATTAAATCATGGACCAAGTTTAATTTCGAGCCAAGCCAGACTGTCATCTCCCTGGGAGAGCTCTCAGCCAGCAGTCACTTCCTTCCCATCACCAGTGCAAAGTGCTGAGCTGGTTTGTGAGCAGCTCCTGGGCACGGCAGGGCGGAAGCAGCCTCGGAGCAGGGCTGGGGTCATGGCTGAAACCTGGTACTCTGACACTGGGAAAGGCTCTTCAGATCCAGGTGGGGCCTCCCTTGGTTGCCTTCAGCCCTGGAATGCAGTTCCAGGACTGGGTGTTGAGGCAGAGTTTAGCAGATCCAGGGATGGACAATCCAAGTGCCACAATGCACCCAACAAGCTGCAGCAGCACACGGATCATTTCATGGAATCTGGGAATCCCACAAGTTTGGGTTGGAAGGGACCTAAAAAGCCATCTCATCCACCCCCTGCCATGGCAGGGACACCTTCCACTGTCTCAGGCTGCTCCAAGCCCCAGCGTCCAGCCTGGCCTGGGACACTTCCAGGGATCCAGGGGCAGCCACAGCTGCTCTGGTAACTTCTCTCATTTCAGCTGATGTGAGCAAAGCGAAGCTGAGTAAGAGGAAATGGCTGCATAAAGAGCAAAACAAGGCTGTGAAACTGCCCAGGGTTGTGTGTGCAGGTGCCAGAGGAAACACCTTTCACACAGGACAACGTGCACAGGGCTGTTCTGTGTGTAAGCTCAGGGGAAACACCACAAACCATTCAAACAGGGGCAGCTGCAACTGCAGTTCCTTGGCTCACATCCATCAGGAGTTGGGGAGGGATGTGTTTTAGAGGGATCAGTTTGTTCTCCAGGACAGTTACAATTCTGCTTGGGTTAGTGGGACCTGGATGGCTCACAGGAACAACCCATCACCATTTTAAGACAGCACAACTCAGTAAAAAATTCCATGTGAGAAGTGTAACACAGCTGAGCTCTCCAGAACAGGCTGCCCAGAGAAGCTGTGGCTGCCCCACATCACTGCCCTGCTACCAGAGGGTCTCTGCACTCCCATCCCAATATCCCACACAGATCCTACCCAAAGCCACATCCAAGTCCATTTCCACTGCCTCTGTCCCAGAAACCAGGTGTGGTTTTCAAAACCAACAGCAAGTTTGAGCTGCCCTGTCCCAGCCCCTGCGGAGCCTCTCCCACAGCCCTGCCCAGGAGCCCTGCAGGCCTCTGCTCCAGCAGCAGCAGGGAACTCCGGGAGAGGGGCAGGATCTTTGATCAGGAGGTGGGAGAGCAGTGCCTGTGCTCTGATGAGGTGATGGGATGGCCTGCAGGATCAGGATCAGGGCTCACATGCCTGCACACAGCCCTCCCCTGACTCCCTGTGCAGTGAGGGAAGGCCTTGCAGCCTCCTCTCCAAACTCAGACTTTGCCCCTCTGGGACCTGGTGCTCCACAAGTGATGTAATTTGCTAATGAACACATCTGTTGTCCCCTCCACGTCATTTCTGCCCTGTCACCCTGCCAAAGACCAAAACAAACCCGGGGCAGGAGATAACCAGGATGAAAGTCTGCAGCACTTTGTGTCTCACAAGTGCAGGGCTGTGTGAGCACCACAAGGGAGTGATAATGGATGGAGCCAGCTCTGCACAGGGATCAGCACAACAGGAATCACCAGAATTCCACAAAGCAGGAGTTCTTCAGCCTCTCCTCTGTACTTACTGGTGGGCATTGTGCAAGTTTATCAGCTGCCACCAACTGGACATTCAAGTGTTTGCTTTGTGACTTCCCTCTGGACTTGATCAGCCGCTGCAAAACCTGAAAGGAAGAAAGGGCAAAAGGTGAATTTAAGGATCATTTATCTCCCTAAAGCTCAGCCTGACATCCCCCTGAGGGATTACCAAGGACAGAAGGTCTCCATAAAATACTGTCCTTGAATATCCCAAACCTTTCTGATAACCCCTCTGAGAGCTGGGCATGTTTCCCTCTGGATCACATTTGATCCCTTGAAAAATTTCAAATGCATTTTTGCTTTATCCTACTTTAAGTTATTTCTGACAATAGAGGAGCATGAAAATGATACAGAATTATCTGGATTGCTGGATGGACTGTGGCAGCAGCAGCACATGATGTCACTTTTTCCCCTTTTCAGGTGCAAATTCCACACTGCCCATTCCCACCCTGCCCTCCAGGTCCCTCCTGGATTTTAAGGTGAGAGGCATTACCTTTGGAGAGGACACCTTCACGTGGACAATAATTGGTGCTAGAGATGTCTTGATAAGCTGTGCAGGGTGATTTATAGTGTCTGCATCCAGCACAACCAGCTGTAAGGACCTGGCCAGCTCAAAGATTCTTTCAATCTCACTCTGCACTTCAGCTGCAAAGGAAAACAAAGCAGGTGAAACCACTGAACCCCAGAGCACTGGGATGAAAATATCATCACCCCCTTACTGTCACAGACTCCACACGTGAGTTTATGGCATTTCCATAAAATAACCTGTTACCTGTACCTCTAGAGCAAGCAGTCACTCAGGATGTCAGAGATTTGGAATTTGGGTTCTTTTTTTACCAAACCCAACCCCTCCCACCTCCTGGGACGGTGTCCCAGAGATATTGGGATACACGTGCTACACAGAAATTTCCACCCTTGTGCAAGCAGAATCACACAGTCACAGAATCATTAAGGCTGGAAAAGATCTCCAAGGTAATGGAATCCAAATAAAAATTCCTCAGGCCACTGCTACCCAGCAGTCATGACACTGAGGAGAGGGGCAGGACCCCAAGTCTCACAGCTGGACAGCAGAATTCAGCTGTAACTGCCCTACATTAAACACAAAACTGGTCCCAGGGTCAGGAATGACATTTCCTTGGCTGGACAAGTGAAAGCTCTTTGGATCCTTGTGAAGTGGAATTAAGAGCACAGGGCTGGGAAGAAGGAGGAGCTGTGAGGCCGGCTCAGGATTATGCAGTAAAATGCTGCAGACACATTTGAATCTGCAGAACTGCTGTTATCTTGGCAATGGCTGGAGCTGGGCCAGGGCAGACTCAGGCTGGAGAACAGGAAAGTTTCTTCCCCCAGAGGGTGCTGGGCCCTGCCCAGGCTCCCCAGGGAATGGGCACGGCCCCGAGGCTGCCAGAGCTCCAGGAGCGTTGGGACAGCGCTGCCAGGGATGCTCAGGGTGGGGCTGTTGGGGTGTCTGTGCAGGGCCAGGAGCTGGATCCATGATCCTGTGGGTCCCTTCCTGATCAGATTCTGTGGTCTGGAAGGTTGGAATCGTGTCCCTTCCCTCCTGTGTGTAACCACACCCTGAATTCCACCTGTGGAGGGCCTTACCTAGGCTGGACCTGGTGTTGGAGCGCTCGATTATCGCTCTCTTGCTGGGGTTATTGAGCACAGACCTCTTGGCAAGGGAGATGTCAGCTGTCACTCTGGTTATGGATATCCTGGCAGGAGAGCACAGCACACACAAACACAGGAGTGGGATTTCCAGGCACAGCCCATTCCAAAGGGCAAACACAATCAAACACACTCAGACACGTTTCCAGCTGAGTTATGGCATCACTAAAGAACAACTGAAGAGAAGTGCTGGGTAACTGGGAAGTATTTCCTATTCCCTGAGCTCTGGGATGGAGTTCCTGCTACTCTTCTTAGTGCATTAATTAACTTTTCTCCTCCCAACTCACTCATCTCCTGCGTGAATTTACACAGTGCCATAAATGCTGTGAGTTATGTGAGGCTTGGGGCACTCAGAACGAGGGAGCTGCAATGGAACAGCACTTCCTCTTCCCTCAGAGTTACACCGGGAGTAAACCTGGCCCAGCTGACAGGGAGCTGTGCCAGGGGCTGGGAGGGGCAGGAGAAAAGGAACTGGAGCTCTCTGGGCTGCTTTAACTCCAGTTTAACTTCACTGCACCTCTTCAGCTTCAGGCAGGTGATTTATTTACTTCATCTGTCAGTGAGCTGACAAGAGGCAAAAGGTGATAAAGCAGAGACCACACAATCTCTTCATGTAAAATCCATTTAGGAGGCCTGGAATGAGCCAAGGAGCCAGAAAAAATGCAAAGAAAGCAAGCTGGGAACGACCAGCAGCTTTTCCACAGAATCTAGGATTTATGCAGCTCTAAGTGAAATTATCAGCTGGAGGGTTAAAAAGAAGTGCAGGTATTTTTCTGTATAATACATAAATAAATGCATTGCCAGAAAATACAGTAGAGGCCCAAAGTAAAAATGAGTTTAAAATAGAAATTAATGGACTGTGGGTCTTTGGCTCACTGGCCAGCAGAGGAGGTTGCAGTTACAAAGGAAGGAGCTGGCAAAGCCAAGGGAATTCAGAGGCAGGCAGGGAGTCAGGTCTCACTGATGCCTTTGGAAAGGCTCTTCCCTGGACACTCAGCTCCTTTCTTGGTAATGTGGACCTCTCACAAAACTGCAGAAGAGATGGAAAGGAAGGAAGAGAAAAGGGAGAGAGGAGAAAGACCACGAAGCCATAAAAGTTGGCAGGAGGACCAAGAAGCAGCTTCTTCCTGAGCTCGGAGCTAAAATCAATGGTCATGGGCTGCTGGTGGCACTGAGCTCTCCACTGCTGAAATTTCATACTCCCACCTGATCCAGCTGCCAATACTGCTGATGGAATTAGGATTTCCAGAAAATCACTTGAGCTGAGCAACTCAGAACAGGGCAGAGAGGAGACACTTTGCACAGAGCTGATCATTAAATGTTCTCTCTGAGCTGTTCATGGATCAGTTCAGCACTGCCACCTCCTCACTCCTAAAATCCATAAATCCTGCTCCAGCTCTTCTACACAACATCATTGTCCCTGCCCCAGTGCCCGTGGTCTGGGTATTTCAAACCTGACTTAGGGTTATGCACTACCAGAACAGCTCCTTCTCCCAGCTGGAATATCCTGAACTAACTGGGAAGGGCAGAACATCCCAAAGATGCAGCAGACACCTACAAGGACTGAGGAGCTCCAAGGAAAGGAGGTGATGCCACGGACCAAGCCAGTGCTCCTAGCAAGGAAATCCAAATTATCCTCCTACAGCTCACCAGGGAATGCTCCAGCTGAAGGATGAACCCTCCTTACAATTCTTTTCCTGCATTTTATTTCTCAGCATTTCCTTCTTCAAGCCACCCTTTTCAGTGTTTTTGCCTGCTTGAGGCAGTCAAAATAAAATCTTATACAGAGAATATTTAAGAGCTGATTTTTCTTAGGCGTTGGGAAGACACTGAGAATTCTTGTGTTAAGCTAAGAAATGCTAGCCCAGCCATGGCAGAAATGCAGACATGAGCACCCCTAGTAACACATGAGCTGTGTCCCACTCTTCACGAAGCCAGAAAATCAGCTTTGATCATGCAGCAAACCCTCTGGCATTAAAAAAATGAAATAATTCACTGAAATGTTAGTAACACATGGGCAAAGCAGCATGAGAAGGACAGAGTTTCTCACCTCCCATCAAACCTGTGCTTCAGGAAGTCAAAGAGAGCTTTCTGCATCATGTCTGTCACCTTGGCAGAGGGGAGAAGATTGAGCAGGGGGACGGACAAGGAGAGAAAGAAGCCAAAAGGAAGGAAAGAGGTGAGTAGAAGGCAGGGATACAGCCAACAACCAACACCCTTGGTGGGCAGCAGCCGTTCCAGTGCCACGCTCCTGGCACAGCACTCGGCAACAAATCCATGGAAGTTTCCTGCCTCACTGCTCCAAGTGCAGAGCTGTCACTCTGTGTGCTCCTGTCCTGACCTGCACCGAGCATTCCTCACCCCCTTCCACATCCAGCACCATCCCAAAGCTTCAGAGCACGGCACAACCCCGTGGGATGTTCCTTGGACACATCACTTGGGCTTTTCCTAGAGCAACGTTGTTACAGTGGGCCTCAGACTCCAGGGATGAGCTCTGTCATGCTGGGGGACTGTTCTCAGAGAGGGATACCAGCAGAAAAATGGCATGTTCCCACTCCTGGACACAGGAACACATCTGAGATGCTCAGCCCCAAGAGCTGTCATCTCTGCCATCTGATTTATTGAGCAGCTCCCTGTCCTTTCCAGGACAACTCAGGCTGACAATTATTATCTGCCAGGCCAGGCAGGAGCTTCATCAAAGCCCCCAGGCCTCTCTGCCAGTTTATTTCTCTCCTCCAAACTGGTTCCTTCAAACAAAAAAAAAGTCAAAATAATTTCCCCCAACTAAGATCAAGCATTTTTGTTATTGAAATTAATATTCTGTGTTACCATTTACACACATTTGTGTGTTCAAGGTGTTGTGTTTAGTGGTGTTTTCTTTGAAAAAGAAGACAGGGTGGCAGATTTGAAGAGGTTTTTGTTAACAAACAGCCTCTCTCCCCTCCAGCCTCGAGAGGTAAATTGATCTGTGGTGCAGCACAGAGGGAATTTACTCCTGTCAAAAAACTTCCCCATCAAATTAAGAGGCAGAGGGCAGAACATGAAGTACCTGCTCTGCTGAGCTGCACCTTCAGTCACTCTCACATGAAAACAATGCCAGAACACTGCATTATGCCAAGGCTGTAACCTCCCAAAAAGAACCATTCCAATATGTTTAATAATAGCCTATAAATTACTGACAACATTAATTAAGCCTAATGAAGTGTATCTTTGATTTTATGTTCATTTAGTTCCTGGTTCAGCACTTCCCAGATGGTTGAGCTCCCTAAACTGCCCTGCCAGAAGTCCCTGCTCATTTAGCACGTGGTAAATGCTCACTTGAATCTGCAGCAGCCTAAAAAAGGCTGTCCTGGTTATCTGGGCACGTTATCCTGCCCACTTCCACCTGGGGAATCTTTTAGGAGGGTTCAAGGTTTCTGTACAAACATATCTGAATTTATTAATCCAGTGAAAAAAAGGGGAACAACAAGGAAGCTCCTTCAAATGTTTTGCTAATTAAGTTCAAAGCATGGGCTGGTTTGATGAACGTTTTTCATGTGTACAGTCTAGCTCATTAATTTGACTGCTTGTAGCAGACACAAATTCTTTTTTACTTGATTTAATCAGGAATGAGTGCCCTGGAAAGAATGGATTTGCACTGTGCCTAAAACAGTACAAGTTAGAAGTAACTCTTAGCTCTTACAGAACATTTTTGGTAATTATTTAAGCTAAATCATTTGAAATTATCATAAACCGGTTGCACTGAGCCACACATTGAATTACTGAGGATGATTACAGATAATAAAAGTTGAATTAACTGCAAACACCTGAGTTCATACCTCATAGCCTTTGAGTGATGGGCCCACCAACACCACAGGTCTCATGGATGGCACTACATCATAGGGGGGAATATGTTCTGTCTAGAGGGAAAAAACAACCCTTCAGATCATCAACCACACAACATCCGTAGGGAAATCCTGGGAATTAGGAATTAGAATGAGATAAAATGGAAACAAAAGCATTACTTACCACTTTTTGTTTCTGTTTTGCTAGAAGACCAAATGAGAACTTGGTTAAAACACAGCCATGCAACCAGAAATCCCTTTGCCAAAGCACTTTGAGTTCTCTCTGTGCACCTCCCTCTGCTCAGCCCTGACTAAACTGGGAATTCTGTGCATTAAACTGGGCAATCTGTGCATTACACTGGGCAATCTGTGCATTAAACTGGGCATTCTATACTTTAAACTGGGCATTCTATACATTAAATTGGGCATTCTGTGCATTAAACTGGGCATTCTATACATTGAACTGGGCAATCTGTGCATTAAACTGGGCATGCTGTGCATTAAACTGGGCATGCTGTGCATTAAACTGGGCATTCTGAGGCAGCTGCCACTGTTCCCAAGGTTTTTTCCCAGCCCTTAGGAACTCCTGCATGGCTGGAAATAGGTGTCCTGCTCCCCTGTGCATGCAAGCACTTTGCTGTAAAACATCTCAATAACTCAGCAAAGGGGGAAACCTGCACTTTTCACGTGGGGGTTTTTAAATAGAATTATTAGCAACATGAGGGTTTCCTTAAATAAATCCTGTCCTACCTGTGGCTGTAGGTGTGGCTCGAAATGTGCCAGAAACCATCTCTCCAAGGCTTGAAGAAGAATTCCCACTGGATTTCCTACAGCAGCAAAAAGAACCCCGTTAACACCAGGTACCCCAAAATGTGGGAGGGTTTGGGGAGGAATTGCCCCATGAGGAATCACAAGGTCATAGAGATATAAATGACTCTAACTAACAAAGCTGCTCAAAAATGAACTGTTTTGTTATTATAACTTGGAATTTTATCATACAAATCCAGGAGCATCTCACTGAACTCAGTAATTTCTCTATATATTGAGACCCACTGGCTTCCTCTGAAGTTGTGTCAAAAATTATAGAAGAAATTTGGATGCTGTTCAGCCATTCTGAAAGCATTTCCCCAGGTTTATCTCCCAGACCTTTCTCCAGGGATTTGCAGTCTCCAGGTCTGGCAGGGTGGAGACTCAGAAACCTCAGGCTGGAAGATGAAGAATAAAGGATGGCAAAGCTGATCTTACAAAGTTTGACAAGTCTGGTTTGGGCCAAAATGGAGAGAAATTTAAAAAAGGAAGAAAAAAGCCACAACTTTAAGAAAAGCTGGGAAAAAATCTGGGACACTTTTGAGCACCAAGTTGACTTAAGGCCACGTGGACACAAAACTCTCCGAAATTCCTGTCATTATCCCTCACTGCTCTTTCCTAAAGTCAAACACGTTTTTTGTTTCTCATCACCGACATCTCCGCAAATCCGCATTTCCAGTGGGAATCCCAAACCCAGCGCTGCAAATGCCCTGCAATAAACCAGCAGCAGGTGACCTTTGGAAATATTGCCCGGTGTGAGGAGGGATTTGGAGCGATTTGCAAAGGTCACAGCGCTCTCACCCTCCATGGAAGCGGCCCCTCTTCTGCTCCTGCTGGATGCGGATGTTCTCCAGGCGCAGCGGGCTCGGGATGAAGCCGATCTCGCAGCCCTCCTTCACCAGCCTCCCTATCCACCAGTCATTGTTGTACTTCTGCAACACAGAAAACACTGGCATCACCCCTGCAGCTCCCAAATTCCCTCCCTTGGTTATCCACACTCCTCAGCTCCACGCTGGATAATGAACCTGATGCCATGATGATTTTTGCCTTTTCTTTTATAACCCTTTTATACCCTTTTACAACCTCTGTATCCCCCAGTGCTTTTTGCCGACATTCTTGGACTTGTCTGTTAAGCTGGGAGACCAAATATCTCAGAAGTTTCATAGTTAGGGATCAGAGTGCCCCAGACCCCAAGGGCCTCTCCAGAACACATTTTGTAAACTGAGATAGAACCACCCAGGGGAAGGTTCCTCGGGGAGGGGGGCTCACTCGAGCATCTCACTGGGGAATCTTTGATAGATGTGCTAATTAGTAACATCTATAATGATATACCAGATCTTTGGGGGGTGTGCATTGTGGTGTGCATTGAGGTGCATTCCACCTGGATGTGGTGCACTTAAGGATCCTTAAAATAAATACCGAGGTAAAATCCCTTTTTCCCTTCTAACCGTGTTTGACTCTTGATTTTAAGACCAGGAAAAGGCACCAAACCAAGCTCACACCGATGTGTGAGACCAGAGCACTGAGGCTGTTTCCCCTCGTCCTGTCCCTTGCTGATTTAATTTCAAGGTTGATATAATGAGCAGAACCCATTTCTTTGAGCTGAGGCCACCAAACAACCTCCCAGCAGCCACATAAAGCAGGCAAACATAAAAATAACACCTTCAGTTTCCCATCAAATATTGGTTGTCGTATTTAATGGTCTAGACAAAAGATCACCCCTTTCCCTTCCTCCTTTCCAGGTATCTGTATGGACGTTATTAACAGGTTATGACAGATTAAGAAAAATTCACCTTTAGGAAGAAACTTTAATATATACCTAAAGTATAGCATTTTATCACTGACCTTTAGTAACATACATTTTTCTGCTTTATTGAAAGTCTGGTCTATCCCTAATGATGGAAAGATGAAAAGCAGTATCGTGGTGGATATTGGAGTGGAAAAGGATTTGTTGTAGCTGCTGCCAGCAGAGCTTTTGAAGAAAAGTATCTGAAAAGCCTCTCCTCTGTTCTGCTTCATTAGGCAGCTCAGTGTTCAAAAGAAACATTGCTTTTCACAACTGACTCTGGAGTCATTAAGAGCAGCACGAGTGAATGGGTTTTGTTTGCCTGCCTCGAGGAAAAAGCTATCACAGAGATCTCATCTTCAAGATCATCACTGCTGCTGGCTCCACATTTGCAAGCACTTCAGCTCTTGCAGGAACACAGAAACACCATGTCCCTGTTGTCAAAGGTACAGCAGTGCCTGGTGATGACTCTGGAACACAGAGCCTCAGCACTGAGAAATAAATGGGTTTTTCTCAACCCATATATTTGAACATTAACCCAATCATAAACACAAATATTAACATACAGTAAACTAAGGGAATGCAATCCTCATACCCTGAAATCCTCTTTATCCTCTTTTATGTATTTAGGCAAGAGGTTCCATCCTTTTATCATTCCAACTAAGTATTCTTGCTGCTGTTCTGACCTTGGTTCAGACAGTGGCAGTGAGCAAAGCTTAACCTGAAGTATGTTAAATTACAGAACTGCTTCCAGTCTGTGAACCAGACAAATCCTTTAGGATCCTGCATTCTGCTGTTGGAAATCAGTGAACTGAGAGGCTGTGGCTGCCCCTGGATCCCTGGCAGTGCCCAAGGCCAGGCTGGACAGGGCTTGGAGCAGCCTGGGACAGTGGGAGGTGTCCCTGCCCATGGCAGGGGGGCACTGGATGGGTTTTAAGGTCCCTTCCAACCTAAACCACTCTGACTCTACAAAATCAACCCCTGTAAAACCTGAGTTCCATGGGCACTGCCTGCTCCATTTTTGCTCTAAAGGTACAGCTTGACCATGGAAATCTTTCTTCATGGACCTCTGAGTGATGCCTCTAGACATGGGAACAGAATCAGCCCCTCTGGAGAGGGATTTTGGACAAGGGCTGGAGGGACAGGACACAGGGAATGGCTTCCCACTGCCAGAGGGCAGGGATGGATGGGATATTGGGGAGGAATTGTTCCCTGTGAGGGTGGGCAGGCCCTGGCACAGGGTGCCCAGAGCAGCTGTGGCTGCCCCTGGATCCCTGGCAGTGCCCAAGGCCAGGCTGGATGGGGCTTGGAGCAGTCTGGGACAGTGGGAGGTGTCCCTGCCCATTTTAAGGTCCCTTCCATCCCAAAGCAGTCCAGGGTTATGCTGAGAGCATCTGAACACACAAATGCCAAGGCTGCAGTGAGGAACACGGGATTTATCTGCATTAGGTCATTCCCTCCCCTCTGTTCCTCAGTGTGTGGGAGGAGCACATTCCCTCCCGTGGTTGCCATGCCCATGATTCCTTCTGCTCTGTCAGGAATTGTTGCCATTTCATCCTTTAAGCAAGCACAGAATGTATAGTTTGGAGGAGACAGATGAGACATACAGGACACGTCCTCAAAATAGCAACTCCTTGCTCACTGCCTCTGCTCCATCCTGCCTGAGGGTGACCCGGCTCTGCACCCAGCTTAGCATCATTCCCAAATCTGCAACCATTGCTCTGGTCTGAGCAGGCCCTGCCAGATCACTGGGAAACAAATCCTGCAAAGCCTTTTTGCAGCATGGGGAACCATTCCCCAAATCCTACTAAGATACAGCTCCGGGCAGGCCGAGCTGATAAACACCAGTAAGCAGATGGTTTACAGCTCAGTGCCAGTGTGATCCCGGGTTTTCAAACCTTGGAACACAACTCCTGGAATGCCAAGACACGGATTTGGGACACTTGTCTGGAAAAAAGTACAGGGCAGCATGACAAGAGCTTAGAGTGTGCAACTCAATCAGTGCCTTGACAATAAAGGGGGCCACGTCCAAGGAAACCAAGATGAACTGGAAAAAGGGAATTTGTTGCCTCTCCCTCTCAGGGAGAGGGGATGTGAAGCAGTTCCCTGTTCCAGCACCAGAGGAGGGGCAGAAGCAGGTGTTTTCCTCCTGAATGTGCTCTGTCTAAGGGCGATCAGTGCTCTGGAGTGATGATGAACACGTGTTCAAAGAAAGACACAGATGAGCACTGAACACCCCAAAATAAACCCAAAATGCAGAGATGAAAAAGTGCTTTTGCAAGCTGCAAGCCTCTGTACCAATCTACAGCACAACGGGGGGTTATGCAAATGTGGAGGACTCACTTCAGATAAAAAATTGCAGAAAATATGCTCAGCATGCAATAAAATGCAATTTTCTCTACCAAAGCCATACTCAGGGCTCATTTATTCCCATTTTTTCCCTTATTTTTGCATCTGTCCTCTTCAGGATTTTCTTTTCTTGCTGTATTATTCTAAGTGTTACTTCCTCCCTGGCAGGGAGCCTATCTGGTGCTTTCTGAAGACCTGCTGTGACCTGGTGTGACCTGGTGCTGCTCCACTTCCTGCTCAGTGGAATCCCTTTTCATTACACCATCTCCCATCCATCACAAACTTGCTCTGATGAAAAGGATCTCAATGCACCAGGTTGAAGGGTATTATTTGCTTCCTGTGTGATGAAATTCCAACAAGCTGGTAACACCAAGTGTCCCAGAAGGGCAGGATAACCACCCCGGGATGGTGCAGGAGCTCCACGAGGGCTGAAGAACCACCTCACTGTGCCCTCTTGTGGATATGGCTCAGCTGTTCAAATCAAAGCCCTTGGCCTGGAGAAAGATTCCCTTTCCCATCCCCTTTTCCTTGGTTTTACCTCTTTAATGTGGAGGAAGTCCTTGGCATCGAAGGAGATGGCAGTGCTTGGGACAGGAACATCTTCATCCAGAGCTCCACAGTAACTCACGTTGGTCTTGACTGCAAATGCTACTGGTTTGGACTACAAACAGAAAAACACATCACAAACACTGGAAACTTTTCATCCATAAAAGTTCAGCCCTAATAATTTCACCCAGGCCTGCAGAGTTCAGCTCCCTGGAGAATATCCCCGTGTAGAGGAGAATATTTACACTGTTATTGCCCAAACATCTTCTCTGTGGTTAATCTGACTCAACTGCCAAACTATTTCAAAAGAGAGTGTGAATTTTAACAGCAGGCAGAGGGTAAATGGCACACGATGGAGTGAAAAAGAACACACCTTGGCCCTCTCAAGCTGGATGGCTGCTTGCTGCTCCCTTTCCTGGCGGATTGCTTCCCTGTCCTCTTCCAAAGAGACATCAGAGTCTGAGGGTCTGCTCGTGTACGAATCTGCTGAGCCCTGAAAGGCAATTCAGGTCACTAAGAAAACACAGGTAAGGAACAGAAACACCCTCCCCAGTCAAATTTTAAAAGTGCTTTTAAAATAATTTGTTGCTTCATTTTTCGAGAGGGTTTTACAAAGACAAAAATCCTGAGAAAACCTCCCTGCTTCACTTTCTTACTGACATAGGGAAATCCAGCTCAGCTGTGGGCACTGTCCAAAAGTCTTTATAATACTCATATCCTGTTTGACAACCTCAGACTCAGGATTGTCAAGGGTTAGGTCACAACAAATATAATTAAGGAATAAAAAGCTTGGTTTGAATCATCCTTCCCCATGAATATGCTCCATTGTGTAAAGGCTTTGCTCCCACTCACACAGAGCTTCGTTCTGAGTTTCCAGGGGGAAAAAGGGGCAAAAATGACATCATTAAAGCTGTTCAACAGGCCAACACCACAGCTCTGGATCAACATGACATGAAACCAGCATGTTCAGGCAGCAGCAGAGAGCATCAGCCTGTGAGGGCAGAAGGAAGGTGCTGCCACAGCTGGATTTTTTGCCATTTTTTGGACATTCTTCAGGATACCTGGCACCCCCTGAAGTGTGGAGTGGCTCCTTTCTTTGTAGAGACCAGCCTGACTCCAGCATCCCACACCCCTGATCTTTATGTGTGTGTGGAGCCAGTGGAGACAGGGCTTTAACCCTGCAAAACAGGGAATGTTTGTTCCTGACCAATCTGTGGCTCTGTGTGTTCCAACACAGCCACTCTACAGCATTTTATCCTTAGGCTTTTTTTCCTTACATTGATTTATATCCTGCAGCACAGGGACACATTTCTGCTGTAGAAGCCAATATTCTTAATGTCCACGTAAACTCACATATTCTTAAATATTACTGGGAATACAGAGCCATTGCTATGGATCCCTGTCCATCCCTGTGGATCCACATCCATCACAAGACTTCTGGCTAAGAGCCACTGAGGAGCCTGTGCTCTCTCCTTGTTCCATACCCATTCCTTGGCCTGTCACTGGGAAAGGCAGATTTCCTCCAGGGCAAGAACAGGATTTGCCAACAGGAGCTTTACCCACAGCTGTGATTTTAAACACACCAGAAAATTCCTTCCAGGACATCCCGCACCCAGGGAGAGCTGGGAAGGGCTGGGAAGACACAGGAGTTCAGGGTCCTGGGCTGGACCAAGCTGAGCATCCCCAGGCTGAACACTGGCATTAGGAGCTGGCAGCAGCTCAGCTTTTCCCAGCTGGGAAGCCACACATCCTGCTCTTCCTTCTGCTTCCTTCGGGATGTAGCAGAGACCAGGGAACTCAGCAGCCACAGCACTTGGCCAGGGCTCACCACAGGCACCTCTCAATGCCTGACCACCCTTTCCATCGGGAAATTCCTGCTGCTGTCCACCCTGCCCCTCCCCTGGCCCAGCCTGAGGCCGTTCCCTCTCCTCCTGTCCCTGTTCCCTGCGAGCAGAGCCCGACCCCCCCCGGCTGCCCCCTCCTGTCAGGGAGTTGTGCAGAGCCACAAGGTCCCCCCTGAGCCTCCTTTGNGCCACAAGGTCCCCCCTGAGCTCCTTTTCTCCAGGCTGAGCCCCTTTCCCAGCTCCCTCAGGAATTCTCCAGCCCCTTCCCAGCTCCCTTCCCTTCCCTGGCCACGCTCCAGCCCCTCAGGGTCCCTCTTGTCCCAGAGCTGTGCCCAGCACCGGAGGTGCCCCAGCACAGGGACGGGCACTGCCCTGGGGCTGTGTCACACCGGGGCTGGCACAGCCCAGGGGCCATCGGCCTCCTGCCCACCTGGGCACCCCTGGGGCACTGCTGGCTGTTTACTCATTCAGGTCTGATGGATCCAGCGTAGCTCAGTGAGGGAATTTACCAAGACCAGACCCCTGTGCTGAACACACAGTGCCCATACTGGTTTTTACTGGTGTGTGTTTGAACAGTGACTTATTTACTGCTGCCAGAACAAAACAGCCTCAAGCAGAGCAGCTGATGCTGCCAGGCCACCCCCGGCTGCTGTGCCAGGCTGAGCAGTGCCTGTGTGCCAAGAGATAGGGATTGGTACAATCACACCCGCATGATCCCGGCTCTCCCAAGTTGTTCCAAACAGCGAGTGGCTTATCTGGAAGATGCAGCCCCAGGACTGTGACTCACATGATGCTGAGCTGCAGCATCACTCTGAAAACAAGGCACCATTCTGCAAATAGCAGCAAGAGGGGCAGAAAAGGAGCCAAACTTGTACTGAATTTTTGGTTCCGTTTGAAATGTTTGATTGAAGATCAGAATTATTGCCAGAAATATTGTGGAATATTGACAGAATATTGCCCAACAATCCAACACAAACACTGCTGTCTGCTCAGCACCAAGTGCAGTGAGTTCTGCTCTGACAGCTCCTACTTGCTGAAACAGCAACAGGGAAGTGAGAAGAAAAGAAAGAGGAAAGCCATTTCCCATCTTTTTTTTTTTTTTGTACACCAAAATGTTCCTAAAGGAGGAATTTCTTAATGGAAAGGGTGGTCAGACACTGGAAGGGGCTGCCCAGGGAATGGTGGAGTCTCCATCCCTGGAGGTGTCCAAGGAAGGACTGGATGTGGCACTCAGTGCTCTGCGCTGGTGACAAGGTGGGGTTTGGGCACAGGTTGGACCTGATCTTGGAGGGCTTTTCCAACGCTGGTGATTCTGGGATTCTGTAAAAAGACCCTTTAACTTCTTTATTTTCACATTGCCTAGAGCAGCAGGCTGGTCATTTGGGGATAACACCTGTGCCCACAGTTTCACACACAGTATTCGAGGACCAATTATCAATCCCACCCTTACCCAACCCCAACCTCACAGCCCTCTGGGAGACAGAGGAACTTTGTCAAGTGGGGCTTCAGTGAGTTCAAGTGACACCAGATTTGGCAATTTGAAAGAAAAAGGCTTTTCTAGATAATTACATTATTCAAGGCAATGAAAGACTTGTTCTTACTTCACAGCCTTTATACTTTGGGCTCCTGTGAATTCATTTTTTGTGCAATTTATTATTTATTTTCTCCCTCTCTCATCAATTAGTGTAATTCAGCTTTGCTAAAAACGTGGAGGTTTGAAGCAATCCCAAAAGCACCAGGGAGAAGGGTAAAGCAGAAAGAACAGTGGGTCTATTTGTTGCATTCTCCTCCCTGACTGGTCTTACACTCGAGGCTGCTGGAAGATGTGTGCCGAGGTGGAAAGGGTGACACGATATTCCTGGTGAATGGGGATGCCCCAGCATTTTAGGGAGGAGGAGGTGACATGAATCCTTTTCATGGACACTACAACATCCAGCCAGGTTGTGTTCACTGAAGGAATAATCAACCTTTAGTTGTTACAGCTAAAAAATAAAGACTTACTGAGCTTGCAAATAATTTTCCCCAAGTGCCATAAATCCACAGCTCCGGACTGCTCTCCCTCCATCCATAAGCAATGCTCTGTCACGCTGCTCATGCAATTAAAGCAGCGATCCATTAGCAGCTCCAATCAGCCAGCTGACAGGCAGCCTCTCCTGCAAGGATTTCAGGTGCTGTGGGGTCCATCCCAGCCTGGAGAGCCTCTGGGAAAGCCTCCCTGCTCACCAAGGGCTCCTGCCTCCTGCAGCGGGCCGGGCAGTGCCGTGCTGCAGCGTCCCTGTCCGCAGACAGCCCGGCTGTGGGCACTGGGTGCATCCCGGCCCCCTGGAGCGTGCACACATCGGGCACACATGGAAGCAGCCGTGCCAGGGGGAGGACAGGCCCCGGGCTCTGTGCTCAGACACACACACAGCGTTCAGCTGAGAGCATGAGAGGTGTCAGTGCAGGAGCACAGAGCTCACTCTGAACCCACAGCGCTGGCGGATCACAAAGGAGCACAAGTGGCAGCGCTCCTCCAGGCAGCCGCTTGTTGGGAGTGGTTTGCTGGAGTTGGAATAATACCCGAGCTGGGGACAGCGTGGAATGCTTCACGGGGAAAAAGAGCCCTCCTGTCCCATCCTCTCCTCCTGTGCTCCTCTTACTTCCTCCCCAACACCAATCCCACCGGCGCCTCCCAGCTTCCCGGAAGGTTTTTGGATGCTCAAGGCAGTCTCATTCTGCAAGACACAGGAAGCCAGATTCCCAAAGATCCCAACAGTGCTGTCCTGATGCTGAACTCAGAGATTACCCAGCAGACCAAAGAACTGAACCAGAGGTCGCTCCAATGCTTTTAAACTGGTCAGGAGCTCAAGTAAACATTTTTTAGCAGACATGGAATCCCAGACTGGTTTGGGTTGGGAGGGGCCTTAAAGCTCATCTCATTCCAGGGCGGGGACACCTGCCACTGTCCCAGGCTGCTCCAAGCCCCGTCCAGCCTGGCCTTGGACACGGCCAGAGATCCAGGGGCAGCCACAGCTTCTCTGGGCACCCTGTGCCAGGGCCTCCCCCCCCTCCCAGCCAGGAATTTCTTCCCAATATCCCATCCAGCCCTGCCCTCTGGCAGTGGGAAGCCATTCCCTGGGTCCTGTCCCTCCATGCCTTGTCCCCAGTCCCTCTCCAGCTCTCCTTTTAGGCCCTGGAAGGGGCTCTGAGGTCTCTCCAGAGCCTTCTCTTCTCCAGGTGAGCACCCCCAGCTCCCCCAGCCCTTGCACTGGCAGGAAGCTTCCATCAGCCCATCCTCCCTTTCACCCAAGACAAATTCATCACAAACTGGAGCCTCAACTTGAAAAAAGCCCAAGTGTCCTCAGTCCTCTGCAAGTTCCCGGGAGAATCGAGGCCACATCCCTCCCTCACGAGTTCCCAGAGACCTGACAAAGCTCCTGATGCAGCACAAGGAGAACAAACAGGCACAGGGATGGCTGCAGGGCCATATGCCGCCATATGCCACCGGTGTTCCAGAAATGATCTAAAAAACCCCACAAAACCCACGAGAGAGTTATTCCTTGGGGATGGCAGCTCACTCCAAACCCCAACATGAAGGTCTCCCTGGTCCAAGTGCACAAGAGCAGGTTTAACTCACAGGTTACTACTACAAGTATGTCATGGAGATGAGGGTTACAGAAAATAAGTACGAACTCATTTTTACATGAAAACAAGAACCAGAAGTTGAGGATTTAAGAAAACCCCATGTTTTCAGTACCCATGGCCACCACAGTTGGTGCTCATCTCATCCCAGCACTCAGGGTGGGCAGCTAAATTTAATTACTGGGCAGGTGATGTAATTAATTAAAAGGCAAATACAAAACAGTGGGGATCTCTTCCTCTGGCGTGAAAACCTTGCTGTGCTGCAATGGAAACTGGGGCCAGGAAAGACTGCGTGTGCCCAGTAAAATACTGCAGAGTCCTGTCCCAGACTGGAGGGAGCATTCCATGGGAGCTGCAGGCAGGAGCAGCAACCCTGTGCAGCAGGGAAACCAAAGGAGTTATTCCCATGTGGAACGGGGTGTAGGGATTACACTGGCAGCACAGCCCCTATCTTGCTTTTAATATCCTTTAGAGTTATTAATATCCCCCTCAAATTACAAAATCCATTCCAGCTGCTGCAGTGTTAAATAGGGAGGTCCAGGAGCAAAGAGGTTCAGTGGGACTTTTCCACAAATTCCCATGTGAATGTGGCACTGGAAGTCCAAGCAGGACAAGGTTCAGTTCCCAAGCAAATGATTTTCTTGCTGAATCCCCAACACACACAAGGCAGCTGCACAACCGCTTGGCATTGAGTTGTGATTTCAGAATCAAATGCTCAGCAATTATTTCCTTCTATATGTTTGGTAAATTTATTTAAGACAACTCATTAGGTGTCTCAGCAATTTGGAAATTACTAGGTAGTCAGAACATGTTTTTTTCTTTGGGAATACTAATTATTAGAAAATAGGGCAATTCTTCCAACATTTCCTGATCTCTTTTTTTACCCTGGATTTCAAATCTTGCAGTCTATCTCCTTTCTCCAGCTGCCTTCAGTTCAGCACAGATTGTGTTGCTACATTTAAGAAATAGAGTTTAAAAAAAATACTAGTAATATATATCTATATTTACTGCCAAAATACTCCCATCTTTTTTGGTAATGTTCAAATGAACATGCAAGGCACAAGATTTTGCTTAGCAGGCACTGCAGGTACACACAAAGCCTGAGCTAGTGGTTAGAGAATAGATGAGCTGCTCTGAACTTCTCCTTTTCACAGGTTAAAAATTCAGCTCTTCCTACTAAAAGCAGCACCCAAAGCACTTTTCCCGCAGTCTTGGAGCAAAGGGAAAGGTGAGGATCACAGCCAGAGGGATGGCTACAAGCTCAGATGGTTTTCACCCAGCAAAGTGTTCAAAATTTAACACACAAACCTTTCAAATTCCATGGTTTTGTTCAGCCATAAAGCACAGCAAAGATCTGCCTGGGAATGCTCTGATCTGTGCTTTATTCCAAATGCTCCATGTGAGACCTGGGATTGAATCAACACCTGATCAACACCTCCAGCCTGAATTTTGCTTCAACCTCTGCAGCTGGTCCCTCATTTTTAGGAAAGCTATTCAGCAGTCCCAGGAGAGAAAAAAAGGTGTTATTTTTCCCTCATAAAAGGCACCAAACTAAAGCTGCAACAGCACAGAGACACTGCTTTATTTTTTCTAATTACTTCAGCTCTTGAAAGCATTGAATGATCTTCCCAAGGCTCTGGGGAAGCTGCTGCTGTTGGGTTTGATGAAACCTGATAATAAAAGTGCACCTGGTATCCTAAATGAGCTTTCCTGTAAGGAGGCTGCTCTGTGTCTGTCCCACATAACACGCTGGGAAGTCAAGAATGTTCCATAAGTCTTGGGGAAAAAAAAAAATAAATTACAAATACTGCCCCCAAACGAAACTTAATCATCCTCCCAACTACACAGGCATCTGTGGCTGCCATATGTGGTCTGCCACAGCATTCCCTCAGACATGCAGTGGCAAGGCTTCAGCCAGGAAGTGCTGGAATAACGTGGTGTATTCCTAAATCACCCTCCCATCACCCTCCTATGCTGGCTGGGATGGAGAGCTCCTGCTGACAAGGGTGGATCACTTTTTAAAAAAAAAAAAATCACACCTCCATCTAGTTACTGCAACAGGGACATTTAACTTGGGATCTGCAAGAGCATGAGCTCCCATTTCTCCTCTTATTTCACTCTGTTCCAGTTTGTCTCTATTTGCCTTTTGTTTTCACGTAGCTTAGCTTGGTTTGCTCTCCCTGGGGCACTCCTGTCACCAGGTCACCTTTGGGAAATCCAGGCTGACCTGTGCCAAGCTGGGCCTGCTCATATCCTGTCCTGGGACTGCTCTCAGACACTGCAGAATCCCAGAATCCCAGCATGGTCTGGGTTGGAAGGGACCTAAACCCCACCCAGTCCCACCCTGCCATGGCAGGGCCACCTCCCACTGTCCCAGGCTGCTCCCAGCCCCACTGTCCAACCTGGCCTTGGACACTGCCAGGGATCCAGGGGCAGCCACAGCTGCTCTGGGCACCCTGTGCCAGGGCCTGCCCACCCTCCCAGCCAGGAATTCCTGCCCAATATCCCATCCATCCCTGCCCTCTGGCAGTGGGAAGCCATTCCCCAAAGTCCCTCTCCTTCATTTTTGTAATCCCCTTTAGGGTACTGGAAGGCCACAGTGAGGTGTCCCCAAAGCCTTTTCTTCTCCAGACGGAACAAAGGAAAAATTTCAGTTTATTTTCCTGGAGAAATAGCAGCACCCATTCATTGGCTAAAATGATTTTTCAACTTCCCAACAAATAAAACCAGTCCATCTCTCCTTGGGTTTCAAACACACGTGGGATACTTCAGTCCCCAAAGTGGGGATGTGCAGTACATTAATCTTTGGGGTATTCTACATGTGAGGGATGAAGTGGAATTTTCCTCAGTGTCAAGATCCTTCCCACCTGTCTGCTTTCACTGCATGCTCCTCCCAATTCCAACAGCTAATTTAAAGAATATACATCTTTTTTAAGGATTTTGATGATTACAGTGTCCTGATTTTCTTCTAGCATGGTGTCACCACTTCCCACACCATCAGGCTTTACACAACCAAAATAACCCTGAATATTTATTTTACTTTTTTCAACAGAAGTGGTTGAGAACGTCACAGAATCACAGAACCAGACTCCCATCTTCAACAGAATTATAGGAAAATTACTTTGTTTAAAATGTTCACACTGGGTAGTGAATGGGAAGGAATTGTGGCGTGCTGGGAGGGCATTGTTGAAATGAATTTCACGCTGCTTAATTTAAGCCAAGCAACTGATGGAGTTTGGGCTTAGGCTGGCTATGTTGTGTTATGTTATGGTTTTAATTAGCTCCTTCCTTCCAAAAGCTTCCAAACCAGGAGGTTTAGAAGCTGCTTTAAGCACTGATAAATGAGGCTTAAAAACAGAGCATTTTCGTTTTTAGGTTTTTTACATTTTCTACTTTTTTTTGCTTTTTTTTCCAAGGAGCTGCCATGATCTCTGATTACTTTTCTTGCAGCAAATCCTGAAATCACCCGACTGCTGAACCTACAACAAGCTCTTATGGACTGCTAGGAATATCTTAGGAGGAAAAAGCCCTAATTTTCCAAGTGCTGTGCAGGCTGTAAATAGCAACTCCTTCCCCCGAGCCCTCGCAATCGAAAAACTCGACGTGCTGAGAGCAAAATACAAGAGAAAGGACATTTTGCTGTCACCTGCTGAGGTAACATTTGAGCGACACTTTATGGGCCTTAATTGCTGTAATCAACCAGGGAGCCCAAGGACTTTCTAGGACTTTGCTGCCCACTGGGAATTCACAGGGACAGGGCTGGGAATTCAGTGGGCCCAATTACAGCAGCTCTGCCCCAAGCCTGCAGCTCTGAGAGCACTCAGAGCTCACCTAATCCCCCAAAACTGGTTGGTTTTTATCATTACTACGTAAAATGGGGGGAATATCCCCCACTGCCAATTCTGTTGTTTCCATGTCTTTTCCCACTTGGATATTGGTCCACACACTGAAAACACAGCGGTGTTTTGAGAGGGAATTGTTGTTATCAGGTATTCCCAGGTGGTTTGTGAGGACCAACAAAACACAAGACAACCAACCAATGGTTATTTTGGGAAATGAGAAGCAGGAACAAATAAATACCCAAGAGTTTTAAAAAATCTGGGGATGCCACTGGCTAAATAGTCTCTCCGTGTATTTCCTATTGGGATAAATGGAAGGCATTAAGTTATCACAGGCAGAAATGCAAATCCAGAAGGAGGGAACAGCCAGAACTTTGTGCTGCATCTCAACTGCAGACACAATAAATCTTTTTTTTTTTAATACACAGCTTGGTGTGAACATATTTCCCCAAATTCCTGTAACTACCTGGTCATAAGAGCCCTCAAATCCAACCCATTCTGGGATTTGATGATTGGCAGTAATTTAGAGAGTTAAACATTAAAAATTCAAAGACAAAATTTCTCCTTTTTTAATAACTGCCTCCAGTATTATCTCAAAATGGATTCTTAATTAAATATCTTAGGAGGAACAACAGTTTAATATTCCTCCTTGCTAGCAATGAACAAGCATTCCAGTCAAGAAAAAATCCTTTAGGAATCACTATCTTACTCAGAATGCTTTAGATTTGGCACAAGCAGTAACTGAGAAAGACCCTGATGGTCTCATTCTGTGCAAAAAGCTTCTTTTCCATCAAAATTCTCATATGCACCAGTAAGCAGAAGCAAACAGGACAACTTTAAACACCTGGATATTGTTTTTTGCTGAAAGAAGGAAAAAGAAAAGCCTTGTCAGGAGTGGAATCTGTCAAGATCTTGATAAGATTTAAAACCTTTATTTTGGTCTAAAGTTTTGCCTTTATTTTGGGATATTGTAGCAGAGCTACATCTGCTCCAGAAGAAAATGTCAAAGGTTCTGCTGGTGCCCTATAAACCTGCACTGAAATGCAATCAAAAAATCAGGGAATGGGGATGATGAGTGAAGACAGAGTCCGGTCAAAGGTACAGAAAAACATCCAGCAGGAGGAAGGAAAACATTCCAAGATGAGCGGCCAGAATAAAAATGTCACAAGTAAGGAACTCATCCCAAAGTTGGAAGGTGGTGGCTGACATTACCCCAAGTGAGTTCCCCCTGGATACAGAAGTGTCTCACTGACATCAGATGCAAACCCATTCCTTCCACTTCCAATGAAACAGAAGGATGAAGGGAAGGATGTAAATCAAAAACCAGGCTGGACTTCAGGAAGTTCCCAAATTCCCTTTCTGCCCCGGGCTGAACACAGCAAAACCCCAGTACCAGACTGCTGGTGCTGGCCAGAGCCCTCCCCTTGCACTGCAGCTGCTGGAGCAGAGTATTGCAATGTGCCAAAGGGACACTGATCCAAGCACAAACACCCCCAACATCCACCCCATCCCGGCAGGGATTTGGGATGAACACAGGCACAGGTTATGTAAGCGTCAGTGCATCCCTGGCACGCCTTGCAGGAGACAGATCGCCAGCAGAGCTCCGTGCTCCAGAACCATTCCCTGCAAGCGCCGGTGCCCTGAGCTGCCGGCAGGAAGGAAAGGCTTCTGTTAAACTCCCGTTTCTCTAGTGCATCTTAGCATTAACTGTTTGTTATTTCCTCCTTTCCGTGCATCTCCCGTGCCAGGAGCTCTCTCCCTGGAAGCTGTAGTGTTGATGGCTCCTGTGGGATCAGGGCTGTGTTCAGCCGCAGTGGCTGCTGTGCATATCCCACTTCCCACAGCACAGACCTGCAGGATGATCCAATTCCTACAGCGCTGTCCCTGCTCCCGCTCTGGAACTCCTCCAGCGTGAGGAGGGCACAGCTCCGTGTGCTCCACTGCCAAACCAGCTCCCTGCTGTGCCCAGCATCCCTCTCCCTGTGCACAGCAGGCGGGAATGCTGCGGACACCGCAGGCAGCAGGGGGAGGAGTGCAGGGGAGGAGGAGGAGGAGGTGCCACACCAGCTCCAGCAGCACCTTCCATCCCGTAGGGATGATGATCCCACGGAAGCGCGGCCAGGGCTCCAAAAAAGGGATCAGCCACAGCTTCTCCCGTGCCCCAGCTCTCCCTTGGGCAGAGCCAAACCTTCCTGAGAGAGGGCAAGGGAGGGGACAGGGGACCTGCTCTGTCCCCTCCACTCTCACCTTCCACACTCACCTTCCATCCCCGAAGGAGGATTTTCCCCAGCTCTACCAATGACACACAGCAGACTGGAAGTACAAAATCCCAGTCTCCCCTCTCCTTGGAGGCACAGCTCATCTACCTCCTCTCCAGGAAGACTGCCCAGAGAAGCTGTGGCTGCCCCATCCCTGGCAGTGTGCATGCCCAGGTTCGATAGAGCTTGGAGTGGAAGGTGCTCCTGCCCATGGCAGGGGTGGGACAAGAAGAGCTTTGAGGTCCCTTCCAACCCAGGCCATTCTATGATTCCTGCAATCCTATTAAGTTCCTGTCCCCTGTACACCTTTTCAGCAGGGAAGTGCAGAGTGAGCACAGAGCAGCACAGGCACAGCCAGGATTCGAGCTGGCTCCTGCTGACATTTGTGCCTGTATCTCTCCCGAGCTGCCGTGGTGCTGCCCTGACACTGCCCCTTCCCCACCTCCATCCTGCAGCTCACCCCAAAACGTGCAAAGAGCTGTGCAAGGCACACTGCTGACATCCCCAAATTAGTTAAGGGACACGAATAAATGAGAGGAAAAACAAACGTGCTGAGCCCGAGGGAGGAGGGGCTGCTCCTCCTCCCCACGTGCAGTGCTGCCCGTGCAGCCTGGCCAGCTCCCTTGGCTCTGCCGGGAGGAAAACCGGACAGGAGCAGGATGTGGCTCATTCCTCCCCTCTGGCAGCACCTCTCAGCCAGGCTCTGAGGCAGCAGCACCATCACAATCCCGGGCACAGGCAGAGAGGGACTTGCTCGAAGAGACAGGAGCGAAATAAAATGAACACACAACCCCCCCAGGTCCCTCAGCTCTCCAGAGACTGCAGCACGTACCCAGGCAGGCAGCAGCCACTTGGGAAACCACTTTGCTGACTGCCTTCCTCAAGTGCTGTGATGGGAGAAAGCTGCTTAAGCTTCCAGCTGCTGGGAAGTGGCTTTTTTCCCTTTTTTTATTTTTGCAAGTAATGCAGCAACTGCACTTGGGTGAAAAGGCAAAGGGAGGAATTATTTAACAGCTGAAAGAAACGTGCAGGAATCAGGACTTTTGGGCTGCACTTCATTGAAAAACATCAGTGTAGCTCCTCTGAAACCTACGTTTGGTTTTATCGCTCTGTTCAGTTCTGGCCCCGAATTTCAGATTTAAAGGCACATGTTTTTCTGTTTTAGATTGGTTTGAAAATGTTCAGCAAAACCAGCCTGAAAACCTGTGATGCCTTTGGAGAGATCTCTTCACTGCTCAGTTCTCAGCAAAACAACACTGCAGTGTTTGTATTTATTTACATTGTTGTGGCTGTTACTCTGAGGATACAGCTGGGATTTCTTTACCTGTTAGAGATCAGACCATCCAGAAGAAAGGCAGACAAGCTTTATGAATAATTACATGTTGTTGAGGAATGTAAAACATTCAATTCTGATACCAAACAGATCTCATACATCTTTTATAAATTAAATTCTTGCTTGTGAAGGAAGACACAAAATATCTGTGCAAAGTTACATCCCTTTGAAGGCATCTTCCCCCTCAGCAGGTACCACTTGCACGCAGAGAACCTGAATAAGAAATCACACGACAGAAGCTTCCTCCTGCAGACAACACGGAGTCTGTGGAAACCTGATGAGTTTGTGTGTTATATCCAAGCATCAGAGGCTGCTGAGAGAAACTGTGGCTGGAAGTGTCCAAGGCCAGGCCTGGAGCAACCTGGCATAGTGGAAGGTGTCTCTGCCCATGGAACTGGATGGGCTTTAAGGTCCCTTCCAACCCAAACCAATCTGCGATTCTAAGAAAGCCAACAAAAAGGGAAGATTCCTGTGTGATATATTCAGAACAGAGTAGTGAAGCTAAACATTTAACAAGGTTCTTAAATATTCTAAGAGACAAAACATCTTCAGCATCAGCACTAAAAAGACATCCAATGGCAAGTCTGAAGGCCTAAGCCAACTCCTCAATTCCACTCAGCAAAGCAAGTTCTGTGTATCCACCACCAGTGTATGAATTTTGAATGTGTAACGGGAAATATTCCAGTGTGTGACTCCTTTCCTCCCAGACTCCCACTCACGCTGTATGTTTACATTGATCTATTAAAGGGAAATACTGCTTAATGCATTCCTGAAATGAATCCACTCCAGGCAGAACACAGGAGCTACTCAGCAATGTACTCCTGCACTTACCACCACTCTACTCCTTGGGGCAGCAAGTAAAAATCAACAGACAGCTGTAATTAGCATGGAAAAACGGAGGGAGGCAAAGTATAACTCATTTGTCTGTTTTTCCATCTGTCAATAGTCCGTTCATTTTCCAATAAGAGATCGATAACAAGTGCAGAGCTCCGACATTCCTGGTTTATGGTGTGCAAAAACATCTTGAGAACATTTTAACCAGGACAAGCACCACAGTGGGGATAAAGCTACTTCTCTTACTTGTCAGAAACTTTGGAAAGAAACACACTTTGGAGTAGTTTTGCCCACTCTTCTTGTTCCAACAGACGCTACAGTGGCACATTTTAGTTCAAGTAATGTTGGTTAAAGAACATGAGCTGGCAGCTTGGTTGTGTCCCACACTGGACACACCTTCCCTGAATCCAGCTGGAGCTTTGTGGGCAGGTGAGTACAGCCAGAGCCTGCAGAACCCCAGCCACCTCCTTCCCTAGCATGGTGTCCCTTGGACACTGATTGCTGTGGGATCTGTCACCCCTGCAGTGTGGCAGGTTTGTTCCTGAGCTTTAGCACACGGTTCAGGATGGAGCCCTCGGAGCCAGGAGCTGCTGTGAGGTCTCTCACAGCTGCCAGAGGCAGGGCCAGCTGCCCCAGGCTTTTTGTCCTTGGTGAGATTTCCCAGTCATTGGTCATAATTGAAACATCCCTGCCCAAGTGTGATGCTGGGGCTTGTTTTGTCAGAACCTGATGAGCTCACCACTAATTGTTCTGGAACATAAAATTTCATCACGGTATCTCATGACCTATATATCACAGATTAACTGATGATTTGTAAGAACACATCCTTTTCCCAGGCAACAGAGAGGCATTCTTCAGGGAATATACCAACCACAGAGGGAATGGGGGTTAAAAAATACTGCGAAGAAATTGTGCATGGAAAGGAGAAGTTTATAAAGCAGCAGCACAGGGGAGTAACCATAAGAAACATGATTTTATTCTCATTCTAAGAGATTAAAGGCTGTGATAAAGATGAACTGGTAGGCCAGAGGTATTGAGGTTGCACCTGGCTCTGTGAACAGGAAAAGGGACAGGGAGGATGCCTTGGCCACCTCACCCTAGAGCTGGTCCCATGAGGGCACAGGGCTTGTTTCTGGCCATAATGGACATTGCTACTAAAAGCTAAATCCTCCAGCCTCCTCCACAGCGAGAGCACCCAGCACAGCACCTACAGCAACGTGCTTCCCAAGGAAACAGGACATTTATGCCAATGCCATCACTGGCTGTGATGCCACTCTGCCACAGACACACAGCCCCTGGGAGGAAGCAGAAAGCACAAATGAGCTGAGCAGAGTCCATTTGCAGGGAAACGTCCCAGCACAGGGAAAAACCAAGGGAGGACTCACAGGGAAAATCTATTTGGTATAAGCAGAATTCTCTCAAAATAGAAAGGCTTGTGGAGTTTTATATGAAGCGTTAGCAGCTCGTTCAAACACACACTTCACCACTCCAGTACTCAGCACGATGATAGGGAGTGTTTTTTCCTCATGATTTCTCCCCTGTTGCTGTAATAAATCAAATCCCTGCCAGGCTGCATTCCCCATGCTGGTGAAGCAGCACAACCAAATAGCTCAATTTCTGTAACTTATGGAGCCTTTGTCCTATGTGACTTTTTAGAGAAAAAAACCCAAACAAACCAAATCAGAAGAGCAGCCCCTTGTCCTCCTCTCCAGGGGTTTTCTTGGTTTTCTCTGCCCTTGTGAAAATTAAAACCCTCCTGAGGAGCAGAGCAGAGCCTGTAGCCACCACTGCCCTTTCTGAGTCCTTTCCTCAAGACACTTCAAACCCCTTCTGACAAGGCTTTAGAGAGAAACAGAAAAAGCAGATTTACATCCTGTGTTGTGCATTCACAAATTCAGGCACTGCTGGCTTCCTCCAGCTTTCCATGTTGGTGGAAAAGCTTAGCTGACTCTGAACATTGGAATATCCTCTAAATCAAAAATCCAGTTCACTTGGTCAGCACCGTGGGGCAGACAAAGCTGCTCACTGTGCTCCACATATTGCACCTGAGTGGATATTTATGTTGAGATATGAAAAGGAGGAAGGGACATGGCAAAGTAAGACTCTCCAGAACTGAAACCAGTTCACAGTTGGCATGAAAACCAGTGACAAAGCACTGTGGAAAAATACAAACCAGGAGCTGAGGGGAGGCTGCAAGCAAATCCTGACACCACCTGCGATCCCTACGGAACTCAGCACTCCGCCAGCTAAATGACATTTTGGAATTAATTACTGGATTCCAAATGACCATGAACAGTTGTCCTGTTTGTAAAGCAATCTGCATTTGGGTGAAGCGCTGATTTGGAAAATCAGGCTCTCCTATCTCTACAAATGCATGCTCCAAGGGAAAACATCCAACAGCTCAGGGTCTCCCAAGCAGAGCATGTTTTTGGGAGATAGGGAAGCAAGCCATGGCATCAACAAATCCCAGGTTAAGCTTCTCCCCTTGTTATTTATTATTTCTATGATGTGCTCCTTCAGCACCAAGAGCCACACTCCTCCCTCCGATGCCCTTGAGCCCAGGGAGAGCTGCTTACACTTCCCAGCAGCAGCATTTCCTTAAGCACTGGGCAACTTGGAGAGCAATCTGCAACCCAGGAGCAGCACAGTGGTGAGGAGGCCCTGTGGTTTTGGCTGCACTCCACAGTCAGTCAGGAGTTCAGCAGAAGGAATCCAGAAGCAGGATAAAGCCACAGTTAATCACACACCTTAGTGCTCCACATGAACTCACGGTTTTACCAACCACACCCCGTCCCATCAGCTGAGCTCTGACCTGCTGCTGGAACTGAAAACACAGAATTGCCTATTTCTGTTATCTATTCCTCATCATGTCTCTTGTTTAGATGACTTGAAGCTTTTCTTCTTCTTATTCCCCATTTCAATGTAGTGCTGGTACCAAAAAAGCACCTCTATGGAAACAGCGAGCAGCAATTTATAAAAATGACTTTTGATTCTTGCTGAGTGTTTTATTTGACTACTATACTATCAAATCACAATGTGGCATTTAACGAACAGAAGATCTGAGTCAGACAGAAATTCATCTTCACAAGAGCACAAAACAAGGCAAGCATAGCTAATGCTGTAGTAGTAGAACTTTAGATGTTTTAGTAGGCAAATAGAAGCAAAAACACCCCAGCAAACCCCCAAACAAAGCCCCTTCCAACCCTCTCAGGCAGCCCTTTCTACACAAGATAAATATCAGGCAGCTGATGATTCATTAGTCAAGGCAGTCTATTAAGGGCTAATAGAAATGAAAACAGATTTGAAACTGTCAAAAACACACAAAAGCTTTGACCATGTAAAAGCCAAATTTCAGTGAGAATTCAGGAGACATAATGGGCAGGGGATAATCTCTTTTTGTCAGAAAATATTGGTTATTGTCCCAATCAAGGCAGAGTTTAGCATTCATTTGAAACTAAATATCCTACATAAACAAGCAGCAAGTAGATAAGTGGTTAGGCAAAAGCTCCTGCATGCCTAGGTCCTGACATCACTCATCTTTTTTGGATTAAACATTAAAAACTGGACTAATTGAAATGGGGAAATTAGGAACAGTTATGCTTAAAGAGAAGCTGGGTGTCTCCAGCAAACCAATGGCACTGCAAACACTTTTCCCAGTTCACATTCCCATCCATGGTAAAAATCCTTCCCTATGAGGGTGGGGAGGCCCTGGCACAGTTTGCTCAGAGAAGCTGTGGCTGCCCCACCCCTGGAAATGTTCAAAGCCAGGCTGGATGGAGCTTGGAGCAGCCTGGGATGGAGGAAGGTGTTCCTGCCTGCAAAATCCACCAAGACACGTAAAATGACCATCAGATCTCGACTACCAACCTTCAGCTTGACAATCTCAGAAGCACCCTGTGGACATGATGTATCCAGTGACCACTGATACCTTTCTAACCCCACTGGAAGTCCCAGGTTTTATTGGGCAGCTGGATGAAGCCTCTGTTGGGTCTCAGCTGCCCATTGCACCAAGATTTCTACAAAATGAACTGGGTGTTCAAAAGCCGGTACATGATCACTGAAGAGATAGGATGAAAAACACTTCTAAATATACATTTTGATTGTTACTCAACCCACAACAACTGAGACATACAGAGCAAGCAAAGCCCACCTTTCCTCCTCTTTAGCGATCAGAGAGGAACCAGACACAAATCCAACCAATATTTGGATATGAACTTCCCTACCAAAGTTTTTTTTTCTATAATCACTTTTTCTACTTGGGCAGCACACAGAGATCTTCTCATCTCAGGTGCCATGAGGAAAGTGTACACTGGCAGCACAAGGAATGACAGGTTTGAGGAGTAATGTCACTGAAAAAGCAGTGGAGTACAGCATCCTCAAAACACTGGCAATGACCATTCACGTGGTGAATAGAATGTGTTTTCCCACTATTGCCATCACCTTTTTCCTAAAAATTCACAGCAATGCTCTCTCAAGAATTGTATGGAGTAACTGGAGACAAACCCTAGAATGCAGCATCATACACAGTCCTGCACATGGCCCTTTTTATGGCAAACTGGGACCATTAGTTACCAGGGTCAGTCTCACTGGTGTTCAGTCCCTATAAACACCAAAGGACTTTAAGAACCTAGAACACTTCTGTGGGCATGAATCCCACCACAAGTGTTTGTCTAACTGCTTTGACAGAGTCTGAACTTGCACAGGGCATCACCCCAGCTTACACAGGAAAGTTCTGCTTCCCTGATGAACAGAGAGCCTGCTCTGGCAGTGGCAGCAGGAAGGAGGCTGGGGATGTGGGGATGGGAATTGCCAAAGGAAGCCAGGCAGGGTTAGATGCAGGTCAAACGGCTAAAAGAAGTCTAGGAAAGAAGATGCATCTGTGGCTCAGGAGAGGAGGATATGCTGGGGAAAGAACAAATAGGTAAAAGCAGTTACTAAAAAACTCTGCGACAGGGCAAGCAAAGCCACCTTTCCATCTCCTTTAGGGGTCAGAGGCACTGCATGGAAACCAACTCAGTATCTAAATACGAACTTCCCTACCAAAACCCCAGGTGGAAGAAGACGAAGGTGAAGTGAAAAATGCCTTTTTAAATGGCTGGGACAGGAGGAGGCAGAGCTGCCCCGCCTGGGAAGCAGGGGATGACCAAGGGCAAAGGCAC
>VZRS01009505.1:103608-127878 GCA_013398055.1 Ifrita kowaldi
CGCGAGCAGCGCTGCGCGCGGGCGCCGCCTCACGGGCTGATGGCAGCGGCCGCCTGTGCCCCCGGCGGCGGCCGGCACGGCGGCGGCCCCGTGCTTCTTTATCATAAATCGTGTCTGGTTTACGATAAAACAATACTGCACCGTCTAGAGAACACTGAGGTGAGATCTCATTGATGCATATAAATATCTCCAAGGCGGGTCAGAGGATGGAGCGAGGCTCCGTTCAGTGGTACCAGTGACAGGTTGAGGAGCAATGGCCATAAAATAAAACACAAGTTCCAGCTCAGCATGAGGAAAAACATCTTTCCATGAGGGTGGCAGAGCACTGGAACTCCTGCCCAGGGAGGTGTGGAGTCATTCCAAACACCCGGGCACATTCCTGCGTCACCTGCTCCAGGTGNCTTCTAGGCAATAATTCAAATACCCGGTTCAGAAAGATTCCAATATACAGTATTTCATCTCAACATGGTGCACTGCATTAATGTCAATTTTGCACAGCTGTTGTTCCTCTCTCCCTGAAATAAAGGGATGCTAAAACAAGTTGTGAGGCAACACGTAAGAAGGATTGCACTTCCAGACCGACACCGACACAGGCAGGAAAAAATTCCTCATCCGAAGCCCTACAGGACCCATCCATTCTCCTGAGGACACCACATCATACCATACATACGTCTGCATTGACGTACACTCTATATTATGTTGTTATCTGTGTATTTTACGAGCTGTCCACAACGCCTTATGTAACGGATCTCTGTTTAATATGGAGCAGCGTGTCCATCGCCGCGGCAATCCCGGCCGTTCTCCTGGATGCCGAAAAACACCCACTCGGACACCGCTGGGGAACGCTCCTAATTCCAGGCGTCTGACCACGGCACCGGGGGCTCTGTGCCGCCAGAGAACCATTTTGACAGGGATGCTGGGGAGGGACCATTCCCTAGGGAACCACAGCAGCCTGTCCCAGCATCTTTGGGGCAGCACAGGGTCACCCCCCGGTGCCTCACCCGCAGCACGGACACCCAGCCCGCCCGTGCGTGTCTGCGCGCCCCCCGCCCCGCTCCCGCGGCACTCACCGCCTCCGAGTCTTCAAACCCATGCAGGTACAAGTTGTCGTACATGGAGAGCCGGTGCGGGGGCCGGTGCGGGGCCGGAGGGCCGGGGAGCGCGGCGGCGGAGCGCGGTGAGGCGGCGGGGCCGAGCTCCCTTAGCGCTGCGGCGGCGCCNCACCTGCTCCAGGTGACCCTGGTTGGACTGGGTGGTCTCCAGAGGTCCCTTCCAGCCCAATTCTGTGGTTTATTTACAATAAAATACAGCCTTTCGTCTTCAAGATTGCAGAGAACAGCGGCTGGTTTCCAAGGAAAACCATCCGTCCACCCCCCAGCAATATCTGGCAATAATTAAGAATTAAACCCGAAAGATACTAAGACTAAATGCTAAGAGTTAACAGAACACACACACACCCGATGTCTGGAAACAAGAAAACCAAACCCTAAACACCAAGAATTGGAAGAACAGAAGTTTGAACCTGATTTACAACTAAATTAAGAAACAAAATCTCTAAAACTGGTTCCTCCTGGAGCTCTACAAATGAAACTTCTGGTGTAACACTACGTGATTAAAAAGTCAATAAATAATTAAACACTAATGACAGAACTAATTTACAATTTACTTCCTATCCTTATTAAAACAATTATTTAAAATCTCATCTTCAGTGCAATCTGATCCAACACGGCTGTTCCGCAAACGCTTCCTATTTGCGTTTTCCATTTGCTTAATCTACTTTTCCTTCCAAAAGCTTCCTTCAGATCTGCAAAGTTACCTCTAATCCCATGGGAAGTGTCCAACAGACACCTGAAGCAAAGCCAAAGGTGTTATTCTTGCCATATTCACAATTTCTTACAAATTCCATTGAAGATTCCCCAAAGTTATACTAAGTCTTATTCCCAATTTACTAATTCTGACAGAGGAGGATCTCAGCTTCTAAGACGGTCTTTAAAATGTTCATTAAACTCCCTATCCAGGAGTTAATTTTTACAGCCTGTTCTACAGGGTTCTTGAAGATCTGTGATGTTGCAGATTGAAGGAATCAACTAAGAGAATCATTGGTCAGCTCAAAATTAAAAAAAAAAAAGGCTGTGAAATCACAAGATGAAGGGAAAAAAGTGAACTTCACATGGATTTGTAATAAAACAACTTAATTCAGAAGTCAGGGGAATCACTATTTGATTTCCAGTCCTTACATTTCACACTGTCCTTTTAAGACACAGAGCTTATTAAAAATATATATTTAGTGACTCAACTCAAAAGGCTCCTAAAAGATGCTATAAAAATACAAATGCCTGTAATACAGAGGAATTCTAAATCAAAGGCTGCTTTGAATATTATGAGGTAATTTATCCAAGAAACACACACCGAGGTGAGGGAGGAAGACACCCAGCTCTTCTAAGCTGACTGGAAAGTAATATAAATATAATAAATCTGCTGAGGGAACGGGGGGCTGGATGGGACTCGGAAATAGGGAGCATCGGGAGGGTGGATAAACAGGCTCAGGAAAATAGCTCCCAGTTTATACCAGTGATAAACCATAGCTCTTCCAGTGATATCTGTTGTTACACTGCATGTAGGGGTGGTCATCTCTGTTGGCTTCCAGGAAGTCAAATCCCTCTGATTCCAACTTCCAGGAGAGCTCAGCGCAGGCAAAACGGGAAGAGCACGATAGGCTGACACTTCAAAGCTCCGTGGTTTTGAGGTGAGTTCCCCAGGGAGTGGCTCAAAAGAATAAATAAAAAGCCCACAATTGTAAAAGATGAGGGTCTGAGAGATCAAAATCATCCCTGGCCTGTTTCCAAAGGAGAATTCAGATGTCTGGTATCATCAGGCAGGGAATTCCACTGCCTCGGCCACAGTGAGCCTCTGTTACGTGTCCTCCTCACTCTGCTTTTGGCCAACACTAAAGGAGTGACCTGCTGAAAACACGGAATGGGTAAAGAGCTGAAAGGAGCCTTGGTAAGGTCTAGCCTTTAAAAAATGTCATTTTTTTAATGGCTTCAGTTGCTGCATTATTCATTTCTTTAATAGCATTCACTGATGATGTTAATCAGAGTCCACAATTCCACGTTTCCAAGGGCACAGGAGATTTTGGAAGAGATGTAAACAGAGACCACAAGTCATCCAAAACTTTTAATGCCCAAGAAGTCACTGAGGATATAACCCAGACTAAAATGTTTTCAGGTTGGAGGTGGGAGAAAGAGAAGGGCTTGGAGGTCGGAATACTTTGAGCCTCCACAGTCCTCCAAAATACTTGGCCTCCTCCAAATACTCTGCTGCCATTAGAGATTATTCATATCCTCTTTAATTAGAGTACAAAGGAAATCTCTACAAGACGTGTATCCATCTATCCCAAAATATCAATTATTTAGTCAGTCCTGAGCTACCCAAATGTGGGAATACTGGGGGTTTTTTTCCGAGGGCGTGAATACAGAACCAGAGAAATTTTTATTTCCAGCCCAATCTAATGATTCCTCAATCAAATGACAGCACTTGTGTGGTTCTTTCAGGAGCTGGAGCAATGAACTATTTGCATAAACACACTGAAGTGCTGCTGGAATAAATAAATGTGCAGGATCCAGATTGCCAAGTCAAGGGAACGCCTCGGCACCGCACTGCGCCAAGCCGGGATGGGAGTCAGCAACTTCTCCCTTCTCCCTACTTCAACAAATTCCACTTCCACCTGGGATTTCGCCGGGAGCCGAGTGGAGCAGCAGCACTGCCTCTTTTCCTGCTGCTGTGGGGGAGAGAAGGAGCGACAGCAATGTTAACCCTGAAGCAGCAAAACCCCAACACCAACACAGCGAAGCTCTTTGTGGCCTCTCCCTGCTCTCACACCACGTCATGGCCCTGGATTCTGAACATTACTTAGGGATAATGAGGCAGAACCACCCCAGAAGGCAAGGGCACATTAACAAAGAGCATTAGTGGTTACATTAAGAGCAGGCTTGGATATGGATCCACTCCTTCCAGCACACAGAGGACTCCAAACCCCACAGTCTCCATCAGCATCCTCCCCGTGAAACACAAACTTTGGGTTTCATCTTCCCCTGCCTGGATTCCGGGGCCTGTTGAAGAAAACTGCTCTCCCCCATGGAAAGCTGCTCTTGTTGACACCAGCAGAAGGGGCCAGGGATGGATTTCATTATTGGAAAGGGAAAGGACCATCAGCATTCTCCAGCAATCCACCTAAGGCACAGCTTGCTTCCATCGGTGGGAAGGAGGCCAGTTCCTCACTCTCCTAAGTGATTTGGCATAGCCCCACTCCTTGCCCCTTCTCCCTCTAAAGCAATTTCTCTGCCTCTCTCCCTCCTCTTCTGTTTTATAATAGAGATTAGATAAGAATCTGGTGCAGCTTCTGCCTTGGGTGGAGGCACGGCCAGGAGAACCTCCTGAGATCCCCTCTAAACCTGTTTTCCAGCAGAATGGGATGGCATTTGTGGGACTTGGAGTCCTCGAGGCCACCAGAGGAACAGGGATGTATTTCTGTTCCAAAAGAAAGGAGGATTGTGCTGTTTGGGATATATCCTGGCACAGAGGATTTGGTGAATTTTAAGGTTTTATTCAAACAGACTGGTGGATGGCGTGTTTTAATCCTTGGAATTTCAAGTAATAAATTAGTCTGGTCTAATTTGACAGATCTTCTGGAGGAAGCGAGGTGCCACCTATTCTAAAACACATTTATCTGACACTGTTATGTAAAGGCTGCTATAATTAAAGAGTGTGAAGACTTGGTTGTCACTTCCTCTTGGTTGGAAGCACCTACAGTGAGAGGTAACTGGGCTACATTTGTAGGTACCCTCTATATTTAACGAGTTGTGAAATGCCTCTTTCCCACAGGCACTGGGAGACCTGCAGGCAGCCGAGCTGCAGGGAGGCAGAGGCCTTGCAGAGGGTTTGTGATGGGGAAGAGCAGACGCTCCCCACCTCCTGAGGCAGGCAGGGATGTGCTCCGAGGGTTTAAACTCCAGCCAACTCCAGCTGTGGCTTCCACTGGCGCACAGGATTGAGCAGAGCAAATCCCAAGTGACCTGTGCAAGACACAGCCCCGTGTGAGCACAGGGATCCCTCTGGAAGATCCCTTTGGAGCTTGGAATGAAGGATCTGCAGGGATCCGTGGGCAGCGGGGCAGCACAGGGATATCCACGGGCACTGACCACAGAGATCTCCCTCCAGCAGCTCCCAGTGCCCACCGGGCTGCTGAGAAGGTCCCAAAGACCCAGTCACACCCCAGGCACCACCCCAAAAAGCCAGAGTGGATTTGTGGCTGGAATTGTGTCACATTTCCTTGCTGGAAGGGAGATGGGGGGTTCTTAGGGAAGATCCACATTTTTATCTGCCGTGCCAAAAACCATCTGGGCCAAAGGATTAAGCACTTGTTTTATCCCTTATTTTAAGCTCCTCTGCTTTCCTTATGAATATTAATCAATCTCCTTAGCTGCCGTAAGTGCTGATGCCGAGTTTCTGCACAACACTTTAGGCTGCAACTGCTGGAATGATGGGAAAGGATCGCTAAAAGCCAATTACAAACTTTATGGGAAGCTGCTGCTATCTTACCCAGGCAAGGAAAGGCACCACTGCGTTCTGGAAATCCCATCAATACTGGAACACACCCACTAGGGCTGCAATCATCCTCCTGGGACTGGGAACAGCAAAGCTGCATGGAGAAAGAGCACTGGAAGTGTACTGGGAATGCCAGGTACATCCTATTACTGAAGATCCAATCACTACAGAGCAATGAACAGAAAGATTTTCCAGTCTTAGGAAAGACAAACAGCCCAGAAAGCTCCTGGTCAGTGTTAATTTCCCAGATGCATTTAAATATTTGCAGTTTTATCAGTGAACACTCATAAAAAAGTGGCTTGAAATGTATTTTTGATAAATTGCAATTATCATGTAGTAGTTCTTTAGAGAAAACAAAAGCCTTGAGTTTGCAAAAAGACAGCCCTGCAAGCTAAAACAAAATTCCAGCTTCTGTAAAATACATGATCTCATGGAGATTGTTCTTTTTCTTTAGCTAAACTAGTAAAACTGCACATTTCATTTTGTATTTAGGTTCAAGGAGTAGGGTAAAGGGTGTCTTAAAAAGAGTCAGACGCAGAGCTTTGAAGTCCCAGTGCTAAGAAGAATTTGCTGTTCTCGTTAAAAGGTTAATGGAATAAATAAATAAATAAAACTAGGCAAACACAGCTCAACTGCATCTCTAGTTTGCTGCTTCCCCTTGGGATTTTACAGGGATGCCTTGATTTGGCTGCTGATTTTATTGCATTTCCCTTTCCTTTATAATCCAATTACCATAGGCTGCAACACAGCACTTAGAATTTCATGGCAGGGGACAACAGGAAACTCCTCAGTTCCCTGCAGTAGATTTCCATGCCTCCCGTCCAAGTGGAGAAACTGATCCAGAAACAACAGATCAATGAAGGAGGAACCACTTGTCCAACCTGATTTCTTTAAATACTTAGCCAGAGTACTTGGGAGCTGAGTTGAGAAGAACAAATATTCATGGCTTTAGCTCTGCATATTTAAGTGAGTTGTGTTCCTTCCTGTAAAGTCTCCGGGAGACCTCTCCTTCTGTACCTGATGAAACCATGACTCTGTGATGTTCTCACCACCCAGGAGCAGAGCACACGATCTATGGAAAAATCCTGAAAATGATGACTCCTCATCTTCCTCACGGGACAGCCCTGGAACACGTAAAAACCCCATTTCTGTATTTCTAATGTTTCTCCATCAGAGAGGTTCATTCCCTTCTATTGGCTATTCTGGAAGGAAGCAGATGGGAGCATTTCCAGCAGAAGGACTAAGGGTCTTGCCAGCGAGGTGGGATGGCTCAAAGCAGACACCCAAATGCCAAAACATCCCCCCTGTTCTTCCCTCTGCTCTCCCTGCAGGGACACCTCGAGCCAGGTCCGCTGCAGCAGCTCCAGGGACAGCCGTGCCTCGGGACGGGACAGGACAGGAATTCAGGGATCCCCGGCACCACCATCCTCCCACAGAGCCAGGTGGGAACCTGGGATGAGCTGAGTCATCTGTGCTCTGCTCAGGGTGAGAAACACCTGCAATTCTCACTTAATTTATTCAGCACCTCCAAATACTTCCCGTGCCAGCAGCACCGTGCGAGCCCATTTACAATCCCAGGCAGTTAGAAAGGACTAAAAATACCTGCTGCCTTTTCCTGAAAAAGAAAAATCATCATTCCAAAACTCCCTGCAGCAGCAGAGCCCATCCTTGTGCTACAGGTCTGCAAAGCCCCACATGGACTTCATAAAATCCCAAAATCCCAGAATGGTTTGGGTTGGAAGGGACCTTAAAGCTCATCTCATTCCACCCCTGCCACGGGCAGGGACACCTTCCACAGACCAGGCTGCTCCAAGCCCCAGAAATTTGATTAAATCAGGTCATTTCTGATGCTCTGAACACTTATAAAATGCTAATATTTTTCCCTCAGACTCTTCCGTGCAGGTTCAGACCTGGATTTTCCCTAACCTCTCAAATCCTGCATTAAAAAAAAGAACAGAATCATTAGTTTATTCCGGTCTTTTACAACATCGCTACAGAGACTACTTAAAAAACCCCAAACTCTACATAAACTGCTGAAAGTTCTGTCCTGGATCCAAAACTGCCTACGAGACAGGAAGCAAAACTTAGGAATATATAGGAGAGGATCAATATTCAGTGTCTGATATTTTCTGTGGTCCCCAAAAAAGTTGGGGGAATTTTATTTCTGTTATATTTCAAGTGAGAATTGGAGTCACTTGAGAGCAAAAAAAATGGAAAAATTCAGCTTGAGCAGCTCAGCCTGACAGGGTTACAAGCAGAAAACAGTATATTCTAATTGGGAGTGTGGAGAATAATAACTAATGGCAGCTCTGCCATCCCTGCCTATAATCATGATGAGCAATAGAGGAGCAGATCAGAACCTCATGTTCTCAGCATTTAATTCAGTGTCCAGATGAGGGAGCACGGACTTAAAAGGTGATAAAACTCAAAATTCATAAAAGGATGTGTTTATCCCAAATGGAGAAAAAGCCCAGGCTCTGTTAAAATTATGAACTTGGAAGCTTATCCTTAAAAAAAGACTGGACGTGAATTGGAATACTACACCTGCTGAAGCTCTACATGTTGTGCTTAGCAAAATTTAGGGATAAAGTTAAAGCTTTGACTCCAGCCTTGATCCCTCGGCAGGAACAGCTTTAGGAAGGGACCTAAAGTTGACATTTTTTTCTATATGTGTTTTCCACTGCATTTTATTCCCCAAAAATATCTGCTGTGATGGGCAGAATAACGGATTAAACACACAATACTTCACTGAATTCTGGCAGTTCCTACTTTGTCCAACTCCCAAAGAAAACCCCAACTTTTTGGGCTAGACCAGAAATTTAGAAGCAGAATTTTCAGACATTGATGCAGTGATGAAAAATTTGGTTTGTTCCTGATCAGGCTAGGAATAAAATGGCTTCAGCCCCCATTATTGCGATTAAGCATTAAATCACTGGGAAATGTCTTAGTAGGGAATATTGCTGCCACCTCTTGGTTCAGCAGGATGAAAATAGGGTGAGACAAACCAGAGAGCTGCAGGTGGAGCTTTCCCGGATGTTTTCTCCAGTCAGAAGTTTGGCTCTTGGAAACCTGTGGGTTTAGGATGGCTTTTCAAACCCAGCTGGGAATGGGATACTCTGAAATCACTTCTGTTGATCTTGCCTGAAGGAAAATTGGCTGAACATGGAGGGAAGTTGGAGGGAAAAAAGCCATAATTGGACTTTACTGTTCAAATTCTCCTTGGAGCTGCATCAGTAGACACAACAAAGGTTCCTGAAGGTCAAATTCCCAACAAATGGAAATCCACCCAGGCACCACCAGTGTCCCTTTCTCCCCACCCATGTCCCACTGTGACTGTTTTTAACCTGGCTGTCAGGGGACCAGGATGTGAACAGGCTCCAGGGCTCCATGTGGCCTGGCAGAGTCAGATCCCTGCCTCGGGAATACCTCACTCAAAAGCTTCCCTGACTTGCACCCAGCAAAACCCACTGGTCTTTCCCACTCATTTCAGACCTTTCCCACTCATTTCAGACTCATTTCAGAGTTTCTTGGAAAACCGTTCCAGTGGAAGATTCGGAGCCTTTGCTTCTGACTCCTCTCCACCAGCTGCTGTCAGATTTTGTGCATCACAGGTAACAGGGGATGGGACCTCATTGCCACCCCACTCCACTGCTTCACTCCCTTCCCAAGGATCCAGCCCCTCTCCCCAACACCAGCTGAGCTCCTTCTGCTTCCCACTCAGCCTAGATCACATCCCAGCCAAGGGATCCAGCCTGGATCCGGGTGGGATGGAAGGAGGGCACTGCAGGAGTAACGGGGCAGGGGGAAGTCACAGGGAAGGCTGCAGCTCTTATCCCAACCCCAAACCACACACAGGAATCACTGAAAACTTGCAGAGTAATTAAGATTCAACAGCCACACGTGGAATGTGCTACACAGAAGGAAGTGGGGAAAGTCCACTGTGACAAATCCATAAACAGCCCTGATCCTGCCCAATGGGAAGGTGTGGACGGGCCCAATGCTCTTAATCAGAGGTGAAGTGATCCCCACAAAGGCTGGATGCTCCTTCAAGCTGGACTTACACACTCCTAGAGGCAGGGGATTTAGCCCGAGCTCAGCACAGCAGCTTTCCAGACTTAGTCATGGGGAAAAAATAAAAATAAAAGACTTCTCATTAAACGTCTTCAATACTTTTCATAGTAGCAGGAAGCAGGCATTAAGGATTTAATAGGTTCTTTTGTCCCTGGACTCATTCCTGCCCACACACTTGCGTGCCCGCTCTCCCCACGGAATTGGAAAGCCCTGAATTCCTCCTCATGCAGATAATTTGGTTTTATTCATCTTCTGCAGAGCCCACCTTCATCTTGGGGGTGGTGAGTGGGTGGGAAGGGCAGAGGTGACAAAGGAATTGAGCTGAATTATGCACAGAACTGGGAATATCCAGCTCTAAAGGTGAAGCTTGACAGGGCTGATACATCCAGGAAAACATTTTCTTAAAATACCAAATGTCTCTAATTTAAACCAGACTCTTAAATGCCTTTATCTTAAATGAGCAGGTATGAAGGGGTAATGAGAATATTCCTTCTACTGCAGACAATTCCTCCTCTCCCTGCTGAGCACTGACAGACAACAGCTCCAAAATTCCTTTCCAACATCCATAATGCAGATTAAACTTCAGCTTTAGGAATTTGAGGAGCCATTTCCAGACAAAGCTGTTGTGTTGCAAGACTCACAGGCATAGTTTGCCCACCCCAAAAAAACAGCAAACAACCCAAAAGTGATGCCTGATGCCAGGATGATCCTCACAGGTAATTTACAGTAATTTGCAGTGCCGCCAATCAATTCATAAATCCCCAAAATACACTTAATGAAGGGAATAAGCACGTTATGGCCATTTGTGGCACAGGAATGCTTCACACAGAGTGTCATTCTCTCATTTCAAATGAGCTGGTTTAAGTCCAACACCTGAATAAAGTGCCAATTAATGGAGGTGCATTAATTAGCAGCTCTGGAGACCTGGACTCTGATTTCCAGCACTCCTGAACAGACACGTGGGCAAGACAAACAGGCTGGTGAGCCCAGGCTGGATTTGGGCCAGTAACCCAAAAAATGAACCCAAAAAATGACAAGCTGTGGTCTGGGTGAGAACACGAAATTGCCAACTTGCTTCTGCTGTAACAAAGCACCACAAATCCCACAAAATGACTTCCCAGGAGGAGGAAATGGCACTGCACAAAGTGTGTCGTGGGAAAACCAGTCCTGTGCTTCCCTGTGTCCTGCACTGAGCCCGTCCAAGGGAAAAAAGGATTCCAAGAACCTCTTCAAACAGCAGCACCACGTGGTTTGGGGTAAGTTGGGAAGTAGAGGCAGAGCAGCTTCCATGTCAGTGTTTTGGGCAGAGGGAAAACCCCCCTGAACTCGAGTTCCAGTTCTGCATGGAGTCTTAGAGACATGATAAAAAAGGGAATTCTCAAATAAAAATGGCATTTTTACAGCTACATTTCAACCTCACTGAGCATTCCCAGAGAACTTGGGGACTCCCTGGAAATGTCCAAGGCCAGGCTGGATGGGGCTTGGAGCAGCCTGGGACAGGGGAAGTGTCAGGGGTGGAACTTTAAGCCCAGGGATGGGCTTTAAGGTCCCTTCCAACCCAAACCCTTCTGGGATTCTTTAGCATTGGGATTGTTGGGGTGTCTGTGCAGGGCCAGCAGTCGGACTGGATGATCCCATGGGTCCCTTCCCACTCCAGATATTCTGTGATTCCCTGCCTGCCTCTCCCCCAGCATCTCTCCTGCATCGCTCCCTGCTGGCTCTGCACAGGTCAAGGCTCATGATCTCAATCACAAATGGTTGGACAGCTGGACTGGACAATCCTAGAGGTCTTTTCCAAACTTAACTTCTATGACTCCATGGAACAGCCAGCGAGGCATTATCAGGGCTCCCCGGTCCCTTCCTCTGCAGCTCCCCCCGGGGATGACTCAGAGCACAAAACTCATATTTATACACCAGTGATGTGCAAAATCTGCACAGGATGAGAAAGTCTTTCAGCTTTAGCACGAGGGTAGCACTGAGTGCTTTCCTTAACACTTCCATTTCTGGAGACAGAGGAACATCAGAAATCAATCAATCCCAGCTTTAATTCAGAAGCTTCTCCAGCACAATTGGGGAAAATAAAATTCCCTTCAATTTCAATAAAATCACAGCTACAAACCACTTAAAAATGAATATACACAGGGAGAGAGTGGCTCCAAACCAGCTGGTTTGGGAACAGCTGAGGTCAGCTTTTATTCCTGAGAGTTGGAACATGTCCAGGGAAGGGAATGGAGCTGGGAAGGGGCTGGAGAATTCCTGAGGGAGCTGGAAAGGGGCTCAGCCTGGAGAAAAGGAGGATCCAGAAGGGAAAAGCTCTGCAGCAGAGCCCTCCCCAAACTTCCCTCCCTTTTTTTTCCCCTCACGTTTTCTCCCACTTTTTGATTTTCCCCTCACAGCAAGGGAGACCCTGGAGGGGTCTGGAGGAGTCCAGGGAAGGGAACGGAGCTGGGAAGGGGCTGGAGAATTCCTGAGGGAGCTGGGAAAGGGGCTCAGCCTGGAGAAAAGGAGCTCAGGGGGGACCTTGTGGCTCTGCACAACTCCCTGACAGGAGGGGGCAGCCGGGGGGGGTCGGGCTCTGCTTGCAGGGAACAGGGACAGGAGGAGAGGGAACGGCCTCAGGCTGGGCCAGGGGAGGGGCAGGGTGGATATTGGGGGAATTCCTTCATGGAAAGGGTGCTCAGGTGGAATCCCCAGCCCTGGAGGGATTTAAAACCCTGTGGATGTGGCACTTGGGGACGTGGGGCAGTGCTGGCCTTGGCAGTGCTGAGGGAATGGTTGGACTTGATGATCTCTGACAACTTTTCCAACGCTAATGATTCCATGACAAGATTCAATTCCTAAATTCCTGGAGCCATCACACCCTCCCAGATCACTCCTGCACGAGATCCTTTCATCCCAGTGGATCCCACAGCCCGAGTGTCCTGAGTCCAGAGCCCCAGACTGGAGCTCCAGCACAGCACTGAGGGCTGTGCCTTCAACAAGCACCTAAAAATAGGCTGCCATTCCCACCTGGGAATTCTGCCTGGCACAGCCACTTGTCCTCCCTCACTAATTGCTGTTGGAAAGTCAGAATTATGTAGCACAGTTCTGCAAAGCAGAAGGTTGGATATCCCAGGAGAGGCGCTCCGAGCCAGAGCATCTTCGCCCTTTCCCGGGAGGATTCCCACTGCTCCACCAGAGCTGCAATTAACAAGGGAAGCGCCTCCATTTTAAGGATTTCTCTCCCAAAATCTATAGGAGGAATCAGTTAATAAGGGCTGAACCCCTGGAGTTCTCATGCTAAGTGGCCTTGGACTGCTATTTTCCATGTGGGTTTCCATGGCAATCAGCAGAACCCGGAATAAATTTGTTTTGTCATAATTGCTGCACAATTCTGGGCAAAGGGAATAAATAAATATTCTCTTACTATTTCTCCCAGCTCGACCCAGGAGCTGGAGCTTTCCTGAAGCTCCTGATTTAGTGAACAAACCGAAAATCGCCAAATATGACGAACTGCAGCAATTATGATTATTTAGGATAACCAAACCCGAGCACTGCCAGCGTGTGGGAGTGTTTATTAGTGTCTCCATGACTCAGAACTATTCCATCTTTAGAGCTTTTCCCAGATTTTCCCCGTGCTCCACGACGTGGGGAGGAGAGAGCAGAGATTTGACATCAGCAGGATGTTTTTAGGGCTCTGAGAAGACAAACCAAAGGCTGAGCCAGCTCTGAGACCACCCCCAGCATTCCCAGTTCTACCAGTCCGGGATAAGGAGAGAAGACAGCCCTACCCCACGTTCCCAGGAGATTTAGGCTGCTTAGAAATCATAAATTAGTTCTTGGTGTTTAATTATAAATCTAGAAAGTCATCCTAGAGAAAACCTTGGGAGACCTTTTCCTCTGCTGATTTTCATGTCCAAGCTTCCAAGCTAGTTTGGATTTTTAAAAAATTTAAATATATAAAAATAAATAATATAAAATAAAATATAATATCAAAATGTAAGTATAAAATATAATATTATTGAGTAGATAGCTGGACCTGGAAAATTTTTTTTTGGGGGGGGGAAGCTGTGATTCAGACACAGCCACGTGCTCTTACCTCAGCTTCCACAGTGACAATAAAGCAGTGGCCTGTCCCCAGAGAAATCCCAGGGGCAGGGTGGGGGAATAACCTCCTTTTCCCTATTAAAGACCTTTCCCTAGGGCACATCAAGGCATGGACCAATCAGCTGGGAAAACACCACCTCTTGAGCGCTGTTTTTATCAGATTTCTCACAGTTTTATGGTGTCAAAGCAGCACAAATGGGGTCATTTGCATTGGCCAATCTGGCTGCCTTTGCCAATTCTCTTTTTTACAGTTTAATCTGGAGGAAATTCCAAGATTTTTTAGTTCAAAACCCCCAATTTTTAATTTCCATCACCCCAAATCTCAGCAGTGCCACCTACCCAGCTGCCCCCCACAGTGCCCACTGGGGATTTCTATTTATTCATGGGCTGACAACATGGCATTTTCTTCCTTAGAAAAAAAGTGCTGGAATTCCCATCCTCTACTCTCAGAACAAATATTTTTGTGAAACTTTATCATAAACCAACAGCTCTGTGAGGAGATCAAAGAAATCAGTGAGCACGTTTGTTTCAAACTCATCACAGTGAAACCACGGTGGTTTGCGGGGTAAATAGAAAAAAAGAAAAGAGAATCATGGGATCAGAAAATCATGGAATATTTTGGGTTGGAAGGGATTTAAACCCCATCCAGCACCACCCCTGCCATGGGCAGGGACACCTCCCACTATCCCAGGGTGCTCCAAGCCCCAATGTCCAGCCTGGCCTTGGACACTGCCAGGGATCCAGGGGCAGCCACAGCTTCTCTGGGAATTCCATCCCAGCTCCTCCCCACCCTCACAGGGAGGAATTCCTTCCCAATATCCCACCTAACTGTGCCGAAGGGAAACTGTCGATGAGAGAAGTGAAAAATCCCACCCAACCAACCAAAAAAAACCCGACAAAAAAATCCAGGCTATCTCTGGTATTGATAAGTGGTAAGTTATTGATAAGTTCTGGGGAGCTCTGTGTGGTGGGAGCCAGAGTCTGGCTCTGCAAAGGCCCAAGTGTTTCCCACATGGAAATGAGCCCACGGCTCTCAAGGAGCAGTTCTGGGGGCTGGCACAGGGGTTTTATTTATTTATTTTGTGGTTCTTGCAGCTCAGTTCAGGCAGCCACAAAGTGCTGCCACTGCTGCTGGGAAGGAGGAGCAACATCCCCCTTTGGTGGGATAACGGCTCGGGAAGGATCCCACCTGGGGAGTTCATAAATGCCTTGGAACTGCAGGTTCCCTTTGCCTCGTGCCTCCTGCAAGCTCTGCACCTGCAGTGGAAGTGGCTCCAGCATCACAGGGAACTGGAGCTGCTGGAAGGAATCCAGAGGAGGCCACGGAGCTGCTCCAGGGCTGGACACCCTCTGCAGCCAGGCTGGGAGAGCTAGGAATGTTCACCTGGAGAAGGGAAGGATCCAGGGAGAGCTCAGAGCCCCTTGCAGGGCCTAAAGGGGCTCCAGGAGAGCTGGAGAGGGACTGGGGACAAGGGATGGAGGGACAGGACACAGGGAATGGCTTCCCAGTGCCAGAGGGCAGGGATGGATGGGATATTGGGAAGGAATTCCTGGCTGGGAGGGTGGGGAGGGGCTGGCACAGGGTGCCCAGAGCAGCTGTGGCTGCCCCTGGATCCCTGGCAGTGCCCAAGGCCAGGCTGGAGCAGCCTGGGATGGTGGAAGGTGTCCCTGCCCATGGCAGGGGGTGGATTTGGATCAGCTTTAAGCTCCCTTCCAACCCAAACAATCCTGGGATTCTGGGATTCTACAAATGTACGTTTAAGGCAAGAGAGATCTTGTGTTCTTCTTACCCGGGCTAAAAAATCAGGAATTCCTGGAAGCAGCACTCCTTGTACCTCCAACTCATCTCTCCTGGGATAACCCAGGCCTCTTACAGACACCCAGCACTGCAAATTATTCCCCGAAAATCAGCAGGAGCAACACTGGGAATGAATCCCATTGTGTTTGTGCCGTTTGTCCCTGAGCCGAGTTCTGTGCTCAGGACTTTGAAAAATAGGAAAACCACATTTAAATGATGAAAAGGACTTAAAAGTCGTGAGGACTCGATGCTGAAGGATTGGATGTTCCAGCGAGCCTTAATCCAACATCCCCATCCTGTGGCTTGGACGAGAACTGCAGAGTTCCATCCCAGAAACTCAGCTCCTGCTGCCACATAACCGTGTAAGCACACCGGGCATGGAATCTTTCTTTTTAATTACTTTCCTGCCTGTAATTCTATTGGAAAAGGATTTTTTCCATGGCTCTGAGCTTGTAAAGAAATGGGAATTGTGTGTTTGACAGCCATGAAACGCCTTTTAGTAAATCAAGAGGATCTTCATCCTAACACTGCACAAGAACCTGAGAGCACAGAATCCCACAAATACCTCTCACAAACCGGGCTCACCACATGAGCCACGATGTGCCAGGCTCATCCTGCCTGAAGGAAAAATAAGGAATAAGGAAGAATTTTGTGGAAAGCGGCTTTTAGGAGGTAATTAGTGGCTTTCTATGTAAGTGAACACGTGTCCCAGTGGTCTGAAACTCTTATAAACACTATTTCTAGTTCCTATTTTTCCTAGGATCAGCTATTTCATTCCCACGAAATTCAGTGTTGTCTGTTCTTACAAAATGCCTCAATTGATGCCGTGAGGGTGGAGGGACTCACAAAAAACAGCGAGACAGCAGCAATCCAAACAAACTGCAGCTGAGACCGTCAGCACTCTGCTGTTCCTAGGGCTCAGCCCAACCTCTGGGGCCACACGAGAGAAGCAGCAGCAGCAGCAACCACCAAACCCAGCACTCCTGGAGCCCAAACCAGAACGTGACGGTTCAGACAACAGCTCAAGTGTTTGTACTCGACTCCTGCATCAGATCTGAGTGCCTGAGGGAGGGAACACGACCACGAAGAGCTGGGGGCAGGATCCAAACCAGGGCAGGATCCAAACCAGGAGCTGATCCAAACCAGGGCAGGATCCAAACCAGGAGCTGATCCAAACCAGGGGCAGGATCCAAACCAGGGGCAGGATCCAAACCAGGAGCATTCCCCCCACGGTTGTGCCCCCACAACCCAAATGGTCCCAGCCCCCATTCCAGGGAACACACAGATTTTATTTCTGTCAAAACTTTGTATTTTGGAAGATTATTACTCCTGCTGGGTACCTGCTGGAAATGCAAGGACATTTGTGTCTGCTCTCCTGGACATGGGGAGGAGAGCTGGAGAGGGGCTTTGGATAAGGACTTGGAGGGACAGGACACAGGGAATGGCTTCCCACTGCCAGAGGGCAGGGATGGATGGGATATTGGGAAGGAATTCCTGGCTGGGAGGGTGGGCAGGCCCTGGCACAGGGTGCCCAGAGCAGCTGTGGCTGCCCCTGGATCCCTGGCAGTGCCCAAGGCCAGGCTGGACATTGGGGCTTGGAGCAGCCTGGGACAGTGGAAGGTGTCCCTGCCATGGCAGGGGGTGGACTGGGATGGGCTTTAAGGTCCATTTCAACCCAAACCAGTCTGGGATTCTGGGATGGCCACGGCAAACTGGAGATGTGCCAGATGCTCAAGGCACCCTCTAAGCCCGGCTTAACCCCCTCAAGCTCCAACTGAATCGCAGCTGCCACGGCCACCGTGGAGGTCGGGGAGGCAGATCCCCGGGGATCTGCGGTGTCAGGAGTGGTGGCATCTGTGATGAGCACACGGCCACCTCCCTGCAGGCTTCTCCCTCCAGATGGCCACGGATCTCCAATAATGCTCTGCAGTTTGGGGGCTTTCTCTCTGCACAGCACTTTGTTTCCATAGGAATAGTGCGGGCTCATCCAACCCTGAACTGTTGTCTTTTAGGTTCAACCCAAAAAGGGCTTTCTAGGAACAAAGGATTTTACCCCCTACAAACCAGTAACATGTGGGTGGACACAGCAGAACCAGTGCACAGGCCTGACAGGGGATACTGGGGAGGCAGAAACCATCAGCACAGTGCATTTTGGTCTGGGGTTGTATTAAAATATACTCTACCAAGAAAGTGTTCTAATAATAGAACTGAATAGGAAAAAAACCAGGGATTTTATTAAAATACATTGTACCAAGGAAGGCTTCTAATAATAGACCTGAATGGGAGAACAGCACTGCTTGGAACTGCTGTGTCGAGCAAAGTTACCCCTCTCCAAGCCAGACTTAGCTGAAATTCCCCAAACCCCAGGGAATTGATGCTATAAATTCAGGCAGAGCATCCTCCCCGCTCGCTCGTTAGCTGCTCATTAGCATATGTTACATTAGCATATGGCCAGGGCCTGAACTGGACTCCTCTGGTATTTGACAAACGCTGTGCTGCATGTGGCACTGAGTCACAGCCCCACACTGGCTGGGGCTGGAAAGGACCTTGAAGCTCATCCTGTTCCCCCCCCTGCCATGGGCAGCGACACCTTCCACTAGAACACAAATAATTGTGCTTCAAAAATGGCACAGAACGGGGCAAACTGCACAGATCCCTCATGAAAGCACACATGAGATCAGTTAAATATAGCCCAGGCAGGCTCCTCGCACAAGACAATCAAATATTCCGGGTGTCTCTCTTTAGCATCTTGAAATGCTGCTTGCTGCACCCATGGCAAAATCCAAGTGGTTTTCCATGCCTGCCACCCCCTCCCTCAGCACTGAGCCCCCTCTCCCCCCTCCATCTCCTCATTCCACCCCTCTCCCGTTGTGCCTACGCCGCTCCGCCCACTCCTTTATTATCATGAAAATCACACTTCCACTCCTTCCTTCCATAACGTTCTGTATCCTTGGAGCTNTCATCCTGTTCCACCCCCTGCCATGGGCAGCGACACCTTCCACTAGAACACAAATAATTGTGCTTCAAAAATGGCACAGAACGGGGCAAACTGCACAGATCCCTCATGAAAGCACACATGAGATCAGTTAAATATAGCCCAGGCAGGCTCCTCGCACAAGACAATCAAATATTCCGGGTGTCTCTCTTTAGCATCTTGAAATGCTGCTTGCTGCACCCATGGCAAAATCCAAGTGGTTTTCCATGCCTGCCACCCCCTCCCTCAGCACTGAGCCCCCTCTCCCCCCTCCATCTCCTCATTCCACCCCTCTCCCGTTGTGCCTACGCCGCTCCGCCCACTCCTTTATTATCATGAAAATCACACTTCCACTCCTTCCTTCCATAACGTTCTGTATCCTTGGAGCTGATTTTAGGTCCAAAGATGTTCCATCTTCTCCTGTTCCAAACAACCGCTCTTCACCTTCCACACCCTGCTCAAAGCCCTTCTCTTCCCGCAGCCCTTCCCAGCTCCTTGCTGGTGGATGCTCTCTCTGCTGCAGTGGAGGAGGTCAGATCCCAGCCCAGCTGCTCCCCAGATATTCCTCATGGATAATTCCTAGGGCTGCACACGGCATTCCTCTAAATATCCCCTTAGCTTGCAGAAATACCAACATTATATCTGTATTTTACACCCACAAATACGCAGTGGGCAGCAGCATCCTTCACTTCCTTCAGGAATATCTTCCAATTCCTTTATCTCCCCACCCAGTTCCAAAGGTTTTGTGCTGCCCAGGGCCTTGGCTTGAAGGCCACAGCTCCAAAGGTTCTAAATCCATGGATATGCACACAAAAGCAGGCTGCACCTTCCTAAACACACATTTTATTCCCATAGATCCTTCAAAAACAACCGAGGGATCTCTCCAGAGATCTCCGAAGCGTAAGAGGGAAACTCTCACATGGGAAGGCTCTGGGAGAAAATTTAGGAGCCCCTTTTCCAAACAGGGTCTTCAAGGAATGGGTCTGTGGTGAGGAAAATCAAGAAACATCCGGAGCTGCGAGTTCAGCCAAAGTTTAGAGATGATGTAAAAAGAAAGGTGGGGCCAAAAGAAGACATTTGAGTCAATGTAGGTACTGTAGAAATTCAGGGCATGATTCATTAGCCAAAAAAACCCTGAACCCCCTCCGTAGCTATTTCCAAGGAGGTACATCCATAATTTATGCGGAACAGGAGTGGGCTGCAATTTCCCCCACACTGCTCCTGCATAAATTACACCAGCTTGTAATTCCCCAACTCCTGTAAGTGGTAACCTCTCATTTACCCACCAGAGGAATCAGAGGCACCTGTGAAAAGGGGAAGGGTTTGCAGAGGAAAGAACTGCGAGTTGGACTTGGGGAGCCGTGAGCTGGGAACGGGGAGGGGTCGGTGGTGAGGGGGATTCTCAGTTATTTATGAGTTACAGAAACCTACAGAAGCCTCCTAAATCACCAGCACTCAACACAGAGAGGACCCAGAGCACAAGAGCACGAAGAAGTTTAAAATGTCAAGAGATCTGTCACGGAGGGACGTGAGCTGCTCCCCCACTTGTGGATGGTTTGGAGCAGAAGAATCCTGGAGTGCGTTAAATGAATCCATGAAACATTTCCCAGCCCTGGGAGAGTCCAAGGCCAGGCTGGATGGGATTTGGTGAGGCTTTGGGGCCAAGGAAATTTCCTTTGGGAAGGTTTGGCCCCTGAGTCAACTGAGAGAACAGGGACCACGTGCTGAAGTCAAGACAATCTCAGTGCCTTGCAGAAACCTTGCAAAATGGCATCCCTGGAAAAATACCTTGGAAAAAGGAGAGGGGCAGAGGCTGGACATGAAGGGTGTCCATAGAGAGGCCATCCCGTGGCAGGAGGCAGCAGATGACTCCTGATGGCCTTGCTGCTGTCCCCTTGCTGCCACTCTTTGTACCAATCCTCTCCCCAGCTGTGCAAGGAGAAAGGAAAAGGAAAGGAACCAAACCAGAAAGAAAAGAGGAAGGGCAAAAAAGGGATGAAAATAGAGGAAGTTGCTCCAAGACCAGTGAGCGTGGCTAGGACACATTTAACTGCTCCCTAAAGGAACAGGGAAAATTTTCCTTCCAGAACACCTCAGAATGGGGAGAACAAAGCGACAGAAGATGAGTTATGAAAGTCACCCACTCTTTAGGGCCACTGCCCACATTTTGTGCTCACAGACTCTTTGCACACAAACCAGAGACAGATTCCACCTCTCCGTTCCTGGTCATTTTCCCCCTTCCTTTTCTCCTTCTTCCTCTCATGTTTTTTCCCCTGCCCCTGACTTTTGTCAGGTTTTGGGGAGCTCTTTTTTTTTTACCTCTCAATCTGTTCCCATCACTTGGCTGATGTGACACCCTGTCCACTGGGCAGCACCTCGTGAGCTGGGGAGGGAGTGTCACAGCACTGCCCCTTTTAAGGGACAGACACGAGCTGTGACACACAGAATGGGAAATAAAAGAGAGGAACAACATTCCCAGGAAAAACAGAAACAAACAAAACAAATCCCACGTGCTGTCCTTACCCGAATTTAACTAGTTACTATAGTAAAAATTGGGGATTTCCCCTCTTCCCACTCTTTTTGTCTTGTACAAAAGTGGGTAATGAGGCAGCTGCTGAAATTCAGTGCAGAGGAACAAGAGGCACTGGTGAGGAGGAGACAGCCAAGGCAAGGCCAGAGGCCAGGGGAGCTTTTGGAGGAGAAGGAAGATGGAAGTGGAGATGGAAGAGGAAAGGGAAGAGGAGCAGGGCCAAGAGCTGCAGGAGAGGAAACAGCCTCAGGTTGTGCCGCGGGAGGTTTAGATTGGATGTTAGGAACAGTTCTTTCATGGAAAGGGTTGTAAAGCACTGGAATGGGCTGCCCAGGGCAGTGTGGGGTCCCCAGCCCTGGAGGTGTTCAGAACTCGCGTGGAGGTGGCACTTGGGGACACGGGCCAGTGGTGACCATGCTGGTGGTGCTGGCTGATGTTGGACTTCATGATCTTAAAGGTCTTTTCCAGCCTTAACGACTCCATGATTCACTCCACAAGGATCCTTCCCACCCAGCACTCACCCCACGCTCCCACCGTGGCTCTGGCTCTCCCATCTGCTCTCCCTCACCTTCCTGATGCCCTTTCAACCCCAGCTCGTTCTTCACTTCTGTGCATCTCCACGTGACCTTCTCCTCCGAGGAAGTGCCTTCCACTTGGAATTCCTGGATTCCCTCTCCTCCCATCACAGCCCCCAGAAATGTGAAGATAATGTCCCACCCAGCAGCTCTCCCCTCTGCCACCCCCAGGTCACACATCTCCTTCATCCACAGCGCAGCAGAGTTACTGCCCCATGGGATGGAGCTTTTCTCCCCCAGTCCCGACGTGTGGGGAGCAGGGAGAGGAAGGAGAAGATGCTCCTGCTGGCCCAAGATGCTCAAAGCCAAAGCAGGGGGAGAACATTTCAGCCCTAATTGCCAGCAGGCACTTGAAGATGAATGCCTGGCTGGAGGTTTCATCATCTCGGGCCATTAACCTCAACTGGTCATTAAGGCCTAAAAAATGCCAAGTGCTGAGGGCATTTTTATCACTCTGTGATGAATAAAAGAGAGGAGGAAAAAAACCCCACCAGGTTATGAAATGGCTCCTAATGGGAAAATCAGTTCCCACTGCTCAGAAGAGATCACCCAGGGAACAAATGCCCCAACTAATTCCCAATACAAAATTTCCACTCCTGAACTTTGAAGTCCGGAGGGAATTTGGCATAAAAGGCTCCAAAAACACTTCACAAAAATAGGAGTGAATGTTTACATGTCATATGTTGTCCCCAAGAAGGTCATGTCCAGGAGAAGGTCCCCTGAGCCCTTGAGGCAGAAGTGGAGAATGTAACTCACCACAAGAACCTGGGCAAGCAAAATCCAAATCCGAATCCAAATCAACGATGGAATTTGGCTGGAAAATCCCCACATAATCCACCTTTCTCTTTGGAAAGGGACATGTAATTCTGGAGCTGTCAAAGCTTACTGGAGTCACATGTGAGGAGCATAACCAGGATTTTCCTCCAGGACATGGCTGGGATTCTCCTGCTTAAACCCAGATGTCACCCAGCAAATCCCAATAATTATCCCAATGGAAGGGTTGTCTTGACTTCTAAAGGAGTGTTTTCAAAGGGATTTTGCAAAATTCCGGCCTGGAATTGTTTTACTGCCTTGTCTGGCTTGGGATCTCTGATTTTTCCAGGGATATCAAACTGCATTAAGTGCAGTAACCCGCGGAGCTGTGGAGACGCGGGGGCAGCTCCCGCTGTCCGGACGGATAAATGGGAAAAGGATGCATTATGTAAGCTGGGAAAAGAGTGGCTGGGTAAGCACTAAAACCAGCAGCCTGGAGAACAACCACCATAAAGCACAAACGACAGGAGAAACGGGATCCAAGGAAAACCAGGCGGAGGTTACAGCGTATTCCTTGCGGGAAAAGATGTCACAGCCCAGACCTGAGCACTGCAAGCTGTCAAGATTTAGGAGACTTTTACTTGAGGATGTTAAATCTCTTATTTGGGACAAAAAAAGGTTTTCCCTAAAGCACGATGCTCATCATGGAAGTGTCAAGGAAAGGGAATGCCAAGGGTTTATTATTCAGTGGGAATGTGACGGGTGTAACTACAGGATGAGTTTTCCCCAGAACCTTTCAGTGTTTTAACACCCTCTGGCCCAGCTCTCACCAAAGCCCACGCCCAGGTCCCTCTGCAAACAGCACAACCCCCAGGGGTTGCAGTGGGGACACTCAGGAGGCACCACGGGAATGCTGGCACCGCAATCCCACCAGCCCCGCGGGAGCAGCACCTCCCACAGCGGGGGTGAGGTGGGAAAGGGCACAGAAACCCACGGGGCTTGCACCAGGGCAGAGAATGGGGCCGGGAGGGACCTCCAACCTCACTCCTGGTGCTTGAGGAAAGCTTCCCATTTTCATTAGAGGGAAATTCCCAATCCCATTTCATCTGGAGACCTCATTACCAGCAGCCAAAAATTAAAGCAGCACAGGAGAGACACATTGCTACCCCAACTCTCTCACTTGTCTCAGTTGTCAAATTCTCCATCAGTCATTACCAAAAGGTTTAGCTGGGATATTGGGAAGGAATTCCTGGCTGGGAGGGTGGGAAGCCCTGGCACAGGGTGCCCAGAGAAGCTGTGGCTTCCCCTGGATCCCTGGCAGTGTCCAAGGCCAGGCTGGACGGGGCTTGGAGCAGCCTGGGATAGTGGAAGGTGTCCCTGATGGAACTGGATGAGCTTTAAAATCCATCCCAACCCAAACCAGTCTGGGATTCTGGGATTCTTTTTATTCCATTTGACTATCAGCCAGAAACTCTTTTAAGAGCAGATCTTTTTAATGTGGCAAGTGGCTCCAGAATTTTAGAGTTTATTTTCCCAGAGCTCTGCTTGATTATTTTTCAAAGCCAATTTTGAACATTATTCACATCAGGCTTCCCCCCCTAACCCTGAAACCAACAGAAAGGAATCCAGGAGCTCTTTTTTCCAACTCTGTGGGTCCCCCAAAACCCAAGGGGTTTAGGATAAAAAGCTATTTGTGTCTCTGCCATGTTCTTTTCAGAGCAACAGAACATATTTGAGCATGGAGTCCCATGTAATCATCATCTCTGCTTCCCCCACATTCCGCACAATCCATGGGATGTGCGCTGGTGTCCATAGAAACGTCGGCACAGCCCCGGATCTCCTCCCAGGGCTCCCCTGGGATCACACCAGGCAGCAC
>VZRS01009505.1:129646-157638 GCA_013398055.1 Ifrita kowaldi
TTATATTTATATTTATATTTTATTTATATTTATTATATTTATATATATTTATACCCATTTTTACAGATATATTTACATGTTTCTAAAGGTATTTTTGAATTCTCACCTATTAAATATTGAAGGGGGACAGCAAGAGCATTGTGCATTCATACCACATATATATAGATAGATATTTATACCCTTTTTAATCTATATATTTACATGTTTGTGAAGGTGTTTTTTCATTCTCACCTCTCAAACATCCCCCATTCACATCCTGCTCCCATTCTGCTGCTCTAACCACAGAAATGCCTCGTTGGAATAACACTGCTTGACTAAAGAGAATTAATTTTATAGGTCAGGCTCCACAAAGACACGTAAACAAACACCCACAGCCGGCACGGAGACACAGATGACTCCCAGATCCCCCAAATTTGGGGTGAGGAGTAGCCAAATCCTATTTTTTCTCCATCCCTACGTTGCTCTCTATTAATATCTGACTTTTCTTGGGTGACTTTCGGCTATTTTCAAACCCAAACCTTGTTGCCATGGAGACAATAAGCCGGTCAGCACATCTGCTGGAGAACAGGACATGGGCTTTGGAAAGGCACAATTCCAAAGGCTCGGACTTCCCTGAATCCACGGCACAGATCCCGTTAATTCAGCGCTGCCTCCCGGCTTTGTGACAATTGCAGGAGCTGCTGTTGTGCTCCCATCCCCACGGCACTGGGGACGTGGATCGTGTCCCAATTCCATGTGCTGGACACCTCGGCATGGACATCACCCCTGGAACTGCCCTGAGCTCGTGGAGGCTCCAAACACAGCCAGAAATAAACAGCTGGGGGGGTTTTCCTTGGAAAAACACAGCCGTGCTCGGGGTTTGCTTGCAAACACAGCACACACAAAATCGCTTTCTAACGGAGCACCGAGTGAGAACCTAATTGGGGATTCAATTAGAACATTAAGAAACATTCAATTAAGCCTCCCGGTGCCACAGAGATTCCCAGGCACACAGCTTTCCAGAGGAAAAACGGGAATGTGCAGAAGGCTGCCGGCTTCGGCACGGCCGTGGTGATGACAGAATCAAGGAGAGAAGCCAATTTTCCTACTCCTTCCTTTATAATTAAAAGGCAAAAATCCATTTCATTTCCTTTTACTGTTATTTCAACCTTGTGGAGGTTCATGGAGTCACAGAATATCCCGAGTGGGAAGGGANTTATTCCATTTGACTATCAGCCAGAAACTCTTTTAAGAGCAGATCTTTTTAATGTGGCAAGTGGCTCCAGAATTTTAGAGTTTATTTTCCCAGAGCTCTGCTTGATTATTTTTCAAAGCCAATTTTGAACATTATTCACATCAGGCTTCCCCCCCTAACCCTGAAACCAACAGAAAGGAATCCAGGAGCTCTTTTTTCCAACTCTGTGGGTCCCCCAAAACCCAAGGGGTTTAGGATAAAAAGCTATTTGTGTCTCTGCCATGTTCTTTTCAGAGCAACAGAACATATTTGAGCATGGAGTCCCATGTAATCATCATCTCTGCTTCCCCCACATTCCGCACAATCCATGGGATGTGCGCTGGTGTCCATAGAAACGTCGGCACAGCCCCGGATCTCCTCCCAGGGCTCCCCTGGGATCACACCAGGCAGCACCCAGCAGAAATCCTGGGCCTGAAAACCAAACTGGTGGCACTGGGAGGAGGAGGTGGGTGGTGGGAGGTGGGGATGGAGCTGCCCAGGGAGTTTCAATCCTGGATTTAACTCAGGGTGGATCAGGTCACGTAGGATTCCTGAATTCCAGGCTCCTCACTGCAGGAATGGGGGCAGCAAGAGCACTGTGCATTCATACCCCATATATTTATATTTATATTTATATTTATATTTATATTTATATTTATATTTATATTATATTTATATTTATACTTTATTTATGCATTTATACCTTTTTTAATATATATATTTACACGTTTCTAAAGGTATTTTTGAATTCTCACCTATTAAATATTGAAGGGGGACAGCAAGAGCATTGTGCATTCATACCACATATATATAGATAGATATTTATACCCTTTTTAATCTATATATTTACATGTTTGTGAAGGTGTTTTTTCATTCTCACCTCTCAAACATCCCCCATTCACATCCTGCTCCCATTCTGCTGCTCTAACCACAGGAATGCCTCGTTGGAATAACACTGCTTGACTAAAGAGAATTAATTTTATAGGTCAGGCTCCACAAAGACACGTAAACAAACACCCACAGCCGGCACGGAGACACAGATGACTCCCAGATCCCCCAAATTTGGGGTGAGGAGCAGCCAAATCCTATTTTTTCTCCATCCCTACGTTGCTCTCTATTAATATCTGACTTTTCTTGGGTGACTTTCGGCTATTTTCAAACCCAAACCTTGTTGCCATGGAGACAATAAGCCGGTCAGCACATCTGCTGGAGAACAGGACATGGGCTTTGGAAAGGCACAATTCCAAAGGCTCGGACTTCCCTGAATCCACGGCACAGATCCCGTTAATTCAGCGCTGCCTCCCGGCTTTGTGACAATTGCAGGAGCTGCTGTTGTGCTCCCATCCCCACGGCACTGGGGACGTGGATCGTGTCCCAATTCCATGTGCTGGACACCTCGGCATGGACATCACCCCTGGAACTGCCCTGAGCTCGTGGAGGCTCCAAACACAGCCAGAAATAAACAGCTGGGGGGGTTTTCCTTGGAAAAACACAGCCGTGCTCGGGGTTTGCTTGCAAACACAGCACACACAAAATCGCTTTCTAACGGAGCACCGAGTGAGAACCTAATTGGGGATTCAATTAGAACATTAAGAAACATTCAATTAAGCCTCCCGGTGCCACAGAGATTCCCAGGCACACAGCTTTCCAGAGGAAAAACGGGAATGTGCAGAAGGCTGCCGGCTTCGGCACGGCCGTGGTGATGACAGAATCAAGGAGAGAAGCCAATTTTCCTACTCCTTCCTTTATAATTAAAAGGCAAAAATCCATTTCATTTCCTTTTACTGTTATTTCAACCTTGTGAAGGTTCATGGAGTCACAGAATATCCCGAGTGGGAAGGGACCCACAGGATCGTGGATCCAGCTCCTTCCCTGCCCAGACACCCCAACAATCCCACCCTGGGCATCCCTGGGAGCAGTGTCCAAACGCTCCTGGAGCTCTTGGGAATGTGCCCATTCCCTGGGGAGCCTGGGCAGTGCCCAGCACCCTCCGGGGGAAGAACCTTTCCCTGATCTCCAGCCTGAGCCTGCCCTGGCCCAGCTCCATACAGGACACGCTCCAAGTCCATCAGTCCCTCCAGCCACATCGGGAAACTCTGGGGAAGGCAGCAGCTGTGCATCCCATCACTCCGACCTTACCCACAGGGCAGCATCCTGCAGGAACTTAGGGAGAGATGTCCTCTGGATGTCCTGGAACCCTTGGGCCCACCTGGAGCTGCCCAGGTGAGCACCTTCCACACTGGAAGTCGTAGGGAAGCGGGGCTTGACTCCATTCCTCATTCTCCCAGGATTTCCTCACCACAGTTGTCACAGTGACCCTCACCAAGGTCACTGCAGACATTCCAAAAACCCAGCTCTGCCCGGTGGTGGGACGGTCTCTCTCCAGCTGCCAGGGGACAACTCCATGGAAGCTCCCCAATCCATCACAGGGAAATCCTGCCATGGATCATCCCAGTGCAACCCTGACACTGGGGATGGCCCCACCTCTGCCCTGCAGAGAGCAAACCATCCTCCAAAATCACCTGGAATTAAACTCAGGCCATGAGGACTGACAAACCAGCAGGTCAAGTGGCCAAGGCCAGGCTGGACAGGGCTTGGAGCAGCCTGGGATAGTGGGAGGTGTCCCCGCCCACGGCAGGGGTGGAATGGGATGAGCTTTAAGGTCCCTTCCAACCCAAACCATTCCAGGATTCCATGATTCTGTGACATCAGCAGAAAGCATTGCTTTCCCCAAAGCTCCAAGGACCTTTTCTAAACTTTTTGTAAACCTTTTGTAAACTCTGTGGTGCTGAATGCAGGAGAAAACTTCAAACCTGAAGTAAAGACAAGCAAGACATCCCAGGAACATTTATTTCACTTCAAGCCTTAATTCCCCTCGTTGAGTCAACCCCAATATTTAGATTTACACAGTCAAATCTTGACTTTTACAAATGAAATCCACTGCCTGTTACTTCACCAAACGGCTTAACCTGAGAGCTGCTGAGCTGAGCACCCCAACTGCAGCAGGGACGAGGCACGGCCGTGCCGGGGCTGCTGCTCTGGGGAGAGAGGGCTCAGCCTTTGATTCACCTGCCAAGGGCTTCGACAGCTCCTGAACGCTGCACACAGGGAAACAAGAGCCCAGCCCCGTGCCTGAGGAATAATCACATTCCATGACAGTAAGCTGTATTTTAGAAATTAATGACTCATGGCAGGATTGAGCTCATCCTGCTAAATTACTGAACCTCTGCTCTGCTCCTCTGCAGACACGTATTTTATCCGTTTAATCAGCGCTGGATTTTGAGGAATGCCTGGATCACTGCAGGCTCCCGCTGGAATGGACTCTGCTCCCAGCAGCATCTGCCTCCAGTAGAGCCCAGAGTCCCCAGGTGATGCTCTGAGTCCTCATCTCACGCTGAGGAAAAGGATTGTGAGACAAAAAATGCCAAATTCTGGGAAGAATTCAGATGCACATTGAAAAGTTCCTCAAGAAATGGTCACTGACGAGCAGAGCCCGATGGGAACAAGGCCACAAAACTCCTTTAAAAGATTCCAAATTCTTTTGTCGCAATGTCCTCAACCTTTAAAGTGTTGTTCCAGCCTGAGAGCTGCTCTGATAACAGAAAATGCTGCTCTTCTCTTCCTCTCCACATTACACAGGAAAAATTATATTTACAAAGGAGAAGCACAAGCGCTGCCAGAGATGCAGCACCAGGTGTAACTAAGTCTCAAAAGACAATTGGCTTTAACCTCAACTATCTCTAAAGAAGCAGCAAAAAACTTCCAGAAATAAACTGCACATCTAAATATAGTTTTGTGTGAAGTTAAATGTCCTTGGGCTGCTCAGGGACAGTCAGTGGCTTCACTTGAAGTCTCTGGCACAAGCTGGGAAGGATTTCCACTGATTCCTAGGAATGTTTCAAGGAGATTTTATTACAAGGCCCTGCTGGTACCAAAAAGTCCTCTGAAATCATCGAGTCCAACTGTCCCCAGCCCTGCCAAGGCCACCACTGCCCCATGTCCCCAAGTGCCACATCCACAGGGCTTTAAATCCCTCCAGGGATGGGGACTCCACCTGAGCACCTTTTCCATGAAGGAATTTTCCCAGTATCCAACCTCACCTCCCCTGGCCCAGCCTGAGGCCGTTCCCTCTCCTCCTGTCCCTGTTCCCTGGGAGCAGAGCCCGACCCCCCCCAGCTGCCCTCTCCTGTCAGGGAATTCCAGAGAGGGAAAAGATCCCTCTGGATCCTCCTTTGCTCCAGGCTGAGCCCCTTTCCCAGCTCCCTCAGCTGCTCCTGGGGCTCCAGACCCTGAGGTGTGAGGGAGACATTCTGAAGGGAGACCCTGCATGAGGGGATGCTTCAATCTCACCTGCACAAGGGCTGCAGTTGGGTCAACAAAAAGCAAAATGTGTAAATATTCCTCTGGGAGACACCTGGAGAGGAGGAGAAGGAGAAGAAGGAGGAGAAGGAGGAGGAGGAGGAGGAGGAGGAGGAAGGGAAGCTGAACTTCCGCCCCCAGCATCCCAAGAAGTGATGGATGCTCTGACACAACCTCTGGGTGCTCGTTGCTCTGCACAGGTCCCACCTTCTGTGAGTGAAATAAATCCCGTTGGAAATCCCAGGGAATAAAACTGCTACTGCCAGAATCCAAAGGGAAAACAGCAAATCCTGTGTAGTCACAGGTCGGCAGGGCTGGGAACACAAAACCTCCCAGGAACCACGAGCAGGAGTTGTGATGCCAGCGTTGTGTGCAATCACAAGCACATGTTTCCAGCTGCCCTACTTAGTGTCTTATAATTGACTCCTGTCCCTTAAGGGGCTCTTGGCTCTAATTGAGCAGCACCTGCCACGTCAGAGGAACAGTTTTGTGCACCCATTCCTTGCTCAAAGGCCACACTTGACCCCCTCAGTGCCAGCTTTGCTCCCAGCCTTGGCTGTGCCACCGGATTCGGGGCCCGTCCCACCAGCTGGGAATCTCTTGCATCAGGAGTCACTCCGGGACACCAACGATCCCACTCACTTTGGGGGTTTTTAAACATCATCCCACTGATTTCCAGCACACCCCTGTGTGTTCCTGGGAGTACAGGATTCCATCTGTGCCCTCCAATGAGGCATTTCCCACAGAAAAGAGGGGCAGTGGCAGCTTCCCACACAGAGAGGCTGGAGCTGGGAGCTCCGTCCTTGTGGACACACAGCCAGGACTCAGCACCACAGACCCTCTTTGCTTCCCACCACATGGTGTGGACAAAAAAAAATGCAAAGCCAAAAGCTCCTCCAAACGTTATTCCCTTACTAAATTAGACTGAGCAATGGATCGAAACCAAAAATTAAATGCAACATAATGAAAAGTCAAGTAATGAGTTCAAATCCCAGGGAGCTGCGACTCTCCTGGCACAGAAGAAAACCAAGGATAGAATTTCCATAGGTATTGTGGACTTGGGCAAGAAGCTGGTGCTCGGTTTTTAATGTATGCAAGATCTACAAAAGATTCAAACTCCTTTGGGACACTGATTGCAAATCTCACTGACAGAATTCCTGTTTGTTTTTAAACCAGACCTACAAGCACCACAGTGTTACCTGAAGCTAATCCCTGCTGGTGGGACTTTCTGTTCCACTTCTGCTGGGAGAGCCTGATTGTTATCAGGGAAAACTTCCCAGCGGGAAGGTAAAGGACAGGAAGAACATCCCATCACCTGATTTTCCTATTATGAATTGGCAGTGCCCATCCGATGTGTAAAGCGACACCTCAGGGGGTCAGGAGTGAAGCGGGTCCCCCCTTTCCTCCCAAAACCAGGCAGACAGGCAGAGGCCAGGCTTCCAAAATCCCAGATCGTGTCCTGCTCCCTTGGACACCAGGTGTTCCAGGTGATGCCAATGACCCTCTGCCTAAACCACAAACCCCGAGTTTCTGTGTGGCACAATTCCCCCTCTGGAAGCAACACCCCTGCCAAGCTGAGAGCTCCTCCAGGACATCTCCCAGGAGCGCCCACGGCCGCCGGCAGCATCTCCTCGGCTGCCACAACCCTCCAGCATAACCCAAAACTGCCTTTCTGTTCATTTATCCTTGTTTCAACTCCAGTCTCCTCGGCTCAGATCACACGGAACGTCAGGTTCTTCCTGAGACTCTCACATGTCACCCTGGAAATGGGGACTGCCAGCCCGACACGGCTGCTCCGGCTCTGCTCCGGGCTGGAGCGGTGACAAGGAGATGCCACTGAGCAAAATAAAACTTCCCTGGGTTACTTAAATCCCTTTCCCTGGCAGACCAACCTCCATGTCCTGAGCACAACACGCTTCCACGCATGACAAGTGTCCCTGAAGCCGTCAAGGGCCCAGTTCCGCTTTCCCTGAGCTTCCTCAAATTCCTGCTCAAGTCACGGAGGAATCTGGGATATGGGTTCCACATCCTGTACTTTGAAATCAAATTGATCATATTTACTGCAAGCAGCGTTTTCTAGGCGAGGGTGATGCTTCAGGGGGACTCGGGATGTCAGTCTGTGTTTGAGTGAGGGACAGCTGGCAGGCAGGAGTGGGAGACTGGGAAGAGAGATGGAAAAGGGGAGCAGGGAAGGAGAAGGGTGACAGAGAAGGAAAAGAGGAATGTTATCAGGAGGTTCCACGCTGATGGCTACCAGTGCTCCTGCAGTGCCCAGGGCTGCTGTAGAATCAGCTCTGAGGAGCCCCAACCTGAGATGCCGATACTCTTGACACATTTAAAACCGTTTTTTCCCAGAAATCCTAAACTCAGGAGATCACTACAACCTCCGCTTCCATTCCCTGAGCCAAGTGCATCTCCCGGTGTCACAGGGAATAACCGGGGAATGCCCACCGGCTCAATCGCAGCTGGGAGCCCAAGGCGAGGACAATCCACGGTTTATCCGGCTAAAGCCCGGCCGAGCCGGGGCGCGGGGCCGCTCCCGGGGCTCAGGGCTCCAGGCGCAGCCCCGAGCCCAGCCCGAACTCCCGCGGCGTTCGCAACTCGTGCGGTGCCCGGAGCCGGGGCTGGAGCATCCCCCGGCACCGCCGCCCTCGGCACGGGGGTCCCGGCAGCGTCGGGACGGAGCCGCCCCGAGCCCCCAGCCNCTGGGATGGGAGCGATGGAGCTCCGCTGCCCCGGAGCCAGGCTGGGAGAGAGCGCTGGGGGTGCTCACCTGGCGAAGGGAAGGATCCAGGGAGCGCTCAGAGCCCCTTGCAGGGCCTCAAGGGGCTCCAGGAGAGCTGGAGAGGGACTGGGGACAGGGAATGGCTTCCCACTGCCAGAGGGCAGGGATGGATGGGATATTGGGAAGGAATTCCTGGCTGGGAGGGTGGGGAGGCCCTGGCACAGGGTGCCCAGAGCAGCTGTGGCTGCCCCTGGATCCCTGGCAGTGCCCAAGGCCAGGCTGGACAGGGCTTGGAGCAGCCTGGGATGGTGGAAGGTGTCCCGCTGGATTGAGCAGCTCTTTAAGCTCCCTTCCCTCCCAGCCCAGTCTGGGATGACGGTGGCAAACCGGGCTGAGCTGGGGATGCCCTGGGCAAGCAGCACCCTCTGAGCCCACCGCAACCCCCTCCTCCTGCTGAGCCCCGGCTGGCACGAACCCAAACCCCAGGGCCCTGCCCAACCCTTCCCACATCCAGCAGCACCGACTGGCATCAACTTCCAGCCAGGGAGAGAGCTTCCATTTCCAGGGCATGGAGGAAAACGAGCTAAATGAGGAGATGATGTGCTGGAAGCTAACCTGTGAGGAAGATTTGGAAGCGGGACCTGGATTTCCTGCTTCCCACTCCTGAGCTTCACCTACAGGCACATTACACCTCCCACTGGGATGAGCAAGAGGAGGAATGTGCACATCTTCAGAGTGATCTCACACCTGCATGCTCTGAGCACACACAGCAAGCTCTGGTGAGGGTCCAGCCCAGCAAACGTCCTCCTCCCTCGCTCCAGACACCAAATCCTTTAATTCCTTGGCTGAAAGGAGCAGCCTGGTTTCTCTGTCCAAGATGAATGTGGGTCATGAAGGCTGTAGTCTAAATTAGATTATTTTTACATTCCGTTTCGTCATTAAATCGGTCCTAGGAAGGCATTTCTGTTTAAACATTAATCGTGGGGTGGCTGATTTCCCAAGCAAAGATTCTCTCCGGAGACCCGATGGATCAGGGACTCATTCCACACTTGAGATTCAGAAGGAAAAACAAGCCAGCATTTCCCAATAATTTGGCTTTATAAGGTTGACTTTCAGCCTGAAGTGACCCCAAATCAACACACTGGGGTCAGCAGCTCCAAAGAGCTGTAAAGAAATGATGAAAACCAGTGATGTATGTGTAAATGACAATTTTTGGGGCTGTTCTCAGGGACATGAGGCTCCTTGCGGGCATTTTGGGTGTCCATGCACAGCTTTAGCAGCAGGATTAAAGCACAGGGATTCGTCCTGCTTTGGGATGAGCCAGAATTCCCAGCCACAATCACACGACTCCGCTCTTGCCTCTTTCACCAGGGCATTCTGCTGGGTGTGTTTGTTACCAAATGTTACTCATTCCACAGACACCTCTCAGTGCAAGCAGGGGCAGCGCCTGGGAGTTCTTAGGAAAGATGCCCAGATAAAAATAAGGAAAGAAAATCATCTTCATCTCAGGAAACAAACCCTGAGAGAGGCCACAGCATCGAGGCACAGAGTCCCACTAGCCCAGGGCCATCCCCCACCGACCCTGCAGCACAAAGAACACACAACAGCAGCACTTGGAAGGTTTCAACAATCTGATTTTTAACGTTATTTCCGGAGCCAACTGGAGAGACAAAGCGTGGGTGACATCAGGTGACAGAGCACAACCCCTCAGACCGCTCCGTGTGGGGTGACAAATTGAACAGACACAACAGGTCCCCAGCTCACACCGAAGGAAATGGATCTAACAGTGATAGTTAACACCCATGAAACAAATCCATCACAATAAAAGTGGCATTAGAAAGTCGCCCAGGTTCCTATGTTAAGGGTTTATATGAAAAAGCAGGAGTTCTCCACCCTGAATTCCTGATAGAAAACAGCAGGTAGAAACCTAAGGTAGAAATCTGGAGTGAGAGAAATCCTTTGGCAGCATGTTCAGTTACAATCAGGCCTTAAAAATAAATATGATCATGTCTAGAAGTATGAAGAGAAACACCAACCCCCTCTAAATACACTGGTTTAATAATAATTAAATTATTTTACACTATCTACAAGTTGCATATCACAGAGTTAGGAATAGAAGAGGTGACAGAAGGACAAATCCTGCTTTTATAAAAGTTCAGGCATGTGTGGAGCTGTGTAGAAAATCTCAGACAAATGAGTATATACATTATTTATACTTAACAATTAACATCAGCAAATCACATCTGGCTGGCTCAATTTGAAGATTCCTCTTGGCCCAAAGCTCAGAATCCAAAAAAACACCAATCTCAATTTCCTAACAAACACGCAGAATTTATAGCAACGAGAGCAAGGTTTAGTTTGACCACAAACCAACTGGGGACAAAGGAAACTCCAACAAATAAAAGCTCCAAACAATAAGAATTTGGAACAGCAGCATTGAAGTAAATTCATTTCCTCAAAAGACACAAGGAACAAAAGTTATCAAAATGCTTCAGTATTGCCACGAGTGTTATTTGTACTGAGCTACTTCCAGGGCAAGGATCAAGACAAATTGAAGTCATGTCCAAAGGCAAGACAAAATCCTCCTTCCAATTGCACACATTTAAATTAAAAGTGATTTAAAGAGCAGGTGCTGAACACTTTTTGCATGAGCATGAGGCTGCAAGTGAATGTAAGGTCAAGATAGGAAATAATTAAATAAAATGGAAAACAAATGGAGGAGGTGCTGAGTGAAGGGTGGGTTTTGTCACTCAGCAGCCTGGGAGTTCCAATCTGGGATGAAATTTACACACCAAAAATGCTTATTGAGACATCTGGGAGCTTCCTGCTTTTAATTGAGATGGTTTTATCAGTGATTTGCTTCCATTATTTCCCCAAACCAAGATTATCACTCACCAGAGGTTGTTAAAAGCAGGATAAATGTGACCATGCTCCAGTGAGGAGGTAAATAGGAGGATGAAGTGATTTTTTTTCCCAGCAGTTGAAACAAGAAAAGAAAGAAATCCCACATTCCCAAAGGATAATCCAGCTCATCTGCTCCCTTGGACAAACCCCACCCTTTAAAAAGTGCATCAGGGAAGAAATTCTTGGGTTTCTTTTCTCAGCCACCAACTGCCACACATCCCCAGCTCCGAGGCAATCCCTTCTCCAGGGACACGGCTCTCGTTTTCCATGTGCTCAGGAGCCCAATCCCACCCACCAGCACATGGAATGTGCCCTAAATCCCCCTCTCCCAAGTGGTGTAAGAGTTCCTCTGGGGTCAGTGCTTGTTTAGACATGGACACAGCGGCAGAGAAACGAAATCCAAGAGAGGCAGAACCCCCATGTCCCATCAAGACGATTCCTGTTCCACTCAGCTCCCCCTTGGAAAGGGAACAGATCCTCACAGTCTTCAGCAGCTTCAAACATTCTCCAGCCCCCTCCTTTCCCACAAGGAATTACAATACTCCTTCACTTCTACATCCATCCAAAAAGGAAAACTGGGAAGAGATTCTGTGCAAGTTCCTGGCTCAGCACCTTGGATCCACGGAGTGCCCACACAGGCAGCTGGGAGCATCCCTCGCCTGCTCTTCCCAAGGAGCCTCGTGCCGGCAGTGCCACCTCTGCCAAGACACCAGGGAATTCTAGGAAAACACAGCAGTTCTCTGTGTTTTCCAAAATATAGAGGCAGCACTGTCAAACCCCTCTTTCTCCTATTTCCACAGGGATGTGGCCCCCAGTGTCACCTTTTCCTCTTCCAGCTGGAGCCAGGGATCGCTCGGATTCCGCAGCGCGTCCTTCGGCTGCGGGAAGGGGACTCCGAGCTGCAGAGATTCCCTAGAGCCACTGGGATAGAAGGATTACAGAAGACACCAGAGGAGGCAAAGCAACAGCGTCTCAGCATCCTCAAGCTTCCAGAAACACACTGAAAAGAGAATTATTTTGGGACAATCTTTCAAGATTCACAAGTGGCGTTTCCTGAAAGCGCAAGGGGAAAAAAAAAAAGGGACTCGGAGGAATCTGGAATTATTTTAAACCATCCCCTAATCTAGTTCAGGATGCAAATATGCAAATCACCATCAGAGCTGGTGCCTATTTTTACTCTGCATCACCCTAACGCAGCGAGTTGGGTTATTTGAAAGGAAAATGGACTTGGCTATCCATGGCAGGGCTTCCCGAAGATCCTTGGGTCAGGCGGCCGCTCCTCGACGCCGGCTGTTTAAAGCAGAGGCTGCTGGTGGTAATTTGCTTGCTGCTGGAGCAGGGAGTGAGCAGGAAGTGCCACGGGATAACCTGGTCCTTGGTTGCTCTGGAATGCTGCCATGTCCACGGCCATGCCCATCTGGTGCTGGGGGAAGGCAGCTGTGCCGGCAGCTGGGAGGGCGGCGCCGGCGCTGGGGACGCTCGGGAAGGGCTGCGGCAGCGCGGGATCGGGGCCGGGGCTGCGGGGACACAACACCAACCACGCTCACACCGACCCAGCTCTGCCCCACAGCAGCAATCTCCAGCCCCACAGCAAGCTGGGAGCTCCCAGGAGAGACAGATTGGAAAATAACGTGCCCAAAACGGTCGTTTTGGAAGGTGCTTTGTGTTTTTCTAGCTACAAAAATACAGTTTTTCTTAAATCAGCTCTGGCCTTGCAGTTTCCCTCCTGTTACTCTCCCCTGTTAATAAACAGAGTTTCCCAGGAATTCCATACTTTTCATGCCTATAACATAGCAGTTTTTTATGGTTTTTGCAGGAAAAGGGTTTTCACCCTCAAAATTCTTCCAGCAGCTCAATAATTCTACTATGTAACTTTTACTTTTTAATTTACTCTTACTTTTTGGCTTACTCCCACTTTTTAACTTACTCCCACTATTCAACTTTCAATCTTTGGTGCTGGGTGGTTAAAGCTGAGGTCAGAGGTTCCTTTTCAACCTTCCTCTCTTAAAACCTTCCTGGGAAACCTCCTCAAGCAGGGACAGTTTTATCCAGGACAATGCTCTCACTGCTCCCTAGTTTGGTAACATTGGCGTTTTCCTCTCAAAATGACGTGTCACTGAAGATAAATACCACGAGAGCATGCAAAGTGGCAAAATTCCCCCCAGGAAGAAGAATGTGCTGGATCCATACCTTAAATAAGCAGCTGGAGGTGGCTGGGTGGCTGCAGAGTTGATGCTCTGAGGCAGAGACCTGACCTGGCCCACCTGCTCCGGGGCCAGGCTGTATCCTGGGGACATGGACACTCCCTGGATCATGTAATTCCCACTGGGAGGCTGCACAGGATACGACTGCAAATCAAATCCAGGAGATTTGGTGTTCAGCACGCTTTGGAATTAACCCACCACAATATTCTAAGGCTGGGACACAAAAGGGAAGCAAAACCTGCAGTTTTTCCCATTTCTGGTTTAAATAATCCAAGATTCCCTCAAAATTCAGGTGGCACAGGCTGGAGCTGCTCGTGGGGTTTGGATTTGGGATAATGGGCACCGAAGGAACAGGTCTGTCCCAAATAAAGCCAGCATTATCCTGCATTTCTGTGCACCAATCTTGGGAGGAAACAGCAAACTCCAGTTGCCTTTTGGCTTAAATTACTTTGTAACCTCCAAATATAATGAATTTTCCATCATTACCGGGAGTTAAGGACACGGAATTACTTTTAACTGACATATTTTCAGATCTAGCAGTTGCTATGGCAACTATTCTTTTCCCACTGAACAATTAACATTAAAGTAAAATTCACTTCAAGTAAAAAACCTCATTCTGTGCTTTTCAGAAAATCTCTCCTTCTCCTCCATTTCTATTCCTTAAGCCATCATTAGGGACAGTGTAAAACAGTTTGGAGCACAAATCCAGTGTGTTTAGAACTGATCCAAAATGTTCATTTTTCTAAGGGGAAAAGGAGCTAAAAGCAGAGGGTTTCTAAATTTAGCAAAAATACACTTGGGATTAATACACTGATATTCCAGTTGCCTCCCATCTCCACTATTAGGTAAGAAGGGAACATTTGACTTGGAGATTGACGTGACTCACAGCAAGAATACCCACCAAGCTGCTGCAACACACAGCTCCAACTGCAAGAAATGAATTATGGAAAGGGATCTTTTGGAATTTTCACTGGTGGCCAAGCAAAACCTTCTGTTCTGGTGCATCAATCCCAATTTCTTGCAAAGGCTATAAAAATCCCCCCAGGCAATGTCAGATTGCTCGTGGGCTCACTCCAGTTTTTGCTGTGCTTTGTTTAAAGCAGGGCTGAGTAGGAATTTCCAGATTCCAGGGATACTGACCGGCACGGAGACTCCAGAGGAGGAGGGTGGGAATTGTGCAGGGTGCTGGAGTTTGGAGTAGGCTGAGTACATGGGGCTCTCATTCATCAGTTTGTTATAGAGCTCCAGAGCTTCCAGAACCTTCACGTTCAGCTCGGATAACTCGGAATGTTTCCTGTAGCAAAACAAAGGGAGAGGGCACTGAGCTGCTTTAACATCTGACACGGGGAGAAAAGAACAGGGCTGCACTGAATATGCAAGAAAAAGAAGCCCTTAAAAGGTAAAAGGTCACTTTTTTACCCATTTATACTGAAAAATTGCTGCTGTGGGACAGGAAGGAGAGTCCCAGTGCTGCATAACTGCTGCTGTCACCAGAGCAGCAGCTCCCAGGTGGAGTTCCCTGTGCTGTTCACCCTCAGATATCCCCAGGAACCACAGAATCATGGAATGGTTTGGGTTGGAAGGGACCTTAAAGGATTATCTAATTCCAGCCTTCTGCCATGGGCAGGGACACCTTCCACTATCCCAGGTTATTCCAACCCAGCCTTGGGCACTGCCAGGGATCCAGGGACAGCCACAGCTTCTCTGGGAATTCCAGCCCAGCCAGGAATTCCTTCCCAATATCCCATCCATCCCTGCCCTCTGGCAGTGGGAAGCCATTCCCTGTGTCCTGTCCCTCCAGCCCTTGTCCCCAGCCCCTCTCCATCTTTCTGATCAGCTCCTTCGAGTACTGGACAGCCAAACCTGAGCAGGGAGAGGTGAGGATAACGTGGAATAATCACCAACAGACTGAAAATTCCAACCTCTAGACAGGCTGGAGAAGGCTACAGTCACAAAATGCCAAAATAAAAAGCATCCATGACCTGTGCAGTGAATTTTGGGAGAGCAGCAATCAAATCTCAGCACACACGCTGGGAACTCGATATTTCAGCATTAAAAAATCAAGGTAAAGTTGTTACATTTTTCTTGCCAGATTTTCTAGCTTGGGAGATGAAAGTACCAAAAAATGTTATTAAAAGTGCCCCATTTGAAGTAAATCAGTGCATAAATTAGGCTCACCTATCTATCTCTTCTAGTTTTTCATCTATCATTGGACCCATCTGCTGGCAGATATCTGTGAAGACAAAGCGTCGAGGCAGTTGATGTCTTGCACAATTAAAAGTTTAAATGCAGCCAAAAATATTTCAACCAACTACAGTAAAATTAATTGCTTATTTATTTCAGGGTTGGGATTGGTAGATGGATCTTGCAAAGCTCAGGCATCTTACAGAGCTGGGAGTTATGCAAATGATTCTGCTAAACATGGAGCTGGCTTGGAACTATTAAAAAAATTCAAATTATCCCCACAGCCCCACACTCCCACGGTGCAGTAAGTGTTCTCCAGCACTGTTAGTACAGACCACAGTCCCCCTAAGCTTAAAATAAACACAAAGAACTCCCAGCTCAATCCACAAAAGGTAATTGTGAGAAGAAGTAATGAAAAAAGAGCTCATTTAGTGCTCCAAGTACCTTCTGAGTCGAGCAGATCTGGAGAATCAAGCTTTAAATCTGTGGGATCTATGCTCTGAAGCACCTGCAGTGTTTTATCCATCTTATCCTGAGAGGGGAAGACAAGATGAAGAACTTTCATTTCTCAACCAAGCCGGGATTGGTTTAATATTCAAATAAAAGCTCTTTATAGACAGAGAATCATCTGCCAACATCCAACACCTAAAGAATGTGAAAGCCCAGCAATATTTTATCTTAAAGTGGCTCCATACCTCATCAATATAAACTGGCTCAGGTTCTGCTTTCTTAATTTCTTCTGCAGTGTCCTCAGGAGCAGAGATTTTATCCACGGCTGCTGAAAGAACAGAGATGAGTTTCTTTTCTCTCTGTGTCTGTGATCACTTCAAACACACATTTGCTCCTTGTTATTCTTCTCTGTGAAAAGACACTGTGATATTTGAAAGGGCAATTCACTGCATGTGTAAATATCAAGGAATTGTGGTGAACTGAACCAAATTTCTGTCACAGAAGATGGCAATAACTTAAAAGAGAAACAGAGGCAGAAATTAAAGTGAGCTATGGAGTGATCTGTGCCTGATTGTTTTAACCAAGGGCAGGATGTCTCTCAGTTCTTTCCTGGGGCTGATACAGGGAATTATTTTGCTGCTGGGCTAATTAGGAGCTGCAGCACAAAGAACCCATCATTCCAGCAGGTCACTCACCTGCCTCGGGCTCCACGGTCAGGTCAGAGGTCACGAAATTGGATGGGAACAGCCCCACTCCTCTGTGGTTCTCCCCCTTCCACCAATTGGCATCACTGGGGAAATAAAGAAGGGTTACACAGCTCTGGGGTGAACAGAGTTTCACCATTTATATTTGGGGGTTTTCCTGAAAACCTGGGATTCAGAGACATATTTGGGGTTTTTTTACCAAACCCCTGTGATACCTAAAAGAGAACATTTGCAGGGATTAACACAAAGCCAAACAGGAGCTGGGGCAGAGGGGAGGGAAGGGGGTAAGAGGAATCAGGGGATCACTCAAAACTGACCATAATTCATCAATTCTTTACACTGATTACTTGCCAGCCCTTTAAAGCTGTATGCATATCTATAGCAGTTAACAACAATCATTATTTTAGCTATTTTTAATCAGTTTTCTTCTTAGCAAATGTGATCCTTGATAGCCAGAGGTTTAACAATTGCTGGAATGTGATGCCAATGCATTTTCTTACGTCATACAACCAATTAAGATTTATCTTCAAAACTACAAATTGAATGAAATACCCGAGGTTCTCCCTGCACCAAAAATGATTTGAGGTCAAAACCCAGGATTATGGAAAGATAAAAGGAAGATAAAGGGATGTGAGGGAGGTCAGAGTGACAATTACATTTCTGTGGGGGAAAAAAAACATCAGAGGAAAAATGTGCTACCCTGAGAAAACAACAGTGGTGGAACAAAGTCACCTCCACTTGAGTGTATTGTACCTGTCATCCAAAACAAAAATAATTTCTCCACTTTTAAAGGTGAGCTCATTGTCCTCGACAGCTTCAAAGTCATACAGAGCTCGCACCTTCCTCAGGCTCTGAGGGTTTGGTGGGATTTCTGCAGCTGGGTACAAGGATTTGGTTTCCATTTGCTGCTGTTTCTGCTCTTGCAAAGACAATTCGATAGCTGCAGTTGGGGGAGAGAGAAAAGAACAAGTCTGTGTGGTGTATCCCTGTAGACAAAGTCTGATTTCTTAATTTAACAAAAATAGGATTTATTGCTTTATTTAAACAAGGTCTGTATCTGCTTCTGCAGTATTGAAAGTTAACACTTAAAATGCTGTGTGATGGGAAGGGTGTGTCTCACCCCAAATCCTCATGGCTGAGGAAAACACCTGGAATGCCACAATTCCCAACCTGCTGTGCCTTTGATTTCAATTCTGTGCAGCAGGAAGGAGCTGCTTCCCATTTCCCTGCTTTTTTCTGGAGCACAAGCCTGACCCAAGGCTGAGACAGCCACTCACCTTTAGCTATATCCTCATCTTCTTTGGTTTTACTGGATGAGGAGCCATTCTTAGCAGCACTGGTGGAAGCCTGCAAGGTGTGAACAACACAGGGACTTCAGGTTACAAATGAAAAAGAAATCTCTGCAATTACGTATTTTACAAAATTAGCACTGAGTTGTTCCTGGTCAGCTGCCTTACAGAATCAAGATGACCTTCTGGAAATCAAAATCACCACTCTTCAAGTTTTATTCTGTTTCCAGCAGGGAAAAAAAGGTAAAATAAATAATGAGATTTAGTTGAAATACCTGATTTTATTTAAATAATTATTTTAGTCACATTTATTGCAGTGAGAGTACTCATTTAAATTACTCTTTCCACCTTTATTCTTCACTCCTCCCTTCAAGACAGAAGATGCTCCAGTTGGGAGCTGCTGACTTAAATCCTACAAGTCTCCCCAGCAGCACAGTGAAATCATTCCTGGAGTTTTCATTCCCACCAGAAATTGGAATTGGGTGCCAGTGCTCAAGCTCTTCCATGTTTCTGCCATATGTTTTAACACATAGATCAGATTTAGAAGTGAAAACATCTTTGTGGAGGAAGGAGGGATTGTAAAAGTTAAAAAACTCTCAGTGTTTCGTACAGAGGAAAGCAAACTTTGTGTAAGGAAATTGTAATGGAAATTGTAATTTTGATTTTCAGGACTGAATAATACGAAAAGGGTTAGAAGCATTGATAATAAAAGTTAGGAACAAACCAGCTGGCATCATATCTGCTGTTAGATTAGGAGCAACAAACCCCCAGAAGTGACAAATAAACCTCTCCAAATCCAGGACAACTCCTGACAGGGACAGGTAAAGCAGGAACAGGAAATGGGGCTTTGGGAAAGGAAACCAGAGCATGGGATCCATCACCACCCCAAACCAGCTCCTACCTGGGATCCAGCTGCAGGGAAAGTGACCCCTTCTTCCTTCAGGGATTTGATGGTTGCAGATATTAAGCTACACTGTGGGTCTTTCTGGAATTCTTCTGACCACTCCACCATGAGAGTTTTTAGCTTTTCACACACTTTTGGATGAGCCTGGAAGATAAAATTGGATAAAAAGGGATGTCTGAACCTCAGAATGAACAGAAAGAGTTGTCACCAAAATTGTTACCAAACCCATTTTACTATAAATATCCTTAATCATTAATACTTGTGTTGATTGAGAAGATTTGGGGAGCAGAGTCTAGAATATCTGGCCTGTTATACCCTGATCTGATATTACAGAGAACGTGCTGAGCTCCTGGAGCACTAATTCTGGAGAAATTCAGGCTGCCTACCACACTTACCCAAATTTCTGCCTCTCTGTGTTACTCACCCTCCATTTAACCTCAATTTTCTCTTCATTCCCTCTCAGGTGTGTCATTTCCCACTTCCCAACCACATAAATTGGTCTAATATAAGCCACTGTCTTTCCCTACAAGAAATCTTTCCCTACAATCCACTTTTTCTGGCCTCTGCAGTTCATCCTCAGATGCTGGAACACATTTGTCCCAGCTGAGAGAACCTCACAAAAACCTGTTCTGAGTCTCCTTGAATCAGCTTCTCCCACAAGAAGGGATTATCCACAGGGATAATCCATAGGGACAATCCACAGGGACAGTTTCTATTCCCAAACTGGGAGCTGAGCTGCAGGGACAGCCTGGTAAAGGAAGGTGTTTGCTTGGAGTGGGGGCAAACCAAGATCAGTTCGTGCTCTGCCTGGAATTCCTCTGGCTCCCACACTGCTCCCAGATTCTGGCACTGGGACAAGCAGTGCCTGGCCAAGATTCCCAATCCAAGGAATCAGATCACACTGGGGCCTGTGCCTCACAGGCCAACGTGGCCTGACCAGGCAGAGCACTGGCAAGTTTGGGCTCCAACCTGCATTTAATTTGCAGAAAAGAAAGTTTGCTGGGCTCAGGATCAGCCCAGAGACGTTTGTCATGCTTGCCTGAACTCATTTTCTCTCGGAGAAGAGGGGAAAAGCACAATTTTATTCATTATTCCTCCAAGCATGTGTGATGGTAAAGGGTCAGTATTTTCCAAGAACACATAAATTGTGCTCCAGAGCCCATCCCTGGGTGGGATTCCAGGTTTCCTGCACATCCCTGAGTGCTGCCAGGCCCTGAAGGTCACTGTTGTGCTGCAGGATGGACCCTGGCTAATGAGAACAAAGAGAGACCTATTTTTCCACAGAAAGCCAGAAACACAAGAGCTGTGAACTCATTTTGCTTCCCAGCAATTTTATTACTTTCCTTAATTGCTTTGCTCAGCCTCTGATGATTCCAGGGCTCCCACAGATCTGAAAACTCCTTTTTAACCCATTAACCAGTTTTGTCTCCAACTGGAGCAGTAATTAGGGAAAAGCTGTTCCTGCTTGTTCAACTCCTCACATCCAGATTTAGATGCCAGCAGCTGCTTGACCCCAACCATTTCAGTCTTCTTTTCTTGGTTATTTCCTCATTCAACATTCCCAGAATCTCCAAAATCTAAAAAAGATTGTCTGTAACTTCATCCTTGTAAAAATGTCATTTCCCTGCCTCTTAATTTTCCCTTTCACTTCAGCCCATGAATTTCCTTCAGGCCTAATAAAAACTCTCTTCAAGAAAAGCTGCACTTACCATGATCAAATTAATGGAGCTTAGGAAGACAGATTTTAATTAAAATTGCTCATGTAATTTTGTAAAAATTTCAAGGATTATCAGCTGTCAGTTCTTTAATAATTATTTTTTTCATGGTAAAAATCACACAAATTTCAGTGAAAGCACAAACAGCACCAAAAGTAGAAAATGTGAATTACCTACAACAATAGTTTGGAGAAGTTACCAAAATAATCCTCCCCCAGGATTTAAGGTTCTAGAACAGTTACCTTGTTTATTATAGCTCGAGCTTCAGTGGCAAAATCCCGGGAACACACTTCCAAGTGGAAAATTTTCCCACAGTTTGAGACACAGGCTCCTAAAAGCTGACACCAGAAAGACCATTGGGAAAACGCAGGACAAGAGTGCAAATAATCCAAAATGAAAGGTAAGTTCAGCATGGACACTGATTTACTGAGGTTAATCAAGGTATTAATTAATTGACTGATCAGTTAATAATTTAACTCCTGCATTCCATGAGGTTTTTGGGAAATTTGGGAGTTTACTCACTGTGAGTGCTTGCAAAGCCACGTGGGGAACTTTGTGATTTACTCTCTTCATGATGGCTTTAAGGCAATCCTTGGCTCTGCAGAGGAACAAAGAAATGAAGGATAAGTGGGAGTGACAGGAGCTGTGGGAGGAACCAGCCCAGAGCTCCACCAAACCTGAGCCTGTTGAGCAAAAATGTCACCTAACCTGAACCTCCCAGGGCTGGGCTGACACCCAGATTTACCCACTGACCCGTTTGCTCCTCCTCAGCTGTGTGTGGGATTGGAGGAGATTCCCTTTTTTCCCCTGGCATTCCCTATCCATTCCCAGGAACTGCTGGCAGGCCAGGAAAGAAGCAATTGCATCAAACTGAGGAGATGGGTTTGAGACAGACAATGAAGGAAATGGCACCATCAAAAGAGCTGATTCAATAAATGGTTATTTTAGTGGCCATTGGAAAGGCTCTCCAGGGATTTCATTCCCAGCTCTTGGATCCCCTTTCCCAGAGCCTGAGGACACAAAGATTTTCTAATTTGTTTCAGCACAATCTGAGGTGAGTAGAGAATAATAAATAGCATTTTAAATGTTTCTGCTGAGGGGTTTCCACACTTTAAATGAGCATCAATGGCTGGCAGGAGCTCAGGCACATCAAAGGCTTCATTAACACTGATACTTGGAACTCTTAAAAACGTGAAATCCTCCTAAAAAAGCTGATGCAGCATTTAAAAATAATATCACTGGCAGATACTTGAGCTGCTGGATCTAGCAAAGCACAGACAAGCCTCTATGCCAGAAAAATACACTTTTAGTCCTAATATTTCCATTTTATTTCATACACAAATCATCCAACAAAGTCAACTCAGTTATTTTAAGTTATATTTTTATTTAGGGTAGGCAACAATCTTCATTATTTTCAAGAGCAGAAGGGAAGAAAACAACACAAAATTGAGTTAAAATATGCCAGCAGCAGTGGCATTTAAAATTCAGAATTTAGCAGTTTATTTTCTGCACAAATATAAATATTTAGATTTAATTAAGCATTTTATATACTTCTATTTCTGCATATATAGGGGTTTTTTTAATCACTGAATTTTTTTACAACATCCCCTTCTCCAAAACCAGATTTAAACCAATTCCCACTACAAAAGTCTTGTGGCACTAAAAATTTTGATTTTTAATAAAGGACTCAAAGGACAGTTTTTTCCTTCAAGACTAAAGATTCCCAGATTGAATAGATTCACTGTTATTCCTTGTGGCAGGTAATTAATTAAAACCAAAACAACAAAAAAAAAAAAACAACCCCAATTTTAATGTTAAATATAACTGCTAAAAAGTCTGAATTACTTAAGAATTCTGCCTATGCACTAATTGAGGATTAATTCAAAATTTCAAAGATGTTACCACTCAAAAATTCAGCAGATACTTTTGGCCACTACCAGATCACTGAAATTCCACTTATGTTCCACTCAGGCTAAACTGATTCCCAGTGATTTGTGCTTTGATCCCTCTTTTTTCCCCTTTCTCTCCCATTTTTCCTAACAACCAAAAACAGACAAACATCATAAGAAGCCCCTGGTCCTTGCCAGGTATTTTTCTGCACAGGAATTATTTCACTTTCTCCTGCTGGCACAGTCACTTCCCCAAATTTATGCCAGATCATTAAATATGAATAACTTGGGTCTGCTGTGCAAAACTCCAGGAAAAAACTGGAATGCACTCAGCACAGACAAATTGCTCTGCTCCAAATCCTGTTGGAACATTTCTTTCCAAGAATTTCCAAGCCAACTCCGTGTATTTGTGAGGTTGAGCATTTTGAGATGTGTTCTCTGTGACATTTTCTTCTTCACATCAGCCCAGAATTCCATGGAATGCTGAGACCAGGCTTACCCATTGGGAGTGCTTCCAACTTTGTCACATATATCCATGATAAGCCCCCAATCCTCACTGGTATTGTATTCATTTGTAGCTTTTTCTGGAAAGAAAAAATAAGATTAATTAAGTGATTTATTTGTTTATTCAGTTCAGAGTCTATCAATTCAATAGAATGTATCCCTAATTAATATTTCATGGATTCATGGAATTATTTGGGTTGGAAAGGACCTTAAAGCTCATCTTGTTCCAGTCCCTGCAGGGACACTCATTCTAGATATTAATTAATAAGGGTTAATGGTATTTACTTGTGCTTTTAAGTTTTTATTCACCAGGTTATTTAAATCCCAACTAAACATTGCAGTTCAAGTTTATAAACAGCAAACTAAATATTTTATTGCATTTGCTGCCTCAAGATTAAATTGTAACCAACTAAACTCAATTTTTTTTTGGCTGGTCAGCAGAAAGGTTTCCACAAAGGGAACACAAACACAGCACCCACCAACGTCCCAAATCCCTTTTGTTACAGATGTAAAAAAAACGGAAGTTTGGAATTTTGGCCATAATTTATCTCCACAAACTGGAATATTTACTTAGAGGAGGTAAATATTATCTTGAAACCATGTTCCTACAGCACAAATCTTCTTCAAAACTTACCCAAAAATTGTATCATTGCTAAATTTTCTTTTAAGTGCATCAGTATTTTAGGACATGAACAACAAATTCACGGGTGTTGTGGAAAATAAATGAGTGCCTGCAATTTTAAACACTTTATTAAAATAAAAAAAGAAGAAAACCAAACTAAATCAGCCTCTGGAAGCTGCAGATTCCCTGGATATGCAATCCCTAAGCACTGAACAACCATGGAAGGTTTAAATGAAGTGTTTGGTGCACACAGGCTGAGCCTGGGGTTTCCTGGGAAGTTCTGCCAGGAAAAGCGGCTGTCTGAGAGCACATCTCCATTCCCAAATCCACAAATCCATCTCTTCAACCTCCAGCAGCTGTGCAGGGACAGCCAAGGACAGGAGAACAGCCTGGCCACAGGATTTCACAGCACTGCCTGGGGTGTCCCCTCTGAAATTCCTGGCATGCTTGGGATGCCTCTTTTCCCAAGAGCCAACAAGAAACAGGAAGAGCTGGTGGCAGGACGACAAAACCCGTGAGGTGCTGCAGCTCCCGGGCTCCTTCAGCCTCCAGGAGCAGCTCCCCAGCCCTCAGGGTGTTTGTCAGGAAGGCACAAGTGTCACTTCTGGCCTCCACAAAAGTCTTGGAAGAGATTCCCAAGGATACAATGAAGTACTTCCCAAGGATATACTGAAGTTTTCCTGAACCCTGAGTGGAAATCACAACCGGCTTTTCCTGCCATGACAGAAATAACCCCAACTCTTGCACTGGCAACAGGAAGGTTTGATGTTTATAGGCTTCACCAGGAAGTTTTCACCTCAGAATTATTGAATTATTTAGGTTGGAAAAGCCCTCCCAGCCCACGGAGTCCCAGCTGTGCCCCATCCCCACCTTGCCCCAGCCCAGAGCTCTGAGTGCCACCTCCAGGAATTCCCTGGACACCTCCAGGGATGGGCACTCCAAACCTCCCTGGGCAGTTCCAAGGCCTGAGCACCCTTTCCATGGGGAAATTCCTGCTGATGTCCACCCTGAGCCTCCCCTGGCCCAGCCTGAGGCCGTTCCCTCTCCTCCTGTCCCTGTTCCCTGGGAGCAGAGCCCGACCCCCCCCGGCTGCCCCCTCCTGTCAGGGAGTTGTGCAGAGCCACAGGGTCCCCCCGATCCCCCTTTTCTCCAGGTGATCCCTCACTCCCTCACCCCTTCCCCATCCCAAAGGAAGCTCAGCTCCCACCACACCACGCTCAGTGCTGCTCACTCCCAGCTCCCAGGCCTCTTCCCTGAGCCAGCACATTCCTACACGGAGCAGTGCCAAAGGCAAGTCCCTTCTCCTGGATCCACACAGCCCTGGGAGCAGCCCTGACATCCAAACTCCGTCCTTGTCCAAACTCTCACGGATCTGGAAGCTTCCCTCCCTGCCAGCGTGCCAAATTGAACAGCAGCTGCTTTTCTCCCTCACAGGAACCATTCTGAAGGATAACTCCCTCACAGATGCTCAGACACGGACGGATCAGAAGAAACAGATGTGGGAGGACGCATTTTCCATGATCTTTTCAGCACTAAGGGAACACAACCTTTAAAAACATGGAATGACTTGTCCTCTGCAGCCCTCCAATTAATGAAGGAACATTAGGCTTGAGCTGGCTTTTATAGAAATAATGATAAAAGCAAAATGCGCTGCTTGGGGTGTTTTTATGAAGAATTCAAAGTGCCATGAATCACTTTTCCCTGGGTGAGCTCCCTGGGCTGATTTGCTGCGTGGCTGCACGAGAACGGTGCCAATCCCAGAGAGCGGAGAGCACTCAAAGGAGGAGCTGGGAAGGGGCTGGGAATTGTTTGCTGCTCCCACTGCCAAAAGGAGAAACGCTTGAGGAGCTCCTGCCTCAAAACATGGTCACAGCTCCTCCAGGAAAGGAGGGAATGCTTTGCCACCGCCTCAAGTTTTTCAGGATCATCCCCCTACCGCACAACAGCCAAAACCAAGCGGAATGTCATGGAATCACTCACTGGGAGGGATGGGAGGGACCTTAAAGCTCACCCCAACCCACCCCTGCCATGGGCAGGGACACCTCTCACTGTCCCAGGCTGCTCCAAGCCCCAATGTCCAGCCTGGCCTTGGACACTGCCAGGGATCCAGGGGCAGCCACAGCTGCTCTGGGAATTCCATCCCAGCCCCTCCCCACCCTCCCAACCAGGAATTCCTTCCCAATATCCCATCCATCCCTGCCCTCTGGCAGTGGGAAGCCATTCCCTGTGTCCTGTCCCTCCAGCCCTTGTCCCCAGTCCCTCTCCAGCTCTCCTGGAGCCCCTTTAGGCCCTGCAAGGGGCTCTGAGCTCTCCCTGGAGCCTTCTCCTGTCCAGGCTGCACAAACCCAACCCTCTCAGCCTTCCCAGCCCTCTACCCAGGTTAATTGCATTCTTTCTTTTCCTTTTATTCACAAGAAGGGCAATACACAGAAACAAGACCAAAACAGTGAGGGAAGAGCCCACTGTGAGGACTGCAGCAGGCGAGGTGTGGGAATGCTCCAAGGCTCCCTGCTCCCACCTTTCCCAAGCCCAGCTCCTCAGCCTGGGCTGGTGGCAGCGCTGCCGAGCACACACGACCTGCACACCTCAGAAACATTTTGTTATTTCAGCCCTGAATTCCCTTGGGACAGGCTTGCCGAGTAAGATCTGGGTTCAAAAACCAGAAATATACTAAAATACAACATTTTTTTCTTCATCTGTGTCACTCTCTATGCAAGAAACAGAGAAAATAAGCACTGGAGCACTGATTTAGCACAAAAAAACCCCACTACTCAGGCGCTTTTAGCACAGAAGGTTTTTGTGCTAAACCAGTGCTTCTTTATTTTTAAGTGATCTGATCACTAAAATCAAAATTTTCTTGATCACTTTTCCCCTGAAGTGAAATAAACCCTTGTCTGCACAGAAATATTTCAAATTGTACACAAAGCACGTAAGAATTTTTCAAGTGAAACGTAAATATAAAGGAAATGGAGGGCTACTCCAGAGCTGTTTTCCTGGAGATAAAGCAGAAAGACGTGGATGAAAGGCAGAGATTTAATCCCACACACCTTCATTTGTTTGCCTGGCCTTTGTAGAGCCTAATTAGAGAATTCCAGCTTGGATTTAATTAGAGACCATAGCCAGGATGACCCTGTAGTAACAAGGCAGCCCCACCTGTAATGATCCCTACTCATGCCACTCTTACATCCCAAAAAACTGGATTAAAATAGATTATTGAAGTAACTTTTTGCAATATAAATCCAGTTCACTGAAAAGGCTTTTTAAGATGCAGGTTTTGCTTGGAAAGTGAGTGTTTTGTTTCGTTGAGGCCAATAATCTGAAAAGGAAATAATTTCATTTGTCTGTCAAAAAAATCCTAAAACCATTAAAAATACTTGAGGGGGATTAACAGAGATTATATTCCAGAGTCTGGAAACACCAAGAGGAAAGTTAACAATTCATAATTTATGTATAATCTATGAATTATATTATATTAAATTATAAATTTATGTATATGATATAAAAATATAAAATATCTTTCATAATATAAAAAAAGCCCCAAAACAGTGAGGCTACGTTAAAAATAGCCTCACAGGATGGGGGAGCAGAGCAAAAATAATCTCAAAAAATGAGAAAGAAATGTCATAAAAATGCAGGCTCAGAATTGAGGAATTTGAAGCAGTCAGATCAAAGACTGGGAAATATTGTCCCTGCAGTTCAAGAAGAAAAGAAACACCCAAGTAACAGCAAGAAAAAAAAAAAAAAAAGTCTAATAAGTTTTTCCTCAAACATTTCCAAGATTTTAAGCCCAAATGTTTAAGACAAGAATTATTATGCACTGAGAAATGAGGGGGAAACGTGGTGAATTTGAACAAAAAGCAGCAACATCACATCAAGGACTAATCTAAAATTATCTGTTCAGATCCCATAACAACATTCCATAGGATGCCATGTGCAATGGTGATTAGCTGCAGCTCTTGGATCACTCCACAATTAATACAAAGTACGCTGACGAGGCTGAATTTGTGTCCTGAATGCCTCAAAAATCAGGCTTGAAATCAGTATGAATATATCCTGGCTGACAGGCACTGCAGGGGGAGGGTGTTACAGGCAGGTATCAGCAATAAAAGGAACATAAAATAAATAAATAAATATATATATATATAATAATAATAATAATAACAGGCACTGCAGGGGGAGGGTGTTACAGGCAGGTATCAGCAATAAAAGGAACATAAAATAAATAAATAAATATATATATATATAATAATAATAATAATAACAGGCACTGCAGGGGGAGGGTGTTACAGGCAGGTATCAGCAATAAAAGGAACATAAAATAAATAA
>VZRS01009506.1:0-57853 GCA_013398055.1 Ifrita kowaldi
AAAAATATATATATGTATGTATGAGTAGCACAGGAGCTCTTCCTCTCCCAGCTCTCATCGTTCACAAAGTACAGAGCACTGAGACCAGTGCCCTTATACATAATGGAAATGAGGCATAAATAGGAAAAAGACGGGTTTGTCTTCTTTGTTAACAACCTACCTCTCCGCCTCAGAGGCAAGATGTCAGCTAGGTAATTTATTAGGAAATATCACCCTAGTGTAATATGGTATGTACTGTCCTTTGGGGGTTGAAAATCAAATATCCACTTGTCACTGGAAGGGTTGATTTAATTGATACACATAACGATTCACCCGATTGCTTTTAATTTTTAAAGCTGCGTGGGCTGGATTTTTCATAGTAAGAAGAGGTGGGGTTTAATTCAGGTAACTGGGAGCAATCACCAGAGTGGCATGCAGAGGGTCATGAGCTTCAGATACCCCCAAATACCCCAAAACCAAGCAGCACCTCCCTCTCAGCCTCTCGGTGCAGCCACTGGCACCTGTTTGACAGCCCATGGGATCCCCCCAAATTCAGCAGCGGCTCCGGCCAGCTGGCAAGTGTCAGGCACTGAGAAATTCCTCCTCGGCCCCATGGCCAGGGAAACAAGGGCAACAGGCCACGCTCCTGAAACCTGAGATTTCTGCAAAACCCAAAGAAGGATTTTGAGACCAAGCAAGACCTCCCACAGCAGGCAGAGCGCCATGTGCTCTACACCAGCAGGGAATTTGGTCTTGGTGAAGAGGGGTGGGGGTTTTCTTTAGGTTTTAATGAGTTATTTCTTAATTTCCCAGTAACCACTATGTCATTCAGAAGACAAAGACACAGCACAAATCATTCTTGCCAGGGTAACCAGACCTCCCAGAGCAGAGTGTGCCCACTTGGTTTGTCCCATAACCCATCCTCAGCAGTGCCATCCTCAGGGAGCAACAAGTGACAGAGAGGTCACAGCAAAGGGTTCAGCCTTCCTGTTTCCAGGGATTTACTAATTCCCCCTACTCAGGGACAAGATGGATGGAGGCATGAAGCTGTGTTGAAAAGATTTGCATGAGCAGGTGTCTTCCTGCCAGCAAGATGAGCCTGAACTGGAAAAACTCCTTCCTTTATGCCTTGGGCAGGCACAAAATAATCCTGGGTTTCACCTGCAGAGATGGAGACCAGCAGAGCCAGCACCTCGATTTGATCTCTGACCAACTCAGAGACTAAACTCAGGGACTGTATTTAGCAGAGTCAGCCAAACCAATATCTGTAACTTTCTCACAAGTACATATTTCAGTTAATCAAAACTAATCTGCCTGTTTCTGTCAGTGTCAGTAAGTTGTTTTGATTGTGGAAATATTTGTTTTTAAAATAAAACAAAAAATCCACACAAATGGAAAAAAACATTTTAAATATGCTTTTTTTTTCAGATGGGAGTGACCTTCATTTTGTAGTTTTTTTCTACAACACACAAAAAAAAATCCCAAATATTTCATTTTGAATATATAAAACCTTAGACTTGTTTAAAAACAACGTAAGGCATTTTTATATAAGGGAGGGAACAGAAAACCCAAACAAATCCATTTCACAGTAACCCACAATGAAATGTATTGCCAGTTTTTCATTTGGCCAGTGACCTTGAAAATCATAATTCCAGTTTAGGGTCTGTCTGTCTCTCCTCTAAGTGACAGCTAATGAATCAGATATGTGTCCTGGCACAGAATTAGAACTACATCCTTTTGATATTACAACTTTTACAGACATTACTTATACAAACTCACATTCTCATGCTTCTTGAGGTAGTAATTTTTCTGATGGTGGTGTTTCAAACCCATTCTGTAACCAACTCCAGTATTTAACTGCTGCAGTGTGTTTAAGGAGGGAACCCAGCTGCATTGTTGGGTTTTTTTACGATCTCTTTCCAGGCTGCATCTGTACTGCTAATGAATAGTGACATCAAACACATAAATTAGACTGTAGGCTGAAGATAATTAAATTGAGAAAGTTGACAAAAATAAACTGTATCAACTAAATCCCCATTTGCAAATTATTATACGCAGCCTTCAAGGTTTCAGCAGAACAATGGATACAAGGGGAGGAATACAGCAAGGTTTAAATTTCACAGGGAGAATTTGATATTCTATCAGCGCTGTGAGCAAGTCATGTTGCATCAGATCAAATCCCGATTTCATTTCATTGTGAAAAAAAAAATCTATTGTTGCCACTCTTTCCCCCTACTTCTTCATTATGAGGATGTAATTTATCGAAGTGCCCCTGAGAGTTTGCAGCAGGGAATGGCTGTAGCTTTATATATTTCAAATATCTTCTTTGTTGCAGAGTGCTAGTGGTTAATAGGAAGATAATGAAAATATGGAAATTAAATTAATTTGGTGCCAGGGCTGAAAAGAATACTCTCTTTAATTTGCAATACAGCAAGGTTACGGACAAAATTTTAAGAAAGGAAAAGGAAACATGATTGCTGCATTCTTCTAGAGAAGCTGGTAGGGTGGGGATTTCTCCATTATCATGAGCTTGGAGAGAAATCAAGTGTTTTGCATAGCGCTTACTAATGGTAGGGGTCTAGATTTTGGAGAGTATGGGAAAAAATGTTACTTAAACAACATGATATGGGAAGGCAAGATATTGATCAGTGACACTCCAAGGAGGGAAACCAAAGTTAGAGCCAATAAGAAGCAAAAGAAGTGCATGGATGGCCCTAAACCCCAGCAAGATTTATTACCTCTACGAAACATAAATTCTAATTAAAGGCAAAGTCCTTTCTGGCTTTTCCAGACTACGCCTAATTAGCCCAGGGAATTCAGAATTCATTATTGGTGCCAGATACTAGTCTCTGAATTGAGAAGAACTTTGCAACAGTGTGTGGAGTCTTAGTTCTGGGTGTGAGCAGCAGTGAAAGAGAGAGCACATCCCACAGGACATGCTGGAGTATCAGCAATTCCAGCTTGTCAAGGCCACTGCAGCTGGATGCCATCCTACACTCAACGTAGTTCCCTTCCTCTCGTCATAATCGAGCAATGACCTCAATTCCAGCAAGTCAGCTAACCCTTGAATGAGTCTTCACCATCCAATTTCAACATTGTGGATGCTCTAAAGAGTCCGACAAACTCAGATTCTCCATTGAAGCCCCATGATGACGATTAAAGCAAACCAACTCACCCCCAGAGACATCAAAGCACATTTCTTGCTTACCCAATATGATCACACTGCTCATTGAGGTACTTTGCCCAACATTTCCCTCAACCTCTGATTAAATAAATATCCTAACGGTCTTGGAGAAAGATATGACACACCAGCTTGTAGCCTTTATGATTCTGGCAGGCAGTTAACAGAGTGCTAAGTGAAACACTAATCACTCAGGCAGACAAAACACTACTGCTATCCAAAATTGTGTTTTTCTCATTGTAGACACAAACCAGCAATATTAAACCTGCAAATATGATAATCTATAATGCCGTGACTTCATGTCTGCTCCCAACTGCTGTCAGGAGCCAGCTCCTGCCTGCTGAGGCACCTGTGGCTACAGCCCCCTCACCTCAGGCATGGTGGGTATCCACTGCTGCTGGCACCTTGCAGACCATGGGTCTGAATTCCCCAGTGCTGCACTTACCCAGATTTATAGTGCTCACATGCACCCATACCTTTTATACAGTCAAACACTATAAACGTGCCAGGGTTTCTAAAGCTGGATCAGAGACTGTCCAAACAACTGCCTCGCAAATATTTCTTTCCACAGCTCCAGAAAATGAGAAATGCAGAAGATTAAGCCTGACAGCTTTTTCTTTCAAGTATGATTTCTCTATCTTGTCTTCCCCACAGGCTTCCAAGAAGTGATGTATAAATACGAATAATAAAGAAATCTCTAAACTATGCCAATAGAACAAAAGGAATACGGAGATGATAAACCATTGTGCTTCAGAAGGAAAGCCAATGACTTCCAGCCAAGTTTTCAACAGGGCAACAAACACCACAATTTGTTTCAAAGCTTCAAAGGGGACGTGAGCTCATCTCAAAAAGCTGGGCTTGAGGTGAGGGAGAAATCCCCTCTTCCCTTATGGGCACCCAACATCGTCCACGAGCACATCTGGGACTTCCCCTGGTCAAAGCAGGATGAAACAGCAGATGGATCCACACGAGCATGGGTAGAAGTGCAGGATAGAGAGAAACATTCAGCAGAGCTGCCTTTCTCCAAAGGGGAGGGACACACAGCAGCCCCCAGGCAGCAGGAATCTGTCACCACCTTCAGGCACAGTCCCAGGCAGGAGACTGCACTCGATGGGACAAGAAGCTGAAAAGTGAAATCAAAGCAATTAGTGACTTTGCTAAACTTGGCCAGGATTGCAGAGCTCGTTATTTCCTGATAAGCCACAGAAACAGCAGGACCGTAAGTGGTAAACATGATTCTGTGGAAAGGGTACAAACAGCGATGAAAATGTTGCCGCAGTCATTTTTTTTTCTTTCTTTCTCTCTCTCTCCATGATTTTCATCCTCATTTCTTAGAATCTCCCTCAGAATAGTTTCTATATGAAGCAAGCATTGGCAGGAGTTCCTCTGTACTTTTTCATTCCCTTCATGTGGAAGAGCTGCTTGTACAAACTTCATTACACATTGGTGGAACGATTCTGGGGTTTGCGGACTAGAGAGAACCAGTGAAATCTTGGCTCCATCAAAACTAATTGCAAAACACTTGTTGCTGAAATAAATCCTGGGCCTATCTCAAAAGTTCAAAAAAAAAAAATTAAAATTATGGCAGGAAACTGCAGGGCAGAAATCTCATGTCAGGGCAGAAATCTCATGTCTGGGAACATCTCATATCAGGAGAAAACTCATGCAAGGGTTTTATGAACATTAACACTACTGTCACGATCGTTATAATGAGAGTGAGATTCTGATTTACTTAAATCAGGCAAAGATATCTATCTGGTTAGCACACTCGTGACTGCACTACAATATATTTCAACACTGCGGTTGCAAAATGATCTTTATTTTTTTCCATGGGAGATTACTCAAACCGCGATAATGTGTTTTTCCAAATTAAATAGATAACTTTACAGACTGCTGGGTAATAAAATACAAATAAACATGGAAGACATACCTTATTAAAAAATTAGCTTGTCATTTTTCAGGCTCTTCTTTTGATTTGCAAGTTAATAAAAACCACAGCCAGTTGCCATAGGGAGGATAATTAATTATCCATCTATAGAAATAATGTTGGGGGGTGAGGAGGCTTTAATTTGAAATATTCATAGGAAGCAGTCAAGCAGTAGAGATGGTGTTAGAAGTCTCCCACACAGTCTGACAACTAAACTTAAACAAGTGTAATTTGAGTGGGTTTTTGAGTGAAGAGCAGCTCTGCTGGTGCTAAAAGGTGGTCAAAAGAATGACTCAATTTACCAGCTCTCCTGCTAAACGTAGTCACGTGTCTTCCTTTGGAAGGACAAAGAATTGCAGCGCTGGATTCAGACAATGAGCTGTGCAAGCTGCAGTCCCTGTTCTCCAGCACGTTTTTAAATGGGGCCAGTGCCAGTCCCAGGTCTCCCTGCAGCAGCTGTGCAGCACAGCCAGAACCATCTGAGCAACATCCTGCTGCTCACATGGATACCCCAGGACCAGCTGCACCCAGAGAGCCCCTGGGAGTTGACTCCAAACACGGCTGGGTGAGCACAAGACTCCCAGAGATGTATCCGGGCATGAAGTCAAGCAAATCTCTCCGGCATATCCCAAAAATCAGCTGAAGAGAGGTCAGTGAGAGAATTCAGGCCCCAGCCCAGTATTAAGTTTCCCACCCAGGCAAACCAGGCAGCCAGAAGAAAAATTAATAAGAGGAGATAACAATGTCCCTAAATGCTGTGTGAATATTTTAAAACTGAATATTTATTCCAAAGTCAATTAAGGCAATTTTAACTTTGCATGAATTCTTCCCCCCAGAAGGCTTGAATAATCCACTAATGTGGAGATTTAGTTAATTTGAACCATTTTCTCTGTATCTTTTTCAGAACATTACCATGTCTTTAAATTTGCTCCGATGCTGCTAGTGAGAATGTAGATAACTGTGGAGTAGTTCTTGTGACAGAATGTACTCCCACATCTACTAAAAAACTGAATAAAAGTCATATATAACTAACTCATTATCACATAGGACAGAGAAAAGTTGCTAAATAAGTAGCTAATTTTTGAAGTCTTGTTTGGGCCAGATTTATGCTATTAAAAGAATGAATATGAATATTCTTCATCTTTCCAAATTCTTCAGATATTATCGTTGCTAATTTTACACCACTGTCACACAATCTACTGAGGCCACTCTGGCCCCAAAGAGGCCACCATCCAAGGGCAGGAGATGACAGAAATGTGCAGAAAGAGGAAAAATTACAAGGAAACTGTGAGATCAAGATGATGACTGTGGCATGCACCATCTATAGACCTAATCATTATCATCAGGCAATAGGGTAAAAAGTGTGGACTCCAAGGCTGACAATGGCACTGCTGTGGGGGGGCTGATGGTGGCTTTCCTCCAGGAGTGCCCAAGAGAAAGGAGTAGAAATGTGTGATTGAAAATGTAATGAGCAGGTGATGAAGGCCAGCATTATGGGCTGATTGGAGGCAGGAACGTTGATCTTGTTTGACACAGACTGCAAGATAAGTGGAGAAGTGTCTGTGAAAGCTCTGGGAATGAAGAAAAGCCATTTGGAGGATTAGAGAGAGAGGAATGAGCAAAGAGGTAGCACAGTCACAGTCATATATTCAGTTCCTACAACCGAGACACATGGCATCTGTCAAAGTCAGAGGAAAAATGATGTTGCTGAAATGAAATAAAAGTTACCACCTGGACATGAGTATTATTTAAACCAGTAGATAGAACAGGCCACTGCCTCAACTATTACACAGGACCTAATAGACAAAATGTGGATGTAGGACTTGCAGAGCTACAGGAATCTAAACACTGCATGAATGGGAGACATCTGTAATGAGCAAAAACACGATGGTGATGTTTCAACCATAAAGGCATTTGTGACTGTGAGTTAAGAAAATTTCAACAATCTTGATCTGACGTCTAGACATTCACAAGAGGCTGTTGGAGGCCCATATTTTAGTTTGGCAGGAAGGTCTGCAGAAGAGAGCTGTCACACAGAGACAACAGAATCATTCTGTCCACGCTTTCACTTGCGTGACTGCCTTATACTGCCACGGAACTGCCTGTGCCCAGACAGGATCAACCAGAGATGCTCTTCTCCCCATCATGTTTTCAAGCTGTCAGGGCTTCACTTTGACAAATATTCCAGTGGGAATAGCATCACCGTGTCTCACAGTAAGAATAACTGCAATCATCTCTGAGGAGCCTTAGAGAAAAATACAAAGCTCTACTGCACTATTTGGGCTCCTTCTGGAGAGGACAGCAACTGCAGTAAGAGTGTTATTAATTACATTTCATAAAAGGAGGAGAACTACACTCTGGATAATAAAATGTTATTTTTTCCTGGAGTCTCATAATTTCACACTCTTTTAAAAGTAAATAAATGAGGCTGCCATTCTGAGAAAGAAGCCACAGTTTATCACCATATTTAAGCCTCCATTTATCACAAAATTTCTGGTTCACCCTCCCCTCACACTAAAATTATGTTATAAATAAGAATATGAAGATCCAAATCCCACTTAACTCTGCAGTGATTCATTTTGCTAAACTACTGTTACCTGAGGGCAGACATATTTTAAACCACACAAATAATTACTTGGTTCCTTGTGGTGTTTCCTGAAGTTGGAAGCAAAATATAAGAGTTGGCATTTGCTCTCCAGCAGAGCAGGTAAGAGCCCACCACAGTTTCTACAGGAGCCAGCTTCTTAAGTGAGAAACTCTCACTAATCAGGAGCTGCTTGGGCAGGTTAAGTGAATCAGAAGAGAAGAACTATGTGTATTCTGTCACTGATCCAATGGGTGACAGTGCCCAGCCTAGAAAATACATTGCCCTGGGGATGCTTGCTGTGACATTCTCCATTTCTGCCTCTAAAAGGGCCTCTATTCATTTACCAAAAATATTTCTGTGCAATACCTCATCCCTGATTGTTAAGGTAGCATTTACAAAATGCCACAGTCCTGGATGAAATGTGTCAGGATGACAGCTTCACAGATGGAAATCTCCTTTTCTGACCCTTAGGATTCATATAATCTGGAAAATAAAGATACTAAGATGACGAGGATTTGGAAGTTTAAGCACCTGATTTGCAAGCACAATTAGGTATTTACATTCCCGAATATCACAGAATTTCAGCCTGCAGACAAAGACAGTTGCAGAAAGAAAGGCCTTGTGAACACAGATAACAGGAGCCTAAAATTCGTACCACTATTTGCCAAGACTATCAAAACATTCTGCCCATAACTGTACTCACATTATCATTTACTTCTGCTACCTCTGAAATCCATGCCCAGCTACTTCCATCAATATTTTTCCCAGCTGACAGTTGCTAGATCCAGCTCAGGAAGAAATTCATCATTAAATTAACAATGTTCCCCTGATTACTCTTTGATTTCTTGTGCAATAGCTTTTTCTGGTTTCCCAAATTATTCCAGCAATGATGTGGCCGGAGATGCCCAGCCTGCAGTGACCAGGGCCCTGTGATATGAACCTACTCCCCTGAGAAATAAAAAGGTGAAAACAATTGAGTTCATATGGACAGCACCACTCATCACATTGCTCATCTGCTGCCCCTCTCACCACCATACAGGATTCTTCAAAGACACAGTGAAGGCTCATTAGCAAGCACTACATGGGTGAAAAAACCCAGAAGCCCGCAGTTCATCAGCTTACACTGGGCGCAAATAGAGGTCTTCAAATATCAGCCTCAGCTACTCAATCAACACAGGATTTACTTAAAAAAAAAATTAATTTGCAGGACACTGTCACATTATCCAGCAAGGACACAGTTCTGTTGTACTGGATTATAGGGTGGCTGTCCTTGCTCACTCACCCCTCACAGCACCACGCTTTCACCTTCTCTTGGCAGTGACTCAGCAAGACAGGCCCACATTGAAGACTAGTTAAGCCAGACAAGAAGAAATGGAAACATTACACTGTGTTTTCTGGACAAATTAAAATTTCACTCTTGGTTCTTTGAAAAGCCTGGGCACCAATTACTCCATTCACTCTACCCCGCATGGCTAATGGATACGGATAGATGTGAGCAGCAAACCACAGTCTCCCTCAAACGGGATGGATGCTCAGCACTGCAGAGCTGGAGTGTTCAATTCCTCATCCACAGGCAGACAGAGTCAGCAGAGAGAGCAGCCTTTCTTCCCTTCTTCACCTCCTCAGCAGAAGGGACCAAAGAAGTCTCAGACTGAACCATGGCACTGTCTTACAAAGGACTACAAGGACCTACCGGGCATTGATTCAGTTGGGGTGTATCTAAAAATCTAAGTCCATAATTCAGTATTTAACCTGGCCAAGAAATAGCTCAGAAATATTCCTTCCACAGAGGCTCAAAACATACATGCTGTTAAAACTAAAAACGGCACGTTTCTCTATTTTGTTTCATGACTGACAGATGCAGTTCATCCTCACAATTTTAGTAGCCAGAAAGGGTTATAAAATACATACTAAAAAAAGAACAGAAATTGGCAGAATTAGTTCTGGTGAGAGGTACCAGTTTGTCTTGCATGGGTGAAGACATGGCTGAAAAATTATAAACCTCCTCTCTTCTTCTTTGGTATGTCTGAAAGATTTATATTTGACATTCCAAAGGCTTTCAGTTTCAAACCACTCTTTAAGGGGTTTTTTATGATTTTTAAAACAAATCAGCCTGTAGATGAGAAAATCCCCCTAAGAGTTATACCTCCAGTGTTCAACCAGATTTTAAGCTGGGTAATTGGCCAAATGACTAAACCATGTCTGTATTTCAGCATTGCACTACCTGAGACAATAATTCATCCATGGGTTTAAGCATAAGATAATATAGTTGTATGTGACCAAAACAGTGTAATTATATATCAAAAAACACTGTGGAGCAAAATGAGATCCCACAGTAAACATGGTTCCCTACACACAGCCACCCCACAGGAAACGTCCATAAAAAGAATAATAGTGTTTTACATAGCAAAAGAGTACCTTGGATTCACTGATTAAAAAAAAAAATAATCCTCAATCCTCAAGATTTCCATGAATCTTGCAGATTTTTTGCTGAAAACTAAATACCTGTTTCATTTCACGACAGGCACTAACAAGCTTGATTTCCTTCTTTGTAAGTGTCATCAAACCCAGAAATATTGATTTGCAGTTTGGACAACCAGTGTCAGACACAGCCAGCACTGTGCTTTCATGTAAAATTCACCATAGAAATCCTTGCAGCCTTCTGATTAAGATCCGTATATAACTGCCTACTAATAAGTGAAATTACTTATCTCCCTCATACAGAAACATAAATAGTTGTTGGCTAAACATCAGCTTTTAGCAATCAAATGCAAATAATATCTTCTCAGTATGAAAATTGTTTAAGACATGAAGTAATACATGAATCAGGCTCTTCCAAATGAGCATTTTTCCACTCCAATGAGAGTTACACTCATGCAGCTTCCTGTACCCACAACTACACCTGCACTAACTCTACCACTGGGTCTGAAATCATCTTTGAGGGTTTATGTCCATATCCACATGGACAAGTCAGACATCTGCTCTGAGAACGCAAAAAAAGCAGCTTATGCATGAAAAGAACAACAAAAATTCCTTTCCAAGAGCAGCAAATAAGGTACCTAAAATCACCCACGCCCAGAGAAGCATCTGTGTAAACCCTTAATCCTCTGCGAAACTACCTTGCTGTCCACTCCATATTCTGGCTTTTGTGTACCACAATGACAACCCAAGCTCTCCCAGTGTGTTGTCCTGGAAGTTCAGGTGTCTCCTTCAGGGCTGTGGATGCAGAGCCTCTTGGCGTGGATGAAAGGGACAGTGCATTAGTTGAGTTTCTTTGGTGACTTGATCCTTCCATTTACTCAGAGTTTTACCTTCCCATGTAGAAGTGGTGAATATTTGACAGATACTTATGAACAATTTCAAGATCTGCAGATAAAAATTATAATACAGGTGCATGTTGTTATTTCTCATAATTACAGCAAAGGGCTCCAAGAGTTTCTAGGATCTAAAACAGCTGCTAATGACCTCTGGCAAATCACTAAATATTTACTGGTTTCCACACATACACTTAACATGATCCAGAGTTTTAAGAGAGAGGTACAAAGTGGAACCAGTAACTAACAAATAGATCAGTAAAATCTTCCTGAAAGTAGACAAGGCATAAGGAGAGCTAAATGGTTTGAGACCATGAAATAGCCGGGAAAACTGTGAGATGATTCAAAAGAAAATTTAAAGCCTAGATATAATTCCTGACTGATAGATACTTTGTTTCATCATTGGAAAATTCCACAAGGAAAGAAGCTCAGCACACATGTAGGAACAGGGAACATCCTAGTTTGCTACCGAAAGCTGATGTGAAATGGTTCACGTAGATGTGTTAGCAGATACAAGTTTGCATCGAGACAACATCTCTGAATGCATGATCTCACTGGCTATAAACTTATCTTGCAATAGTGGGAAGGAGAGGGAGCAGGGAGGAAGGATAACTGCAGATTGTCTCATGGAGATGCTAAGAAATACTAATCAGGTTCAGCTACCTCATCAACCACTCTGATTTGCACAAGAGTGTTTTCTCAGTACACTAAAAAAAATGTAGAACCAAAGGGGAATCAAGTTGAGAGAAATTCTCTTAGACCTGGAGCAAAGAGAGGTGAGTGGCCTGTAGGAGTGTCCAGCCATGAGACAGTCTATAACACAAGACATTTTGCAGTGTAAAAGAGGCAAGTGGACTGTGTGAGATATCTGGAGATAGGATCATGAAACCATCAGCAATTGTGTGCAGGTGCAGGATTAGGTAACCACCAGCAGTTGCATATAGCTGCAGGGAGAGGCTCTTTGTTCCTTAAATTATCTGTGGTACCCATTATCTTAGGGATGAATTTGGCTAGAGACCCAGAGAATGCAGAAGATGCCATCTCAGCTAAATGAAGAGATCCTGTTTTCCAGTAGCTTGTATATAAAACAACTGGTTGCTATTCCATGGACTAGCTCCTCTCAAGACTGATCAAACCCTAAAGCATTTCTGGAAAGGAAAGATGAGGAGATTCAAAAAGCATACATAGTGCCTATAAAATTCCATGCCATCCCAAAATGTACTTGATAGGTGCCCATTCCTTGCTGGTAGGCTGAGAATCAACAAGGCAGCCAAGTTAAGGTTGGATAATGAAAACCCTTGTGAGTACCTGGATGAACACAAGACACAGAGAAGATGGATTTTAAAAGGAGTTTCATCCAAGCAGAAACTGGAATTTATCTTGCAGTGTCTCCCTGAAAATGTTGTTTCCAGTCATCATTAAATGGCTCAAAGGCCAGTGGTGAAATCTGTTTTGTGAGCCCAGAGTTGTTCGCCACAAACTGAAGTTAAAACAATTTGTGACAGAAGCAGCATTGCTATATCAACAGCCTAACAGGGTTTTATTAACACATACACAACCTCATTACAGCCTGAATCAATCTCAGCTCAATCACATATTGCATATTTTATAAGACAGACCATCATGGAGAGATCACCCAGAGAGCCTTAGCAGAGCAAGCAATAGGGCAGGTTTACAGGACTATCATGGGATTACTTTCAAAGAAATAACCCTAAAAGCTTGAGGGACTACTTCACACCCAAATCCCAGTGTGGAACACCATAAATTCCTTCCCACGACTCCACTTTCAACCTGGCCTCATAAACCAACCCTCACTCGTGCTCTTGTCAAGCACAGGCAGCCAAAGAAGCAGTGCCACATATTCTCTCCCCACATCACTCCACACCATTTCAGGATTTTGGCGTGGAGATTTTTTCCAATTACTATTAATACATTTATTGTTGCTGTATTTTGGCAGGTTTTGTGGGTTTGGGGTTTTCTTTTTTAGTTTTGTTGTCTTGTTTGGGTTTGTTTGTTTTGTTTTTTTTTCTATCTGCTTCACATTGTCTTAAGTACCAGTTTAGTCACAAGGTGAGAGGGCCATCTGAACACGCAGTTCCCAAAGCCAACTCCCCATCTGCAGGTCACTCAGCCGAGTTTTGGCTATAAACCCAAGTCCCTGCGTGGCTGGGTTATTCTCCCCTTTTCTGCTCCTCTCTCAAAGCACTTCCCAGATGAGGAGAGAAGCTTATCCAGGAGATCTTTCCATGAGGTCTCTCCACCCAGCTCTTCCCTCCAGCTAGGGCATACTGCAGTCTGGTGCCAAAATCAGCAAGATGCAGCATGTGAAAAAGCACTGTTTATTTTCTAGGGAAATAACTGCAACCTGTCTTTTCACTTCCACCCTCCTAAAGGCTACAGACATCCCAGGCACACGCTCATGGGGTGCCTTTCCTGCTACACTGAACTCTGCTGAAGGAGCCCACAAGAGGGTTCTGGGAATGGATGTACACAAGTAGAGCTGGAGTCTACTTGAAATACCTGCAGGCCCCTGAAAATTTGATTTTTGTACTGATCTCTTTAGGAAACAACTATCTAGCATTCACCCATGGCTACCTCAGAAGACAGATGGCCCATACAAGAGCTGCAAAACATTTTCTCTGAACATTTATATTGTAAAGCCTTGACTGTTTATTGTAGAGGTTAATGACGCTGTGAAGAGAACATGGTCTTGCTGAGATTATTGCTTCTGGGCAGCACAGAGCACCAGCCATTCTTAATCCAAACGAATGGCATGACAGATAGACCAATTAAAAGTGTTTCCAAACAAGCTTTGAGACACAGGGCAGCTGTAACATGCCTATTTTTTTCTAATCCCCCTATCCTACAAACACTAATTGCAGTGCCTTGTAGCCTCTGAATTCAGCGCTCTCAAAAAGATTTGCAGAGCGTTGCTCCTAAATCAACCCAGCCCAGTCACATGACCCAGGCTCATACAGAAGCCAAAAAAATCCCCATCAGAGAAAATTTGCTGCTTTTTTATTTATTTCTTGCCTCAGCAACTAAAGGTTATTTCTGAAAGCTGTCTGGGAAAAGCACAAGTATTCAGAAAAGTGCTGCTCAATATTTTCTTAAACCATCACAAAAGCTTTTTATCCTGCAGAGAGACTCCACCATGCATTCATGGCTGAGCACACATATACTCACTGCTTGGTTAACTCTCCCATAAATATTTTCTCTGCTTTGGTATAATATCATACAAAGGTACATCATAAAATTCCTCAGAGAGAGTAGTTTTGTTCTCAAATGTGTGGTTTGCCTCAGTCCGTCTAGATGCACAGAAAATCCAAAAAGGAGAGGGGACAAGATACAACCTCTGTTTATGATAACCTTGGGTTTATTATTAAACAAGCAGAGAAAAGCAAAAAGAAATAAAAGTTTTTCTCTCTTAAATCTTCAGTAATCACTCATGTTTCATTACGTACCCTTACCTAGAGTAGAGTATGCATCTACTAGATGCAGAAATTGGAGCTATGCCTGAAGCTACATCATTCCCACCACCCCAAAATTACAGACTAAACTCACTAAACAGGTGTTGGCCAGTGAAAGGCAGGAAACTGCATTCTTACCCCTGCAGTGGATTCTACCTACTACTGGTGGACCATTAAGCACAATAAAATGCTTCCAACTCTTGGCTGACTTTTTTTCTTGACTGTTCTTTCTGTTGCATCTATTTTGCAAGTATGGGCTGCTCCAGATCTTACTGAAGAAGTAGAGCAGAGCTCAATAATCCTACTTTCAAGCAGATATTAAGTCCTGATGGGCATTAGCAAATATAGACAGTGCAGAAGTACCAAAAGAGGAACAGACCAACTTCACGAGGAGTTCCTGCATGACCACACCTGAAAATCTTTGGGGAGGACTTCAGCTCAGGGGGAGCAGGCTTCAAATAGAGAGAAATGTGTGCCTTGGAACTTGCCTCAGACTCCATTCAAACTCCTGTTTGAATTCAGCAGAGCAAATCCTGGGACTTCTTTGCTGCTCAGGATGCTCATCCGTGACATCAGCGCAGGATGTCACGGAGTCTCTCCCTGGAATATGCCTCTGTTCATCTCAGCTCCCCTGCTGTGCTGCTGCTATATTTATCTTTGCTGCTGTCAGTCATCTAGATGTCAGTTTGCTCAGAACAGGACTGACACCAACTGCACAGTTACCATTTTCTTAAAAGGTTCTTTCTTGAGCTGTGCTTTACTTTAGCATTCCTTCAGCAGTGGCCTCGAAGGATTGTGTTTTCCCTCAGACTGGGAGACACTGCTAGAGGAATATCAAGAATGTGGAATTTAAACACCTGGTCTTCTCAATTCATGGATTAACCAATCATATAAAAATAAAACTGGCATCTGAGCTGCACACTGCTGTTGCTTTGTGATATATTTAACACAAACACCCTAATCTCATATTCCACTAATAGAATAACCAAGACCATAATTTGAGGGAGCTCCAAAGACAAAAGCTTGCTGGTTCTAGGTGCTATCTCAACTAATGGGATATTATTTCAATAAGAAAATTGAATAGATGTATAGAGAAAGCTAAGTAAATATGTACAGTATTGCATTCGTTTTACATGGAGATTTCTCAAGGAAGAAAATACCTTTTCTGGAGAACATGTTGTTTTAGAGTTAGATTTTTCCATGAAAATATATTCCCTCCCTTCTTCCTGGCTCTTCTCCTTAGATTTTCTGGTTTTCTTTGCCCAAAGGTGTTGGCTCCTTTTCTCTGGCTTGGCCCTCTATGGGTTTCAAGATTATTCCAAGTTGTTTTTACACAGCCTTCTGGATCATGTTAGGAAAAGGTGCTTTAAAAACATGTTAAAATAATGTTATTTTTAAATGGAGTTCAGGACTGACAAAAGCACTGGGCTGACTGACGATCCAATTTGTTTCCATTAGGAATACATTACCAGCTGGCCAGTCAAAAGCATGTAGAAAATGTTTATTGACATTTCCATATAAATATATGTCATTAGTTTTTCTTTAATACGACCAGCCTCCAAACCATGTGTATTTCAGCTCCTTCCCATTCAACCAGCCATTTTCTCTGCACCTTGCACATGTGTGGGGGAGCACCGAGGCCAGAGCCAAGCAGGAGAGGTTGTGCATGACCTGCCAAGGGGCTCATTCCTTCCTGGACCAGCATTGGCAGCAAACTGGAGGCAAAAACCCCAGGCACAGAAGCGTCTCCGCAGACACCTCTACTCTTTGGCCTATTCATTTGGTGAGTTCTTACTGAAACAGGAGCTTGAGCATCACAGGAGGTCAAGTAAAGCATGAACTTGTGCCCTGCTGCCTCATGCTCAGGGGACAGCTTCCCTCACCTTAGTCTCACACAGTTAAGCCATAATCAAATCTTGACAAGACAGGTTCAGGCATGAAGACCCAGAGCAGGAGGAAATCCATCCACAAAGAGGGCAAATGCAAGCAAACAGAACTTGTCTCCCCAAAGCAACGCCACGATGTCAATAGAATGCTGTCTAAACCATCCTTGAGTCCTCCTGAAAGCAGCTTGCTCCCTCCTGTTGTCTGCCATGGGTTTAGGCAACCTCATTGCTCAGAGCTGGGATTTCAGATACCTGCTGTGCTCCAGAAACGAAAAAAGACTCAACATTCCCTGAAAGTCAAGTCCCAAAAGGAGTCAGGCAGGTTCCACACACACACACAACGGCCACAGCAGGACAATGCCTGCTCTTTACCACCAGCTCGCCCCTGCAGCAGAGAGAAAAGCACAGACACCCCCCTTCACACCCCTGGGTTTTTCAAGGGTGTGTTTCTTCCTGACTTGCCTCCTCTCCTTTCAAATTATACAAACCTGAACCTCCTCCCTGACTGTGTGCTCTGCGTGTTTCTTTGTGCCTCCATTGTTTCGAATTGTTTGCTAATTTCTGGGAAGCAACTCCACTTTCCACACCACTGGGACTATGTAAAGGGGGCAGAGATGATACAGAGCCTTTGGTCATTCACTTCTCAACAGGGGAGCTCATTGATTTCACTACAAAGGTTTGCACTGTGCTGAGAGCTCTGAATTTCTCCAAACCACAACTTCAAACTTTTAAAAAGATTACAATCAAGATTGCTATTAAAACACAGAATCTGCTCTCAGAAGAGAAGAAATCTGTCCTAACACAATAAACTACTAATTGTTTTGAAAGCTTGAGTTGAAAGATATAGCACTGCTAGCCCCTGGATAAAACTTAAGAGACCTAATAGTCTGAATTTCACATATTAAGAAAAAAAATACACTTTTTCAAATAAAACTGGTCATTTTTTAGAAAACAATTTAAAAAGATACAGACACAGAGGGTAAGATTCAAGCCATGTGCCGAAAACCTGGCTTCTTGATACTTCCTGAAGTCTCTTCCCCTTCCTGATCCAAACTCCATCAGTTCCAGTACCATCAGAAGAAATATCCATCTCTTCCATTAAGGGGAAGCCATTGCCATGTTTAGCTCTAAAACAGGGTTCTGAATCTACATGGAGAGCATTCAGAATTAGCACTTCAAAGCGTGACGTAAGGAACGAACAGCAACATATCCAGCTACAATAAACCCAGAAAAAGTAGTCTCGCTCCCACAAAATTCCTTTGCATTGTTTCAGCAGTTTAAAAAGATAGCAAAAATTTTAATACTGCAAATTTTTTAAATATTAGTAAGTATTTGGGTTATTGTATCTTGTTGGCTCCTGAGTGCATTTGCCCCCATCACTGTCACATCCAAGGTGCAGCTCTGAGCTCCATGGCTCCAGCCAGCTCCTCTTGCTGTTCATGGAGTGCACAATCCCACGCTGTCCACCCAGGCCTCAGCCAGCTGAGGACTCCTGGGCTCAGAGGCAGCTGTATTGCCAGAATCTCACACAATACTGAGCAAGAAAACGTATTCCAGATAATCAGTGCATCTGACAAACAGGAAAAGGGTCACAGCTCTGAGAAATGGGTTCCCAGTGCATTCCCTTCACACACGCAACCTTGTTCTCCCCAGATGAACAGCTGGGAGCCAGCTGAAATATAAGAACCTCTCCCCTCCAGACTGTGCTCTCTGTTTGGGGTTTAAGGCAATTACACAGTTATTTGGTGTAAGAAAAGTCAGTCAAGGGGTAGACAAACTGTTTTATTTCTCACCCAGCCACATAACAGGTTTCTAGGAGCGCTAACTCGTCTGTCTTCCCACTATTTTACTTTAATTATAAGGTTGGGAATGGGAAGTCATTTTACACAAGAAGGATCTTTAACTAGTTAGAAATTAAACTGCTCAAATGGGTGAGTCCTGTGGAATGGAACAACTATTATCTGGGGCCCATGGCTTTGGTTGCACCTTATTTATCATCACAGGAGGTCCTTCTCCAAACCCAACCGCATTCACCAAGTTCCCAAGACACAAACACAAGCAAAAGACAGGTGACAATGAGACAGAAAGGTCCAAATCCAAAACCTCATTATGAAACAAGGCAGCAGAGTATCAAAACTGAGCAGCTGTGCTAAGAGAAACAGGACTGTCTCCCAGAGCAGCCCCATCCTCCTAAGCTGAGTGGGCAGATGTGTCTTTCATCATCCCCAGCCTCTCCACCTCAGTACATCCTCCACTCAGCTGCTGCTGCCAAGCTCCTGTCCTGTAAGTAACAAACAACACGTGGGCATCCCGTGTGACTGGTCCCAAGCAGATCAAAGCCATCAACACTTCCACAACCAGTTTCCTGCCCCAGCATGATGGTACGTTTCACCACATGGACTGTCCCCATCACTGGTGAATGTCCCAGGCCCTCAGAGGACCTGAGCTGGAGCGGGTCTGGCAGATCCTGCAGTGCAAAGGGCAGAATTAGCCAAAGTGCACAACTTAGTGTTCCCTAATTCTCCTTCTGAGGCATCTCAGAAGGGACAGGACACCACTTTATTTTTACTCCTGGTGTGTGGGGAGCATATTACTCTGTCTTGGTAGTTTATCTAACTATTTATTTATTTTACTTCTTGTTGCAGCAGGCAACTGAGCTGTGCTTCATCCTAAAAGCATGAGGTAGCTGCAGTGGGTGTTTCACTATGACCTCATGGGTAACACTTGCTGCCATAATGTTATGCAGATCTCTGCACTCTGCTCCTGGTTGAAACAGAAAATTAGATTCTTAGGAAAAACAAATACCTTGGATATAAGCAATGTTTCCCTGCAAGGATATTGCCACCGTAACCAACTTGCTCTAATAGCAAACTTCAACCACAGGTAAAAAATTGCAAAAATAATAATGATTCTTAAAACCATGCTTTTCAGCTGCTACCTGGGAATGTTTTGGGGTTTTTTTCCCCTTATAGTCAGTCTTCTGCTATGCTTTCAAATAGATAGCTCTGGGATTGTTGATTTTCTTAGAAAAGTTGATGTTGGTAATAATCTCAGATTTCTCACTAGGGGATGAAATTCTAAGACTCATTCCTGTCACTTCCATTTTTTTTACTGCTACAACTTCCTTTAAAGAGAGGAAAGCACCCCAACTACATTTTTCAGAGGCAAAAAATACTTCAAATAGCTCTTCACTTCCATGTCATGAAAGCACATCTACCCTCTCACCCACCACATCAAAGAACTCTTCTTTTCCAGTCTCAGATGAACACCCTGAAAGAATCCAGTGGTCCAGGGCTGCTTCTCTCACTGTTTAGCAAGTGACAGTGACTGCTCTCTACTATTTATGAGGCGAAAGCTCCAAATTATTTGCTTCTAAACACTATCATCACAATCACCAAGAGTCCCTAGAAGTAATTACATGGATTTTATAACCAATGAAAGAATAAAAAAATTAAAGGTCAAACCACTTTGCACCAAAAGTTTGTTTCTTTCTTTTTTCATAGGCAAAAGAATCTCAGAGAGATACAGGCTGAATTATTGTGACCTTTCTGCCTCCCAGCTTTTTAATTAGTAGAATAGCACAGCTATGGTTTAAAATACTGTCACCCTGAGACTAGGCTGATTGACTTTGAATTTCCTGAACATGAAAGTTGTATTTACTATATAAATTGCAGGGCTGTGCACTTCTGAACGACACTTGCATTCATCTGAACGTCACACATCAGACCACTTTATAAACATGTTATTTAAGACTCACAGTATGCCAGCAAGGGCAGGCAGATGTTGGAAACCTTCTCTACTGCAATTGTTTCAGTGGCTCTTTTCATCCTCTATTTTACATCAGGAGAAACTAGAAATTACAGAGCACCAAAGGCTCAGGAACAGACTGCAGGGCTGTAATCAAGATAAAAACCAGGATATTTACTGCCAGGAAAATCTATCTTAGAGTAAAAGGGAGAATTGTTTTCACGGCCCAAAGACTAACTTCCGAGATCAAATCTCAACTCAAATAAATTCACTGGTTTATACAAAGGTTCATAGCTTACACACCTGCACATGCCATGACAGCTTCTTTATCAAAAAGTACCTCAAATATGAGTCAAACACACTGCTCAGTAAAACAAGAGACAGGTCTTAGCCTTGAGTTATGACAATCTTTTGTTGAAAACCTTTTCACATGTTAGTGCCCTGCTGAGAGAAGTAAATACCCCAAGCACAGAGTTGAACACAGTGAAGTTTCCTCAATATTTCTATTTTTCACTCTGTCACCTTTTGGCCATTAAAATCAGTGTACACACAAAAAAACCAACCTGAATAAAACCCACAGGTGCAAACCTCTATTTCCAAACCCCCTGCCATGGGTGCCGCCAGACCAGGTTGCTCCAAGCCCCATCCAACCTGGCCTTGAACACTTCCAGAGACAAGGCTTCCACAGCTTCTTTGGTGTTGCAAGTGTCTATCTAGGCTGTAAAATGAATGAATATTCTTCAGGCAATGCTACTGGGCTCATTGAGAGACTAAACTCACAAATATGTCTCACGCTGTCCCCACTGCTCAAGCCAGCTTTCTGTGGGTTAGCTCACATATCTGCCAGTGCACAGGTATTGCCTTTACTGGGGGGACTCATAAAACTCATTACCAGGACCTCAAGGTTTTATTAGAATTTCTTTCATAAGGTCAAATCAATCAGAGAGACTTCTATGAGTTTCCACCCGTTAAGCAGCACTGGGGGTGTTGGGGCCCTGGCTCTGCTCCCCTTGCTAACACAACAGAAACCCAGTATCTGATCTTCCTAAAGGAACTGAGTCATGGTTTCAAAAACCCCATCCAAGCTTTACTGCTCACACCTGCACCGAGCACTCCGAGGTGTGTTCTGCACACATACCTTTGCCATCTCCTCAGCATCTTACCCAATATCCATTTCCCAAAAGTACCCAGCTGGCACCAGCACATTCCTTTGGAAGCCAGACCCTGCTGCAGTGTGGAATCACTCCAGGGGAGACAACTTGCATCGGCTGAGAGCCTGACCTATATTCACCTGCTTCACTTTGGGCACCCTATAACTCTGTGTCTTCATTTGCAACAGCCTGATCTGTTAACTACATCCCTGTGCTCCAACCTGCTAGGAAAACTCATTTTCAGTTCATTCCCACTAAGTGCATAATCAGGTCTTTGCCTCTACTTTGTATAGGGATGGGTGGAGCGGGGGGAAGACTGAAAGAGGGGATGTATGTTTTTTTTAAATTTTTTTTAAATTTTTTTTAAGAGGTGTGATGTGATTTTTATTGTATGACTATTCACCTGCTTTCTGTGACCTCCTAAGCATATTTAAGAGGGAATTTGACACTGGGACCAAACATGAGGTGGGGGGAGAAGTCAGCTAACAAAAACCACATGTGCTCAAGCATTTTGCTTTGCCTCGCTAATATTGAAGAGATTTGTTTTGCTCAGTAAAGCGCTTGCATTTCAGCTCAGTCCTGCAGGGAAAAGCTAATCCTCAAGTTATGGCAATACAGGCAGCTGATACGGGGAAGGAAGGAGGGGGCCAGAGAACCATAGGAAGCAGAAAGGAAAGATTCAGCATTTTAGCCTGACCTGACTCCAGGTTCACACGAGAAGAGGTGAAGCTGCAGCTGTCATGCTGAAGGGAAATGCAGTCATTTATAAACCCAAGGAAGCCTCCTGGGAAAGAGAAGTAACAAAAAAAACCCCCAAAACTAGAGTTAAGGGCAGGTTTTTCCCACCGGGTGAGAGACCCAGTGCAACCAGACCAAACTCTGGCACTGCTCTCAGAGCAGTTCTGGCCAAACTTCCTCCCTGCCCCAGCAGGGGCAGATGCCACCAGCCTTTTCCACATCATCTCTCCAGGAGAAGACCTCCTCCAGTGTGAGAAGCTCCACCATCAAAGCACACAAATCCATCCCTTTGCTAATATACAAAAGGTCTCATGGGAACAGCTACTGTCCACAGTGGCTGAAGGCTGAGGAAAAAATCAAATTATATCTTGACCCTCCTTCCCTCCCCCCATCCTGAATATCACTCTCACTCGAGGTTTGACTCATATCTGCTTTTGGTGAGCATGAGAAAATTGTTGTCTGTGCAGCTGAATGGGGAATAACCACTGTGAATATGCATGGTCTGATATTGGTATCTCTTCAGGTATTTCAGTACATCTCAGAGGTGAGATAGAGAAGCAAGGCTGAGTACTCAGGAGGTTAACAACCACAGCAAACAGCAAATCATTCAGAAAAGCATTTGATCAACACAGAGACAGAAAATTGTATAGCAAACTGGTCTGTGACCTATAGGGCACAACAACTCAAATTGCAAGAGGGGCTCATGGGAAGGAAGGAAGGAAAAAAAAATAGCCAGCAGGATTCCCAGGCTAAAATAAAAACTACAGCTGCCAGCTGGTTTGTTCCCATTGAATCTCTGAACTGGGCTTTCTGGTTTCTCTAAAACTCATTTCATGAGGAAAAATAAAATTGTGATAAAAATACAATTCCTTTCTTATGGCAGCTACTTGGGTTCATGGTTTCTGTGACCTGACATTGAGAAAGATGTGATAGGAATGCTCCTCCTTGTGCTAAGTGCCCTGGCAGCAAGTGCTTAGCCTGGCAGGGGAGCCCAGGGTTTCACCAAAGGGCAAATTATATCCTGCTAATTGAACCAGCATCGTTTTAGAATCTCCCCATGAGCCTGTCAGGTTTGTGCACGGGCAACTGTGAAGATCTTAATGGACCTGGGAGGCTGAATCAAATAGAAGGACCAGGCAAGAGCAGAGAAAATGGGACACAGCGGGAGGGTATCAAATCCTTTCGGGTTAATAACGCACCTTCCCGGGATGTGAAGCAGATGCCCAGAACTCCGGGCTGTGTTCGTTAATTGCCGTACACGAGAAAAACCCAGCAAGGCTCCCAGCACACACAAAGCTTTGGCGGAGAGAAAGGAGGGGCAGGGGAAAGAATCCAGCCCTCCCCAAGCAATGCAATTAATACATTTGCTGCAGCTTTGTGTCACGTTCCCTCAGCACCACTCGGCTCCAGTTGTCAGCATCCGTCTGCAACGAGCTGCTCCACGAAGCCAGTGGCCCCGCTCACACGGAGAGGCAAGGGATAAGATTTCAGGAAAGGCTGAAGTCCACTGTTAAGGGATTCGTCCCATATAAATTGCCTGTCAGCTACAGCTGAGGTACAATATTGGCTGCCCTTCTCCCGGTGTGTAATAATGGGACTTTGCTGAAGACAGAGGTACCTGACTTCCATGGAAACCAAAGTTTAGTTCCGATCTGATGGCTAAAATACAGCTCACTTACTTGTGAGAGGAGGTGCCAACGATGAAACATAAAAGGGGACTCAAAGGAGTACCTCTGCTTTTGCTCCTGAATCGCCTCTGCTCTGCAAGGGTACAGGCAGAAATGCAACAGCAACACCTGAGTGTTGGTAAAAATCCCGACAAAATCAAGTACTTGCACAGAGAAGCAATTCCTTTTTCTGAGCATGAGGAATCAGAGCAGATAAAAAGGAATTTTTTTATCATCCCAGATGTACTCAGTAGAGGATCTGAGGCCCAGAGAAGCTAAATAACTTGCCTAAGATGAAACAAAGTGTTGGAAGGTGGATCTAGCATATAAATCCATATGTTATTTGAACCTATTCAGTACTCTGACCATGCTTTCTCTCTCATATGGTAACTCATAAATAGGCTTGGGTGTATACCTCATAATAACATTTATTACATACATACATCTTCCAGCACAGGCAACCAAGCTCCTTGTGGGATTTGACTCCTGCGTTTAATTGGCAGGCTTGTTTGTGGAACCAACAGGTGCATTAGAAGTGAACAGAGAGCACATTCTCACGTCACAAAATATGTGCTGCAAACCATGTTATGAGAGACTAAGCCAGGGAGCAAACACAAAACCATCCAGCACCATCCAGCCCCTCCAGATGGCCAGGAGCCCAGGGAGGAGCACCATGCCCGCCCAACTAACAGCCTGGGATGCCCTCAGGCTGCCCACACAGGCACTCGAGGAGGGCTTGAGTCACTTGCACCTCTTCTCCTCAGCGTTTAATCCCAGTGAATAATTAACAAGGCTTTCATACTGGATTCACTTTGGCCACAGAAAAAAAAAAGTACCAGAAGGAAGAAGCAAGAATTTGGAGAAGACTGTGGCTGATGTGGAGTATCCACATCATTGGCCAAACATTGTTCCTGACTCCTTACTCCTTTCTGGTCAGTTTGTATGAGGGCAAGGAGCATCAGATGCTACCAGTCTGTACAGACCCACATATTACCTCAGAAGATGCAGGTTTGTGATAGGGACTGGAGAGAAAATTGTCTTTTAATATCTTCCTCCAATGCTTCTTGATTCTGCTACCTAGTGCAAAAATCCGGTCTGAATATGGCTGATTCCAAATCCCTTTAAAGCAAGAGCCACGTTAAAACAGCTGAAAATTTCCCTTGTCCTCACCCTACCAGAGTGATTTTTTTCTTTTTAAAATTGCTACGAAACAAACAGAATGGCTCAAATGGAAAGAAATTATCGCCATTGATCCAAAAAAAATTTCATGGAAAACTTTGGGCCAAAGAAAAGGTGACATCTTCAAGCTATGCATGTGACTAACATCTTCTCTTACCAGGCCCAGATAGGAGTGATGCCGACAGGAGTGTTTAAAATTAGTCTGGGTAACAGGACTGCTGCTACTGTTGTTGGGAACTGTCCTATAGCCAAGTTTATTTCACTCTCAGTATGTTTTTCCTGATGTTCAGCCAAAGTCTGTCTCTTTGTTTCATTGTTAAGTGTGCCTGTATCTCTGTACCACTCAATGCCTCCCTCCTGGGAGTTTTTGCCCTCAATAATGTATAGTTTATTTATTACAGTAACTCTTCTCACAAATTTAATCATGGCAGTGGGTGAAAAGGGTTAGGACAGGAAGATAAAGCTTATCATGTGTATTTTAAGCCTCATCTCTCACCCCAACAGAGAGGTACTTTCCCCTCTGAAGACTAAAGGTCCCCAGTCTGACCCAGCAGCTTTTCAACAATCCCAGAAGGCAAAACAGCATCTCATGAAACCTGGGACTACATCCCACTCTGAAGGACAAAATGACACACTCTAACAGGATTTTACCCTGTGCAGGACTCAAGTCAATCATTTTTCCCTTGAAAACAAGCTGCACATAACTGGACAAGCAGTCTCCTATTTCCACGATATAGACCAATGTACTTGGAGTTGCTCCAGTTCTGCTGCTGTGCTAAACTCAGTTTAGATTATCCCTTCTGCACACACAACTCACAGAGAGAAATTGGATTGCTAAAAGCGAAGCAAAGGTAAACACCAGTTTTGGAAGTTTCCCTGGTACTATCCAGGATTCCTCCCCACTTAGGGGTATGTTGGTTGATTTTTACTACACCTTCTTCTCTTTGCTGAAACATCCAACTGCTGTTCAGGAAGCTCCAATTATGGAAAAGAAATCCTGCCACAAAAACATACAGTAAATACACAGAGAAACCACTTTGCAATGGCCCCAGGTTAGTCACACCTTCGCAGGATGGAATCATCCCCAGCTGTGTTATGGCTGTCCAAATCACACTGCTGGTCCCAGTTACACAACAAACTCCTCAAGGCTTGAATCCTTGACATCATCTAAGTTTGTGCAGATGCCAGAAGGTTTCTCACATTCAGCAAACTGCTCTCTTGGGCAGAAGCCTGACCACGCTCTTTATCCACCACTGCAGCCCCCAGGGTGGTTTCTTTTCGGGTGGACACCATTGTCTGTCCCCAGGGGCCGTTCACATGGACAAATACTGATTCAGTCCACCTGGCCTGCCTTCCTGACACTGACTTTCAGGAGGGCCTTAAGACAAGGATTACGTAGCTGGGCTTGCAAGAAGAATGGGATCTAACAATTGCCAGTCTTCCAAGCATTCAAACCCTTTCTTGAACACACCTTGGAATTTTTTTTCCCCTGACTCAGTTAGAAAGCTGCACTCATTTTTTCCCTGCCTTTAGCATCTCCCTCTGGTTTCTCCCAACAAGATAAGTTCCAGCACAAGCTGGTAGCCCCTGTGAACAGGAACAAGGGCACACTCTGTTTATCTTAGAGGGGTTTGGACTTGTGATTTACTCTGAACACTGCTGTGGAAAAGCTCTCTCCAGATGTGTTGTGCTAGACAGAGATGACCTCTAACGTAGGGAGGACAGTTGGTATTTAAAGTGCTTAAAGCCATAGGATGGCACCAAGAAACTGGTCAAACAACCCAGTGATGAGGCACCAAGAGAGGTTTGTAGCAAAGGTGGAAGTCTCCTTTCTGAGTTTCAGGAATAGCTGCATATATAGAGTTCCTCAAATGCCTCCATCAGCACGCTGAAGCAGTTTTTTAATTTCTGGCTCTCTGAGAGGAATGCAGTTGGTTTTGGCTCCTCTGTTCTGTCTGCTGGGCGAGGAACCTGAAGAGGAGCTAAACCCAGCCAGTCTGGAACAGCAGTGTCCCAGCCTCCAGGTGGGCCAGCCCCAGAGCCACCTTCTGGTGGGGCAGGCTGCATGCTCTATGGAAATCATTCCTGCCAGGCTGCCCCAGAGTTGTCTTCCAAGGTCCATACACACACAAAACTTCAGGGAAGGTGCTTCAGTCTAGCCAGGCTGTTCTGGATGCCTTTAAGTTCTCTGTGAAGCCCTCAAGGCAGTGCTAGCCCAAGGATTCTCCAGCAAATGGCACCTCCTTTTATGGGAAAGTCTAGACTTCCTAATGACCTTGGAAAAGCAGCCAAGTGCTCCTCCACCCAGCCAGTGCTGCCTGCAGGCTGCTGTCTGTGTCCCACTGCCTGAGGAACCCTTCTCCTGCCATTGCTTCATATTCTGCAGCTGCTTTTGGTCTTCAATATGACAAATCACTTGTTTCACAGACACTCCTCCCCTGGTACTTCTCATCTGTGTGGTTAACATAATCATTCCATATCTCCATCACCAAACAGGTACCCTTGGAGGTACCATACTTCATGCTGTTGACTAAATGCATTTATTTTCTTTAAAAAAAAACAAATTCAAGTAACTAATACGTTTCCTGACTCTTTCCTACATGCACCCCTCAGCATTTCCCCTTTGCCAGTATTAGCTACACAGCCAGCACAGTTTCCACTACTGCTTCCCTCCTCACACAGGCCTCAGACGAACTCCCAGCACTCCCTCCTTATACTCCAGGCAGGTCTTATTCCCATCCCACCTCCTCAGCAGCACACTAGATCAGTTTTCTCAGCTCCAACAGGAGAAAAGAAATGAGAATGCAAATAACCCCTTTGCAATCTTCCCCTCACCGCCCTTGACCTTTCCTTCCTTATCCATGGACTTCTAGCACAAACCACAGAGAGCAGGACCATAGAATGGTTTGGGTTGGAAGGAGCCTTAGAGATCATCTCATTCCATCCCTCTGCTAGGGACAGGGGCACCTTCTGCTAGACCAGGTTGGTCCCTCAAGGTGCTGTGGATGGTCCTTCTGCACACATGCAGGGCACATCCTCACACAAACCCCTCTGCACTGAGTGGTCCTGACCCCACATTTAAGGAAGGGGGAAGCTCTCCCTGCTCGCTTCACGCATCCTGGCTGCGAGGCTGCAAAGCACCACACACAGGCCCTGTCTCTGCACCTTTAAACCTGCTGAATGGCTCAGTTCAGAACAGGAACAGAGTGTTTGACTTCAGCAGAATTTAATCAAAGAGGTACAACTTTCTTTGGCTCCTCCGGCGCTGACGCACAGCTCTCTTGCATTATGTTCCCTAATGAGGGCCACCTGAAGCCCAAAACAGTGTCTGGGCACAACACAGTGCTCTCTTTTCATGATGGGCTAACAAAAAAAATAATACTCTGAGTATTTCTCACTCACAGATAAACTTGGCCATCACACTAAGGAAATTAAAGCAAATAGAGCCAGTCTGTCAACTGGAACGCTCTGCCTGCTGCCTGCCCTGGCTGTTACTTTACATGGGTCTTAAATTAAATGTCAAATAGTGTTTGGCACAAGAGCCTTGTGACTGCCCTTAGAGAAAATCTGACACCTTCACTAACTGTTTCCCACTGCTCTCTACTGCTTGGCAAGGGGTAGGGGAAGTACAGACTGTCTCACTGCTCTCTATTTTTTCCCCTTTATTTTTCTCCATGAAGAATGCATGAAAATAAAGAAATGTCTTGTGTTTAATCAAAGTGATTGCAAAGAGTGCAGTGTTAGGTAACGTCAGGCACAATTGTGGGGCATTTCATTTCATTTGCTTTCCTGGCACTTCCACCCCAGTTAAGCTGACATAACAAACATCCATCAGTGCTTTCTCATCTCTACCTGCTCCAGTTTCAGTACTTCTGACTCTGAGTTTTAGCACCTTTTAGCAAAACAGGAGCTGAACAGCTCTACCACATAAGGTCACCCTGTCACCTTGCAGTGCCAACACACCTGTGCCAACCTGGTGAGTCCCCCTGCCACAACTTTACCATTACCTGGATGCTCCCTTCCACTGCATCCCCAGGAGATAAGCCATGCTCAACACACTGGAGACCTCCCAGGAACTGGCATTCCCTAATGCCAGGTTAGGAACTGGGCTTTGAGACAGCAATTGGGTTATTACAATGAAACAGCAATGACAACTGAGCCACAGCAACTCTCCATGAGCACACACAGAGCCAAAGGGAAATGGAAATGGGATTGCACCCAGCTGAGACCGCCCAGGCTGCCTGTACCATGCCAGTCTTTGTGCAGGGGTGAGTCTGTTCCCTCTTGCCATTCTCCAGGCCGAGACACCAATCCGAGCAAACCTCTCCATCTGCTAGGATGCAGAATTCCCTCCGTTCCATCAGGAACTACTGAGGAACATAAAGTGTTTAGCAGAACTACCGTTCATGGAAACAGAGCACCTGCTGTGAAAGGGCAAAAGCAAAACCAAGCTATCATTAAGCGTCTAGAACCAGAACAAACACTGAGCTGATCTTGCTGCCTTGTGTTTGTCTCTTACACCAGAAATGTGCTTTCCCTCAAGGTCTGGAAGTTCCAAACTGTGTGTCTGTGGATGATAAAGAGCTAACTGCCAATGGCCACAGGTTATGTAAGTATATATCCATATTTTAAACTCAGCTGAAGACCAAGTACACTGTTCCTCACAGAATCCTGGAATTCAGTTTGGGTTCACATACACTTCATCTCCACCCTACTGCTTTAATCCCTGCAGAAAGTTCCTGGCAGCATCAGTGAGGGTTTCAGCTCTGCCTCTGTGCTCTGGGAAGTTCACACTGAGCTCAGAGTGCTGCTACAAGGGCTGTGAGAAGATGAGCCTTTCCCATGGACTTGTTACTATTCCATGTCTGCACCCAGCTGGGGCTCAGGAGCTGCAGAGAGGAAAAACAGGAACCAATATATTTATTGTTTTAACCCCTCACCTCCCAGGAAAAAAAGGAAAAACTAGAAGAAGCCTGTGGGTTGAGGTGAATTCTGGGCAAAGTCTAAAGGGATGTGAAGGGGAGGTGGTGAGTGGAAAATATGAGGAAACAAGAGAAAAAAAAATAGATATTTTCTACAGTGTTCTAATTAAACTGTACTATTTTGAATCCTACATTGATCACACTGGCAGGCAGAACTCACACAGTGGTGGTGGTACTGGATCTGTCCTAAATTTGTCCCTGCCCCTGTGGAAGTAGGAAAGATTGCTAGAGATGGGGAGCACAAGGGGCTCCTCCTCTTTTGTGGAAACTCCTTCATCAAGACAAAACCATGCAAAGCTAGTGCCAGTCAGAGGTTCAAGGGATGTGTGAAGCTGAAGGTGCCTGAAGGCAAAGGCATAAAAGTGGCTCCAAACTCTGCACTCACCTGCATCAAGGAAGGCTGAGTTCCTGAATTAAGTTGAAATACATTTGTGCAGTCAGCAGCACCTTTCATCTAAGCATCTTAGCTGATATGCACAGTGTTAAGTACTACACACTCCAAATCATAAACCTGGTGCAGAAAAAATAAGTGACAACATCCAAAGGTTCCCCAGGAAGCTCTTGCAGCTGATGAGGGAGCACAGACTGGTAGACACCTACCTGTGGCCACTTGCCAGCACTTCCCTATCAAGGGTAATCTCAAAACCCATTCCTTCTGCTCAGCAGTTTTTTGCTATTACAGAGAGATAGCACAGGCTCTTCAAGCAGCACAGCGCTGGCTGACTGGAAACACAGTAGAAAATAAGTATTTTCTTCTTCCTTTTTTTTTTTTTCCTCCCCCAGGCAGCCTGTAGCTCTCTGTGATGTGCTCTGCTGATGGGTCAAGCAGAGCAGGAAAGACCCTCAGTACTTCCTATGCAAAAGGGGAGCCTAGTGGGATAAAAGAGATGCTCCGCTTTTTCTCATCCTTACCTCTCCCACCATACTTTCCAACACATAACTCCTTGTTCTCAATGAACTCCTGAACTGCTGCAAGGCTCTGCTTAATTTCCTACATGCCCCCGAGGCCTCCCAGGGCTTAAAAGAAAAAGACCTTTGGAAAGGATTAAAAATAGTGCAGGGGAACTTCTATCCTATGAAGTACAGTTATTTGTAAACTGCTGTGCAATTAAAGTGCTGCCTGGGCACAGCAGGAGCTGAGGGAAGTGTGCCATGAGCTGTGCCTGTTACATTCAGTCTGAGTCCTTGTGTCCACTCTCCTCACCAGCTGACTGAGCTGCTGGCACTGGGTAGTGTCCATCTAATGGGAGAGAACAGTCTCATCAAGAAGGGGGTTAGAGGGGCAGAGCTGTGGGGGTGCAGCACAGGGTGGTCTGTGCAGCCTGCTCCTCCTCACCTTCCAACTGCAGTTGTCTCTCCATGGAAAAAATCCTCTTAACTCCAGATATTTTGCTCAACCAGTGACAGACACTGTTGTGATACACTTCTCCTCCAACAGATCAGTTTGCATCCGAAATTCAATGCAGGAGCAGGATAGACCCCTCCAGCACCATCTCCTGCAGGCTCCAGGATCCATGGAAAAACAGCAATTTTCATACCACGTTTCCACGATAGCAGTGAGTGGTGCTGCACAGGCAGAGGGACACCACTGGAATGCAAGTGTGGGCAGAGGAAAGTTTGAAAAGGGAAAAAAATGCCTCTCCTGCCATCAACACTGTATCTGAGAGAAGAGGGAAACAGGAAGAAGGATGCCAGCTGTTTTGATAGCTGTTCTCAGTTTAATGTGTCCTCCAAGGTAAATATACTCTCCTAAAGGAACAAGATCATAATTGGGTCTGTGAAAATTTGCCTCTCAAAGCACTAGAAAACCCAAAGTACTGTACCATGCAGCCAGGAAAGAAAGGCAAAGACAGAAAATGCTGCTTGAGGGCTACAATATATTAAGACCTGACAGGAGAAGAGTCATTGGAAGAAGAGCCAACAACAATTACTGAGGTGATGTCTCAGTCTGTAAGACAGGACTAGAGAAAAGCCTGGGGAGCAAGCTGACTCGTATTTTGCAAGAAAGACCTCAGCTGTGATCGTGTTTCGCTTGCTCCACGGGACAGTTGGCAACCCACAGCTGGACCAGACTGGCAAAGGTCCACCAGCATTTATCCAGCCTTGCCCACTAGCACTGGCAGCCAAGAGACTGACCACGGGGACTGAAGGCATTTACTGCTGTGCAGGGCCAGCCCTTTACCACTGCAACAACAGAGAACCTCAGAATGCACATTCTCTCCTAGCACCTATGGGCAGCAAAGGATTTAACTGGAAAACGCTAATCCCTTTTAATAAGATGACCTTTATGGTCTGTACTTTGCTAGTTTTAATGAGCCCGCCTGTAAGGGTTGATTGATTTACTTGCCTGGTGCTCTTAGACTCAAATTTATTATAATTAAGTTGTTAGTTAAAGAAGTTTGCCTTGCTCGCCGTGCCTGGGACCTCAGGTCATTATTATTAGACTCTCACATGCATCACCCCCATCGTTCTGCATCTAGAAATTAATGAGAGATTGGCAACGCCGCTCCCCTCCCTCCACCCCCCACGCCGCCCCTGCCATGGTTACTTTGGCAGCAGAGGGGCATGAGCAAATGGAAAGGCAGGATGGAATACGGATTTCTGCGCACAAGCGAAGCGCCTGACTCACAAAAGGACTTGGAGCAGAGCGAGCAAGGCGAGGGCAGCCTTCCAGCTGCAGGCACTGCCTGCTTTCATGGCACTCGGGGGCAAGGAGCTGAGTGCATGGTGACGATGCGCAGAGTCCGGGCAGATTTCCGCGTGCTGGACGAGGGAGGAGGACTGGAGAGTCATGCTTTTATTTACTTAATCAGTAAAGCAGCTGTTTCCCCCTACCCCTGTCTAGAGAATAATGGGGCATTATGCTCTCAGTGCAATAAAGGGGCCACGCTCGCACGATTACATCACATCACCGTGCAGAGCCAAGGATGAAGCTCAGGAAGCCAAGGATTCAGCTCAGGAAGAGCCAGAAACAATTGCTGAGGTGATGTCTGCAAGGCACAGACCTGGGGAAGACACAGGACAGAGATTGCTCATGTTTTGTGAGCTCCACCAGAGGCTGAGGGCTGGCAAACCCAAACCTGCTCGTGCCTCGCTGCATTCCATGGATGCAGTCCCAGAATCTGTACCCATCAGGGAGCACCTGCTGTGTGTCCCAACCCCACTTTGAGCCACAGAATGCCTTCATTTCCCCACTGGCACCGTGTTTCTTCCACAAAGCACACAGATGCATGAACTTACCACTGCTGGGCTCAGCCTAAAGCTGCCTTTGCTATTGAGGGTGTGTGACGTCCAGATTGTAAATTCCTTTCAACACATTGTATTTTTGCTGCTCTGTTTGAGGTATCTCTACCCTAGTGCAATCTTAATCAGTGATTAGATTTTTTAGCCATTACAGCAAGCAAGTAACAAGATTTCATTGTTAATAAATAGTAATAAATAATTTTCCAGAGACATTTACCCATCTCCCAACCTGGCCAGACACAAGCCAGCTCCAAAAGTGAAGTTGTGTAACTGGATTATGCAGTGCCCTCTGCAAGGTAATAAATTCTGCTTGAGTTAACTCTGGCCACGTGGCATTTGGCCAGGTCAGCTCACAGCAGGTCAGCTGAGAGCTTGGGTCGAGAGAGCTCTTGCTGTGAGGAACAGGCTGGATAAACCCTCTGAGCACAATTTGAAGGTGGATTAAGCCAAGCCACACAAGGGTTTGCACCATTCACGCTATGGGAGTCTGTTGAGGAAGGAGGACAGAAAATACACAATGTGTGTGCTAGCTTCACTGTCTCACAGTTCCAACAGGAGTCATCTGGCTCACTATCACCAAAACATCTGGTTGTATCTAGAGAAGTGGCTACATCAGCATATTTTGACACAGAACTACCAGCAACAAGGTCACCATACCCAATATCATCCAGAGAATGAGAGGACCCTTGAAAGCAGGCAGAACTTGAGGAACAGAGCAGCCAGACCAAACAACTCTAAAAAATTCCTGAAGGAGTCATAGCTGTGAAATTGCCTGCAAAGATGAGAGAAAAAGCCCAGGCAGAAGTCCCTTGGCGTGCTTTTGGTTTGGACACCCTTCTCTGAACGAAGCAGCCAAGATCTCAATCCCTCCTCTCTTCTACAATCTAGTCATGGGGCTACACAGCCATTTTTCTGACCCTAACGGAGGCAATATTTTAATGAGATGCTCTGGGCCATGGTTAAGTCTGCAGACACGTTTATGCACCCTTCGTGAGGAGACGGAAATGATGGGAATGAGTCATGACAGGTGATGGAATGATTCAGACATCCATCCACCTGCTTTCCATGAACTGTATCACTTCTGACTGCAATAAATTGCCCATATAAAAATAATGGGCTGTTAAATTCCAGAGCATCTCTCAAAGTCAGAGACTCCTATTTCTAGGATGGTATTTTCAATAAGCAGATCTATTTGAGAATTGGAAAAAAATGCTCCCTGGCACATTTAACCCCAGTGCAAGCACTAGCACTGCTATTTAATAAATTAGATTTTAGCTATATGGACTCCCAAGTTAGTCCAACTCAGAGCAGGCAGAGAAATACAGAGACCCACAGAAACATGTTGCCAATGAAGTGAAGTTCATAATCAGGCTTAACTATCACACGTGTTAATGGCTGGAAAAGCTGTAACTATTAGTTCATTTCTGTGCTTTATGAGATGTGTTTACATGTTAATGACTATGGCAAGTACAGGAATCTGTCTGAAAATTAAAACATTCCTGTAGAGAGGTAGTGAGGTCCAACCAGGCTGACAATGTGCTAAGGCCAGCAAAGTCATCAGGAAAAAGGAAGAAATGTGTTACAGTCACTTATGTGATGAACATTCTGGATTTCAGTAGCTTTTATGGATGCCTCTCCTGATTCAAGATGAGATTTTGTGAGCATGCTATAAAAAAGTAGTCGTAAGTTATTAAATTTATCCTGACTGGTTATTAAGGACTGTGAATGACGATCAAGGGAAGGTACCGGCCCAACATTTCTTGGAGTCAAGGAAGACTCATGCATTTTCAAGGGAGGAAGAAAACCTCCTTGGTGTTTGTAAATGGGAAAATAAAATCCAGACCTATCACAGGTGGTGCTTCAAAACCCTCTACACCACACCTGACACATATTTTTCAAACCCTTTGTACTGATACCCCAGCCAAACTCTAAGTGGTTGCCCACTTTCTAACCCAGGTCAGCTCCTTGTTTTCCTGCCAGGAAAAGCCATCAAATAGTGCTGCTGTACTTCTTTTAACAGCACGTCCTACCCAAGATAAAACTGCAGAAAAGGTCACAGTGCACCTCAGTGCCGCCTTCAATGGCTTCAGAAGTCCTCACCCACCAAGTGCAGGTTCACTTGAGGATATGTCAGTCCAACATCTCCCAAAACCCCTTGAAATCTCTCAGCTTATCTCAGGGCAAAGTTTAGTCTTTACAGTTATTTCTCGGGTGAAAATTTTCTGTTTCAGTGGTGACTTTCTCCTGAAGCCAACACATCCATCTACGTGCTATCCTCACCATCCACCACTGTCATTTTCAGGTTCAGGTCCAACTCAGCAGCAGAGATTTTTTTGTTGGTTCCACCACTAATGCAAAGGCAAGCCTTATCTGCAGCAATGCTTGATTTCCATTCTGCAACACAGATCCCTCTGAAAGCCTGAACCATCCCTTCCTTTATAAGATATTTTCAAAGCACACTTGAAATCCCTTTAATCTTACCCTGCTCTGAAATAAAGTCCATGATGTCTTTCCCTGGCTATCTGAAAAGCATTCTCGCCAAGAGAGTTCACGTTAGTCTCCCACAACACATGTAACTGAATTATGCTTTCAGAAAGTTGCTGTATTGATCTCTCTACTGATAAAAGAAGGCATGTTAAAAGACATTTTTTACTGCTGACATGACTGCACAATAAGCAAGATAGGATAAAAAACATGTTCTTCCTTGCTAGCAGACAAAGAGAATCCCTTGACTACTCCCACAATGGAGAAAAGCAGATCCTAATGTAAAACCAATGCATTAATCATGTTTGATTAAGTAAACAGCGACTTTGCTACTGTGGTGGCCACATGTCATTTGTAATATAGACTCTCTGGTCTGGTTAAATGAAAACTAAATTGGGCTAAACAACCAGCTCCACTGTCTGCTTTCAGGCAGATCCAAGAGGGGAAATTCTGCTAAAGGCACTTATTTATCTTTCCATCCTAGCTGAAGTTAGCTTATGTATTTGTGTTTACACGTAGCTAGGTACGTACATTAATGATGGGCTGTGTTGATGAAAATGTAAGGTTGAGCTGACCAACAAAATAAGCATGGGGAGAGGAGGGGAGGATTGGATCCCAGCCCAGGAAGATCTATGAGGATCTCCCTTGTGCAAAATAGAGATTGTGCCAATTTTGTGGTTAGCTGCCTAAACCATACTCTGCCTTTGATCAATGCATTTATTTTAAATTCCCCCGACACCTTGAACTGCCCAATTACAGCTCCAACACTGACAGAGCAGCCAGACTCAGTATCTAAAGCTAACCCAAGCCAGATCCAAACCCAAGGTGTTTCTCGGCCCATGGACACGCTCATCCTTCCCTCCTCCAGCCTTTTCTCCACGAACCCCATGCCCACAGCACCAGGGCACCCAGCAGAGCCGTGGATCCCAGTTCACACTCCGTGCTGTGGCTCAGGGACACAAAACATCCCACCCGCCTCTCCAGCTTCCCACCGTGGCACCCAGACTGTGGGTCAGGGCTGCCACACACATTCTCCCACTGTCTTCCAGCTCTGGAGCAATGCCAAGAACTCCAGTCCACTGAGGTCAGTGGAAGTTTTCCTTTTGGCTTGAAGAGTCTCCCAATCCTCAGGGGTGGAGGTGGGAAAAGAAGCCAAGTTGGAGAGGTGCTGACAAACACAGGACCTTGTCTTCTTCCAGAATCAGCTGCCAGTTCTTCAGAGACTTAATCATGCCCAGCTTCTCTTTCCCTATTATTCCATCATTTTCTCCTCCACATCTATACTATCACCTAAAAGTTTATAATTTGTAATTCAAAGCCTAAAGAATTCCAGATAAAAATGTTTACTTCCCTGTAAAAAACTGGGAACTCTGGAAGACAGACTATAGTTATAGTAGGAGATGAAGCTATTAATATTCCAACAAATTCACTTTCCCTTGAAAGTATCTACCCTTTTTCTCTATTTTGACACTTGAGCATCATCTTTGGCAGAAAAGGTAAAATGCTGCTGTTCTAATTAGGAATTAAATTGTGACTACTGTACTGCGATGTAGATAATTACAGATATAGCACAGAATTATGAATCAAGAACCCACAGCACAGTAGATGAACGGAGGAAAAGCCTTTTTCCAGAAACTGGAGGATTTTGTGTCGACACACACTGGTCTTGATTATTTCTGCTGCAGTGAAGGGAATCCACACTGCCCAACCTGCACAGCAGTTTAGCTAAAGAAATCACTTTCAGCTTCAAAACCATCTGAGCAGAACAGCAATCATCATATAAACAAATAAACCTCTTGCGGCAAAAGCTATCCCAGTTTTGGCATCATTGATAGAGAATTTCAGCCTCTCTAATGTTCCACCTTCATTTGCAGGTTTCTGGCAATTTCTTTCTCATCTTCATGTGCATTCAGTTAAAGATGCCTTGAGATAAACTGCAAGATTTCTGTGAAGCATTTGCTCAGCTCCCCCTGCTATTCCTACCCTGCTAGCATCACCCTGGGAAAGGCGCTCTGATATCAGGCTGAGAGAAAGTCAATAGCTGACAGCAAGGAAATAATCTGAGCCATTGATCCTCACTTCAGCCTTCGGAGTCAATACAAACCAAAGGGAAGACACACGCTTATAAACACACACAAAAGGGAGTGAATATATTAACTCCCAGCGTGCTACAAAGACCAGGAATGGATAATGTGATTAATGAGCACAAGAAACGCCGAAAAAGGCACATCAAGAGAATGAAGAACTTGCTTATCAAGTCATGAAAAATATATTCTGAAAGGCAAGAGTCAGAACAAAATATTCCTCCATAAAGGTCAGATTTTCTGTTTGAATGTCTAAATCCCTATGGCAATGCACAGGATATAAGAATAAGTGTCTATATACCCTCAGAGATGACCTATTTCATGTCTGCCTAGGGGCAAAGGTGGCAAAAAGTCAGTTTTAACTGACACTCATTCACTGAGAAAAGCTGAAGTCTCCTACTAAGTTCCTCACCAAAAAACATTCAAAAGAAAAGAGTTCAGCACTGAGAAGGGACATTATTGCACATTTAAGCTTGCCAAGGATTCCCTGATCCTTGGCAACAGATTTTTCCTGGAAAACAACTACATCACTCAAAACAATGTGACTCACTTTTAAAGTTATTCTTCATTCTATCATCAAACTCATCTTTTACAACTCTGTTTTGCAGACTGGTATCTAATCCAACAGTGAGGCCTTCATTTTACATAAACCTCATTTTTCTATCAGGTATTCACATAGAATTTCAGTGTGCCATCAGAACTACGACACTGGGACGACAGACTATATGAAATATTCTTCATAATTAATTCACAGAGCATTCTGAAAATGAAGAGTCTCAAGGATATATTATGGTCAGACAATACCCACCAACACCAAAGAGTTTGACAAGAACAAGCCAATATTGATGAGGTAACACTCCACTTTGATACACTTGTACTTACTGAGAAATAACAAAATTTTTAATTATTTAAATGATACAAATCATGCTGAAATCACATCCATAAACCTAATACACATTGCCCAATTACCAGACACGCAAGCCTTCAGTGCTCGGGATCAAGTCCTGTGCTGAGCTTCATAGTTAGACATAGATCAGACAACCCTACGTGCCGCTCTTTTCCTTCTCAGCCCCAGATTCCCCCCTCCAGGACAGTCTCTAGTGCCTGCACACTGCCAGATAAATCTGGATACAGACTTTCTTTTGGAACAGAGATTCAATTAAGTACCCCTTTCCAAAATGATCTCTGCTTGCATCTGTGTGCGCCTCACCTGTGCTACAAATAACACCTGAAATTGGAAAAGATCGTGAGTGATATTCTTGGCAGTGTTAATCACACTGCTTTATTGACATCAACTTGTATTATACTGATCTACACCATCTGGTCCCAAATCTAATTTGCTTTTCACTGCCGACTTGCCAGCGGTTTACTTTCAATATTTTCCTGAGCTGGTGGAATGAGAAAAGACTGGTCTGCTTCAATTTTCATTTGTAGTCCGGCTGCCTCCTGTCAGCTTTGCTTCTGCCATTCCTGCCCAGCATAAAGTTGCTGTATTTCTCATGCAAACAAGCCTTACTTCTTCCAATTAAAAGGAAAGTAATGCTAAAAAGAACAGGCCAAACCTTCACATTGTGTTTGAGGGAGAAGGATAACATCCCAAAGGTCTGGCTTGACACACAACTTCTATGCCCCTGACCTTGGCAGTTGTGGGTTTTGTTTAACTTTGACTGTGTTGGGTTCTGTGTGTGAGACAGATGTCATCTGTCAATACCTCTCAACACCCCTATTGCTGTTTGGGGTTGAGCCTCATGGAACAGGTTGGTTACCCAGGCATCAGGGATCCATTTCTGAATCACTGTCCCATCAATCCACCTCTGAAATGGTCTCTAGCAGCAGCACGGCTCCCTGCCTGTTCATTTTCCAGTTATTTCAGATCTATGAGTCCGGTACTGGTTGATGGACTCCCAAATTAGTGGCTGCCAGTTTATCAGCCCGGGGGGAAATCGTATCCATTTTCTGCTGAAAGCAACGGTTTTGCAAATGGTTCGTGTGAAATATTACTATCCCTTACATGTGAAATAATAGGATTAGGTCCTTCTATGCGTATCTAAAGAGATTATAAAATAGTTAAATACATTAACTCCATTTCTTTCAGCATTTTTTTAACCAGAAAACAACACGCCTTCTATTTACAAATTTTTTAATTGCCAAATCTAAAAGTAGACCTGTTTTTCAAGGCTAACTCAACCTCCTTCTTATAAGTCTCCATCTTCTTTTGGCTGCAGTTATGTGAGATGACAAGTTTATGATCCTCAGTGCATTCCAATTCTCCTTCTGTAGGATATTATTAGCCCCTTTGTTACAGAGTCTTTCTGTCAAAATGAGCTCATAAGACTTTGAGCAAATTGGATCATCTTTATTAAAGTTAAAATCAGGAACAGCCCCACAAGGGGCTCTGTGGAAAGTAGCAGGGGATAGACACCTCTTCAGCTCACAGACTCCAGCAGAAAACAAATGTAGAAAATGGCTATTTTTGTGTGGGTCTGAGAGCATGATTCACCTCCCAGTTCCACCCTTCTGCTTGTGTGGAATGTTTTTCCATCTCATCACAGCCTCCCAAGCCAACCTCTGCTCCCACCAGTCCATCCTCACAGCAAGACCCATTTAAAGAATGGGTAGGAAAGGGCATGCTACCCTTAGGTAGGGTACACTACCCTTAGCAGTGCTGGGTCTCCAGGACTGGCAAGGGATGTTAAACCTGGCCCAGCAACAAGCTAATTCTCCCACCACTGCTGGGGTGATGCTGTGCAGGCAAGACAAGGCACAGGCAGCCCCCTCTAAATCCAAATAAAAGCAGGAGATGAAATCAGGGGCTGTGAAATCCTGCCTGAGGGACCACCTCTCTCTCCAAAAGAGCATTTACAGACTACCCAGCTCAGGCATCGAGGCATTTCAGCATGAATGGGCTTTTTGGCTGCTCCCCACCTGCTCAGCTGGCAACATCACTTGGAACTTAACACCAGTTGTGTGGAACATGAAAGACTGAATGATCATATCCCACAGTGACAGAACCTGATAAGCGGGATCATTGACTTCAGTTTGCCTTCAACTCAATTATTCATGCCCCAGCTAAAATAACTCCTAATCTTTGGGCCATCTACTAACTTAGCATTACCCAATAAACTCTGACCCTATTACACTGCACTCCAGGGAAATTTATTTCTGACAACAGTTTAGAACCATCTATGTATTACCTTTAGCCTTTTAAGTTTAGAGACCAAACTGAAGCCCTTCCAAGACTACAGGGTATATGCTGCTGTGATTCGGAGTGAAGACAGAGAAAAGCAGGTCAAAAATCCCTTGTCTGAAAGGGGAAAAGAAACACTCCCAGGGAAATCAAAACCCAACACTGAACAGCAATTAAGTGAAACAGGTCTATCAGTTTTTTCTTGGCCCAGCTAAATCAAGTGTGCCCTGAACAACTATATAGCAACTATTGAGTAAAGCAAACCTCACATTAAAATTCGGTTCTTCTGAATAATTTGCAGCCTGATTAATTATCACCTTCATTCAGCAAGGTACTTAAACACCTGAGCAATCCCATTAACCTCCCTAGGACTACACTGATGATTGATGCTGGGTGAATGTGTGTTGTTAGACCTTGTGAGGGTTTTGCAACTAGGAGAAAGTCTGTAGGTTACCCATCCATCTTCCTTTGCCCTCCATCTTGTGAATATATGGGCACCCACATATCTCTGTGCTACAGTATTGCCCTTCCAGTCAAGTAGAACAGATGTCCCTCTGCCTTCAAGTGAGGAAGAAAGGAAGAAAAAATGGATAAAGGAAAAAACATGTGGCTGAAAAGATCTCAGCTGCTGAAGAGGTTTATCCAGCAGCAAGGAAGATCTATGGGCTCCACTTGTCTCTCCTAGAGGCAAGATTTCATTTTTAGATTAAAAACTTCAACACCCACTTGCTGTATGTGAACAGCACATTTCTCCCGTGGCTAAAATTGATAGTATGCCATGTGCTGTAAAAGGTTAGCACCGGCACTATTGTAATCCTTGGCCACAACTTTCATTTCCTTAATTTGCTGACACAGGGTAATGGAGGGCTGTGCTGTATGAGAGAATACTAAACAATCCGAGTTACAAATTTTCTCTGAATGTCTAAGCTGACCTTTGAAGCTTTCAATAAAAATATAATTTAGAGAGGGGGAGAAAAATTGTTAACATGGAAATGGAGTTACAGGAACAGGACCAAATTCATTCCTTTGACTTGGTATCTGCTCATGTTTGATGTCAGCTATATAATTATACATCACAGCTTGAGTGAAAAAGGCATTTGGTTCCACGCTAAAAGCAGGCCACATATAAATGGTTTATTAACTGGAAAGGAATCAACAGTGCTCAAGTCTTTGGGGACAGCACTCCATTAACAATCTGAGCATCCTCCCTCTCACACAGTCCTGATTTCTCTTTTTTGGGCTGTTTTACATTACTCTGTGGGAGCACAAAGGGAACTCTGAAGGCCATTTTTATTTATATCTACTCTAGGATGCTATGCATTGCTGGAGAGGTGAAACATGGCTTTCATGTACATGACAACATGGCCTATGGTATTTTAACAAAGAAAATCTTTAAGGGGAGCTGTCAGGATGAAAAAGAAGAGTTCCTTCGTGCTTGGGGACATAGTTTAGTTGTGGACTTGGCAGTGCTGGGTCAACAGTTGGACTCTATGATCTTAAAGGTCTTTTCCAACCTAAACAATTCTGTGATTCCATGATTAATATTCTCCAGAGAACCCAGAGCAGACAGTAGCTGACATGGGTATGCTTCCTCCAAATCCCTGTCAATTAGCGGTGCTGCTTCAAGCACAAGGAGAGTGTTTTGTGTGTGTGTGAAATAAGGTCAAAAAACCCAAGAAAAATAAAGAAGCCACTCTTGTGGCCTTAGTGAGAGATGTGACAACAAAAAAAAGGGGGGGCTTCATACTGGGCAATAGGGAGAGGAAGAAGAAAGTTAATTCTTGAGGTGGGGGAGAACTTGACACCATAGCAGTTTCCTCACAGGGAAAACGGGTTTCTGCTCATTCAGGGAAAACCTGTGAGTCAGGATTTTGCTGGATAAACCGAGAAACTGAGAAAAGCATCCACTGGCCTGGAGAGGGAAAAAGAGCTTGAGAGTCACTATCCCAGTCTCTTCCTTAGAGCCCTTTACTAAAAGCTAAATATGATCTGCTTCATTTCCATGACAAATTTTGCTGCTGTTCTCCAGTAAGAACAGAACTAGAAAGGGAAAGGAACACATACTGGACATCACTCAAGCAAGGATGGAAGCAACAGTGGATTCACTGATCCAAAGCAGCAGTTAATAGCTGTATTCAGTCATTCCAGCACAGAAAAGACCCGCCTTTACAGCAAAAACTATCTCTGTCTCAGCAAAGCTTAGCTGTTCAAATCCTGTTGTTTGTCACTTAATTCCCTCTTGGATCACTGGCTACAAGACCCAGCACCACTATCTCAGCATTTTGAAATATTTTCTCCCAAATCCAACCTGTTGCAGGAGCAATAGAGAAAACACAACTCTAGGAGAGTTACTCACAGGCATCCTCAACATCTGCCTTATGGAAGTCCACATTCTGTCACCTTTCCCTAGAGCACCACAAGATGCACACGGTAGCACTCAGCTGGAGCAGGACGAGGTACTCGATGCAGAGAAAACTCCTTGAAATCATTCCAGCCCCATAGTGACATATGGCAAGAGATTTTAAAGCACTGCCATAGGACCTAAGTACACCACAGCTCGCTGTAACAAGGCAGATTTCCATGGCCCAATGGTAGTTAATTTTCTAAAGGTCAAATTTTACATGTTTATTTTGCCGGGTGCCCTGCGCAATACAAAGACACAGCTACATTAATGGCTGACAAATTAAAAGCTCAGCTCATTCTAAGAGACTGTGCAGAGTTTTGCTCTATTTCATCCAGAGTGACATTTCATCCCAGAAAAGGCCAGGGCAGCGTCCCAGCACAGAACATCTGGTTGGCAAACACAATGGAGCACAGCACCTGCAAACACGCTCAGTGTTTGCTTTGCAACTATTTGTTCCCCCATCCGCAGAAAAATATGTTTTTAGGCTGTCAAAATTCATTCCTTGCCAGGGGAGTCTGGTGTGATAATGCAGCCCGTTTGTCTTGGAAAGGCCTCATTTCTGGGCCACGTATGGCTAAGCCAGAGTTTCTGGAAGGTGAAAGGGGGAAAAGAAGGTTTTCTTCCCTCTTTTTCCTCTCTGCATTTTTTTTCCTAGTTTTTGCAGCTTTGTAGACATTCTGCCGAATGTCTAGTGGGATCAGACAGAGCCAAACAGCGCAGTTAAGAAAGAACAGAGATGGATTGCAGCAAGGTCTGTGGTTTAAAATCTGTCATCCAGGGGCTAAGGAAGTACAAACAAACTAATAAAAGCAGAAAATTATGAAATCCTGGCCTTAATGCCAAGCAAAATTTCTTAATTTGGGGCTCTCCTAGTGGCTGAAACCACCACCAAGCTGACTCTGGAGGACAATCCCTCCTCCTGCCAGACCCTTCATTTGGAAAGGAGGAACTCCAGGATCCCAGCCAGCCTAAGGTGTTAGTGGGGGAAGGAGATTTTCAGGAGGAACAAGGCTGGGGGAATGCAAAAGTCATATAAAAAGTCCTGCCAAAAGGGAGGTGCAGGGTTATAGCTGAAAGTTTGAGATACATTGTGTAGGCTTCGGTCAGTCGGCCAAATTCCCCACCGCTCCATATAGGCTGCAAAAACACAACAGGACTGACCACTGAAAAATCTACCCAGTGGCCTGGAAGAAGTTTCCAGAGGACCAGACCTGGCCAAAGATGTGGCCAGCACTGTGATGTGCCACAGCCTGGGAAGCAGGCGACATCAAGGTGGGAGAAAGGGACAGTGAGGGGGATGAAGGAGGCCACTGCTTGCAGCTCCCGGCCACATCAGCCAAAGACTAGTTCCAACCACCTCTTCCTAATTTTTATTTTCTGCATTGTAAGAAGCATTTACTTTCAATGAAGAAATAAACCTTTTTTTTTTTTTTAATATATGAAAGACCATTTCTCCTCCTACCCTACTTCTTTAAACCTGTAGGAGTTGCTGACACTTTTTATCACTGAACATCTGCCTCAGTGGTGGCACAATATCATTATTGTAAAGAACATTTGCAGGAATAAAAAACTATGCAGGATATTCCTCCTGGCACAGCCACTCACTGTGTGGCCTTCAGCAAAACAGTTCACCCCTTCATATTATAAGATGGAAAACTGAGTGAGAAATATGAATCTCACTGAAAAAAACAGATGCTACATTTTAGTTGAGATACTTAATAAGCAGCACCTTAAATAGGACAGCAACTTTAAGATACACCAAGAAGGCAAAGATTGGCAAAGCCTTCACTAAAGAAGAATCCAGCTGGTGAGACAGAGCTGTTGAACAAGAGCTCAGGTTCAATAAAGTTTCTCCTTTCCTCTTTATTTCACAGTCTCTCGCTCACCTCATCCACCCCCCCACCCCCCCCTCCCCAAAACAGAAGCTACGGCCACATATGAATGACAAAATTTCCTCATATACACAGGTAACACCTGCCTGCACAGGGGTGAGTAGAGCTCCCTGCCCGCAGCACTAACTCATCAAAGCACCCATCCCATGGTTCCAATCCGTGGCATGGCATTGTCTCTGCTTTGTGTTGGGAGCTTGAGCTCTTCTGTGTGGACGGAAGATGAAGCAGAATTCCAAACAAATGCTTACTGGGGTTGCCAAAATGTCATTTGAAATTAGATTCATACTGCAATTTGCAAAGACTCCCCATCTCAGTAGCCTGTCTTAAGCACTCTTCTAAATAATTGTAGATTAAACAAGGCACAAGTCAGAGCAAAGTGCCAAATGAGTTGTGACATCTATTTTTAATTAAAAATAACAGTAATTGAAATGTATTTATCTCCACTGAAATATTCTGGGCTTGCAGCCTCCGGGAAAGATTTGGCGTGGGCAATGACAGAGCTCGTCGTCATTAAATCCTTACCTCCTTCCTGGCCCGCTTCAAACCTACCCAACGAACCACATTGTTACAAACAATGAGAAGCTCCATTTACTGCAGTCCTTGGATATCCCACAGAGGCCAATGGCCAGAGTGTCCATTAACAGGCAAGGACAGGAGAAATGCCCTTTTAGCCTCCTTTGTAACCTCCCTTTGTCTTGCCCCTGCTATCTTCCATTCTTCCCATCCTCTCATCCCCAAGAGGCTGGAGGAACTGCTTTTTCAATTTCCAGCTCCTTCCTGAGCATATCTGCTGTTTGTCAAGCACAGGCATTAAAGTGCAGCACTCTTTTGTCTTACTCTAGTGAGCGTGTTTTGGAGGTTTTATATGAAAGGTAGGTACATGTGTGCTTAATACAGTCATTTTTCATAGCAAGAAAGACATCATAAGTGATTAACATAAATCAGATATCATTAATTATATGGACAGACTCCCCAAACTACTGCTGAAAGAAAGATGAAGAGGAAAAATAGTTATCCCTGTAACAGAAATGAGTTAATGATGTATATTTCCTTCTTGTAACATTTTTCAAATTAGAAGTTTGCACAGAATTGCTTTTGACCTGTAATTGAACCATCTTCAAATTCCCAGGGACAGAAAACTTAGTTAAATTCTCAATGCTTCTTCCCTGTATCACGAGAAAGCCAAGCAGCCTTGCTCACCCCAGGAATTCACACAGATACAGGAAAAAAAAATGGACTTCTCCTGATGCTCAGAATTTGCAATCCAAGCAAACTGTAATAAAAGAAAGCAATTGTCATCAAAATATCTTATCTGAATCACAGTCTGTTGATGCAATGAGGAGCATAAATTTAAGAGTATCCACTCCCATTGGTACCTCTTTGGTGAGCTGACTGTATTTAACTCTTGAGCCGTGCCATTAAGTGTAACACACAAGGGAAAACCACTAAGCGGATAAAGGACTTACAAACAGTTCCAAATGCTGTGATAAATAGTTGGATTATTGACTATAGTCTCATAGCATAATAAACCCACATATTTTAGGCTAGTGTAAATGCTTATCTATGTCTTCACTGCAATACTACTATCCTTGAGCAGAGAGATGCTATAGGTATTTTCATTACGTATTTATGTGAGGGAGGGATGGCAAACAGTCAACAAGAGCAGTTTTCCAAGTTTCAAAATTCCCCTAACCTGCATTATTTCCACTTGTGATTTTAGCTCTCAGTCTCGCAGCCAGACTAAAACCAGCCAAACATTTAAATGTAAACTCCTCAAGATGCCTCATCTCTGTTATTTTCCAGTGAGGTGTGGAAATTAATAAACTCCTGTTTCTACTGGAGCCATGCAGAGAGAGAAAGCTTTCATACCCCAAGCCTCAGGCAAAGCCACCAGAGCAAGCTGGAATTACTAACAAAATCCATGGGCCAGGAGACAAGGTGGGGCAAGATCAGAGCCCTCAACGCTCAATTTGATTCTTGCAGTTTAAGGCCGAAATTTATTTCCCCTGCTGCGTTGGACACAAATGTCAGCAGATATTTTGGCATCACTGGCACAACAGAATTTCACTTCTCTGCAGCTGCAGGTCGGATTCCTGAAATGATTTGTCCCCCAGAGCAAGTGTAATTACCTTAATAGACTTCAATGCAAATGGGTGGAAAGGAAGGAGTTCATCACCAGCGCATAAGGTGTTAGGAGATTTCTGTTAAACAGGTTCATTTAGGAGGGTAACAGGAAATGGCAAGTAGCATACATGGCCATACAAAACAAAAACAGAACAAAAATGGAAGATGGAGAAGCAGAAATCCCTGACATCACTGGTGTGCTCATCATTTCCCAATGGATTCATTCTGATAAATCCCTTTGCCCATACCTCCCCAAGTGATCAGTGTGCACTTTTTGGGACGCCCTCATGTTGGCCAGCCCAGGATGGGAGAGAGGTAGCCAAAATCCTGCAACAGCAGCTGAGGCAGCTTCCTTCAACCAGGAAAAGAATAATGTGCATTGTCTCTGGCTTTCTCATCCTTGTCTTCTACACTCCCAGTCTACACCTCAAGCTCTCAGTGTAGACCTGGAAAATCCTGTGATGATGCACAAAAATACTGGGGCATAATCCCTCCACCATTTCCTTCATGGGAAAAAATAGATCATCACCACAGATGATCTCTGATAAGGACAAGAGCAGGTCCATTCAACTCCAAGTAATGTGCAAGCCAGCAATGTTAACTCCTCCTCCATTCCTCACTAATGCAGAACATTTATCACTAAGTGTAATAATAATGAATAATAATTAATTCCATTGGCTGCAGAAGCATTCGAGTAGCACAGATGGTAAAAATATCTTCTTTTCCCCCCAGGCTTGTTACACCTGCAAATGTACCAAATTTAAAAACAATGATGGATAATATTAGTTCCTAAAAGACATTTTTCTGATTCCATCTGCACAAAGAATGAAGCATTGAGCAGGAAATTCACAGTTCTCCATTTTCCAATGGCACAGGAAAAAGATTAAACAGACCCAGAGGTGAAATACTACCCAGGCCTGTCATTTGACCGGTAGGGAATTCTGATATTTGCAGTGATGCTTCAGGTCTGAGCTTTCTAGCCCACTCAGATCACATTCCTCCTGAACTGTCTGCCCTGTTCCTTCCAGCTGAGAGGGCAGTTGCTAATCTATTTATGCAGGGCTGACAATGAAGGCAACCAGACCTGCTCCGAGAGAAAACAGCAAAGGGCTTTTGGACTCGAAGCCCCTTCTGTGGCACACTGGATGCTGCTGGAAAGCATCTGCAGGGCTGGCTGTGCTTGCAGAGCTGCTGAGTGGGGATGGCTGGCTGCCTCCTGAATGGGAGCCAGGCATCATCACGGGTGTCTGCTGCTAACGAGCGAGCAGAGGATCCTACTGGGGCTCCTGTCAGGCTGAGCTGTGCACACACTTTATCCCTGCTGCAGCCTCCCGGGGCAGCTGCTGGGTGCTGAAAGGTCCTACTGAGCTGAGGGTGCCCAGAGAAAGGAGGGAAGGAAGAGAACATGAGGCTCTGTTGCCTGACACTTCAGGCACATCTTCCTGTGCCTCCAGCTACTTGTAAAGTCGGGATGACACCGCGTGTTTTGGAGAGGTGCAAGAAACCCACTACTGCCTCAGCTGTCCTTGGACAGCAGGTGCTGAGCAATACCATTCACCTTCTGCATGGCTTGAAGCTCCTGCACAGCATTTCCTTGTGCAATACATTTAATTCAGTATTTTGGTGTGTTAGCATAAAGGAATGAAACCCCAAACAGGACAGTAAAGAAGGGCAGGGCCAATGGATACCTCTGGTTGTCAACAAAACCAAACTGCAGCATGCTCCTGGGAAGCCCAGAAGTAACTTCATGGCTGAGAACACGAAATATAATTTCCACTTTAGCCAATTACCCAGTCCCTCTGGTCACAGGGGCTCCTGGCATGGGACTGATGTCACTGACACCCAACCAACACACCACGTTCCCACACAAAGTCATTTCCAAAGAGAAATTACTATGCAGTGTACTGCAGGGATACAAGAAGGGAAGGAAACAGTGACTCTTCAGGACATCTCGGGATGACAGACCCATCGTTAGCCAGTTGTAAGAACACAGGACCAATTCTGAGGGGGTTTTTCCCCTCTCTTCACACTTGTGCTACTCAGCAGCTCACACAGAATTAATTGCACACTGGACAAACACATGGCAATTGCAACTGAGCAGGGAGGTTGTCTGCAGCCAGCAGCTCCACAGATTGCTTCCAAACTGCACATCCACTTTTCCACACACAAGGCTTTTGGCATAGAACCTTAAGAAACTGGTTTGTTAACATTTCAAGTTCCTCCAAAGAAACTAGGAAAACAAGCAAGTTTAGAAAAATAGTGGCTAATTTTGATCGGTTTTGCAGGTGTGAAGAAAACATAACACAGAAAAAACCCACTAGGAGGTGAATAAACCCCAGGCTGATACAGAGGAAAGCAAAAGGAACTTTCTACTGTGCTGAAAACTTTCCTGCAGCTCCAGGAAAGGGCTTTAAATCTCCTAAGAGGAAGTTCTCTCCCCAGCTTTTTCAGACTTCTCAGGTAGATCTGTTAAATGCTGTTTTAATACTTCCAAGTCCAACCACAGCCAGAATTTAACAAAATAGGCAGTATTTGAGGCGCTAAGAAACAAAGAAGAGGGGAAAAAAAATCAACACACTGACTGAGGTTTTGAGAGACCTCAAGAACAAAACCAGAAGTGAGCAAAAAGCCCCAATTCCTACTTCCTGAAAGAAGTGCAATTAATCACTAGTAGTAAAGAATTAAACAACTCAAGAGCTCGAATATTCTTAAAATGCTTATTCCAGCCAGAGGTGATGTGGATATTGTGAGATTACTGTGCTGGGAATGGGAACAGGTGAGGTCATTGACTCTAAGGTCAGCAGAGGCAGCCCATTACTGAGGAACCTGAATGTTACCAACAGAGTTTCTGCAGCCACACGTCCAAACCGCTCCCAGGAACAGACTTTTGCTTCAGCACCTCTTCAAAACTCACTTTGGGAAGGAGCCTTTGAGTGTTTAACCAAATATGTGGGAAACAACTGACTCCAGTTAAAATGGGAGCCTACTTCTTCTTAAGAAGCCTTTCCATCTGGGAATGAAGAATGAGTGAGACACCTGATGTCTCTATTTCAATCCATTCAGCCATCCCAAATTACAAAGGAGGTTGAGGGAGAAAAAGAAATAAAAATCAGCCTTTATGAAAGAAGTTTAAGTGTTTGAATTACATCTGAAGCCAGTCTCACCTCGCTTCCCATCATGCATTACTGAACCATCCCCAGCTTTATGAGGTATCGACAAACCAACTCTTTAGTATTATTTACCACTGCAAAGTCAGCAAGGGCTTTGACACCAGCTCAAACCACAGACTATAAATAAGCAACCAGCAGATCATCTTAAGGGCTGGGTGGAGTACTTTCCTTTCCATCCCCAGCAGCTCTCTCTATCCAGAGCTCCTATAACCAGGGAAAAGTAATGCTTGGGATGGAGTGCAGAATTTGGATTTATGCAACAAGAACCCATAACAGGGAACAATCCTGCCAAATCCTCCCTGCTAATCTCTTCCTTTGGCCCACTGAGCCCCTAACAGAAGCATCAGGAACCAAAGTGGAAAAAAATTTACTTTTTTGTTTTAAATTTAGTCATTTTTCACTTGTCTTGGCTACTCTTTCCCCACTGCAGCCTTTTCACAAACTTGACTTTGTGGCTTACTAGAACCAGTCAAGCAGTCACATTTCCAAAGTCTCTTGAAATCCACTTCCTTGGTAATCCAATAGCTCTCACTACTGACCTTCCAGACAGAAAATTGATGTACTTGACCTTCCCTGAGGAAGTGCAGAACAGAGAAGGCAATGGGTCACTTCTTGGCCTGCATTTCATTTCTGGAGTTAATTTTATATCACACAGTATCAACAGGTACTGGGAATTTCTTAATGCCACCTTTCTTCACCCAAGCCAAGTGTTCTTGTAGGGAATACATATGAAAATAGGTACACAGAAGTTTAGTATTACTGTGTCCACTATATGAGCCCATGCCTTATTTCACCGTGTGGCTCCAAGCTCCAGTTAAAGTGCCAAAAGATTTTAACTGGTTCCTATAATGACATTAAGGCAGAGCCACTTGTCTAAATTCTAATTTTTTTTAAACCTCAACAAAGCAGCCCTTGCCTTTTCTCCGTATTTTCCCCGAGTTTTGAACTTAATTCTTTTGATCTTCATAAGGGTCTGTGGGCCAACATCATACCTAACAAGCTGCCTGTGGAACAACATACCAGCCCAAAAATTTGACGTGAGAGAACAGGACCTAGAAAGGCAAACCACTCTCCAGTGCTCAAAACTACCTTATATTTGCACTGTGAAAATAAAAAGAATCAAAGTGTTTGATACAAGACAAACAGCATCTATAATTCACTAGCAAGGTCAAGGACACACTTGTTAAAGAAAATCATCTCAGAAAAATGTTTATCTCATGCCAGATCTTTTCTATAAGAGGACCAATAGCTAATTAAGGCTTTTTTTCCTGCAGTCAAAGGGGACATTAGATTTTTTTTTCCCTTTAACTCCTAAAAAAATCAGTGTTCTTTCACTGGTGCTGGAGCTGTTTCACTGTGACATGTACCATAGTCAGCCAAGATGTCAACAAATGCAACACAGCAGCTGCTAATGTGATTTTATGTGTTATCTTTTCCTTCAAGAAATCTCAGTCTGACTTTGTTTGCCCATCTGCTGAAAAAAAACACCAACGTAATTAACACCTACCACTACAGCATCCCAACATTGTTCATTTTCCATGTTCCTGAAGGAAGACCTGCCTGGGATTTGAAGGACAAGCTCCATCTTTTCACTGCTGTTCCACAACTAACCCTATTCCCTTCTCTGGTTTAAGCAGCAGATCTGAAATACTATGGAAAGTCCTTACACAAGGGGTCAAAAAAAGCCACTGGACAGGTCTTCCACCCTACACAGACTTCAGCTCCAACAAGGCTGCTCCTGCACATCTAAAACAGGGTCTCTATTTCAACTAGTGCAAGAAACAGCTTGGTCCTGGCCCAAATTCCTCTGTGTCAGAGAACATAGAGAGAATGATCCCAGAACAGCTCTATCAGCAGGTTGCAGCTGCAAGAAGGAAGATTTCATCTAGTCTGAACCCCACTCCCAGCTGCGCTTGTTTATTTGGGTACCAGTCAGAGATAAGAAGTCGCGTTTAAATGCAGAGCATTTCTATATGACCATAATGCAAAGGACCAAGCTATTTCCCCGTGGTCCAGGACAGCAATCAGTTCCTAGAACATTATATCCTCTTCCATTACCTCCAGATATTTTATTGGCAGGTTGGTTCCATCTCAGGAATTACAGGAAATGGAAGGGATTGAGAAATGCAATGTAAATTAAAGGCACATGGCACAGTTCCGTGGAATTCATTGGAAAGTCTCCAGGAGTGGCCCAGGTTCTCTGAGCTTACTTTCAATGTGGTGAAGTGCTGTATGATTCAGATTTGGAAAATGGCACCTGTGAAACACCAGGATGAAGAGGCAGGGGTTACTCGCTCTGCAAGACAAACCATTTTATGAGATTTCTGTTAGGGGCGGGAAATTGGAAGTCTGGAGGACAAACCCTTCATGGAAAGGGGCACACGCTTCTCTCCAAGTGAGGAAAGCCTCATCAAGGATGCACCTGGCTTCTGAAAGGGGCCCAGACAGCATTTTATCACTTTCTGCCTCAACTCAGATTGAGTGGATATACACATGAAAGAAGAGAATATTTTTGTTGTTGTTAATGTCTTCATAATCTTTTAAATCCCACAGGAAAGGTGCTCCAGATTTTTGCAAAACAGTCCCAAAAAAAAAAACCAACCAACAGAGAAAACAGGAGCAGTGTCTAAAGACCCACTGCTCACCATCCACTCCTAAACAAATCCATCACAGGAGAAACATGCAAAAATGTTCTAAGGAAAGATGCATCACAAGTTCAACTTCAGCAGAGAGACACTGTTCTGCCCAGATTACACAGTTTGAACATAAGCTTTTCTTGGATTTTGTTCTCTCCCTCTCCCAAAAAAAAGAGTCACAATCTCAACCACTTGCAATGATTTTTGCAAAGCTTCAGAGCTTTATACATCAGGAAATGGATTTAGAAAAGACCCTCAGATTCCATTGGCCTCCATAGTTTTGATACAATCAAAGCTGTTGAGAAGCTGCATGTCCCTTTGTTTCCTCCCTTTTTCTCTTTGTAGACCCAGAGAAGCATAGTCCTGAACTGATAGCTTCTCCCAATGCTCAGGCCATGATTTATCAGTCCAGGAGGCTGCAGTGCAGAAGTAATTGCATTAGCACTGCCACTGATAAATAGGGCTTCCTTCAGACTTACGAGCCGCTGAGGGCTAATTACTCCTCAGATTCCAGATTCCGTTTGGCTTTAATCACAGGGTGAATCATCTCTTTCCAAACATGGCAGATATTAATGGTGGCACACTTATCCTAATTAATCATCCATGGGGAAGGCCTTTTCTTTTAATTAAAGACATGAAAATGTGCAAAAATGACAAAAGAGCATGTGGCCAAGTAAGGACAAGAGTCAAAGCACCGCAGAGGATGGTGAGGATTGTTTTCACAAGGAGATAATGTAATGAGCCATATTCATCCCTGGCATCTGGATTTTGACCTTATTAAGCTGACACATTGAGACAAATTCATCTTCAACACTTCAACTAAGGGAAAGTGGTGTTGATGAAGGAATGGAGGACCCATTTCCAGCATCTTGGGCTCTGTGGCTCAGCCATTTATACTCAACTCCCTCAAAGACCTGCAGATCAATAATGAAGATATGCAAAAGCCAGAGAATCAGCAAGTAATTGGGCTGCAGAAAACTCTTGCTGCCATCTGTCTAAACATAAGACAAAAAAAAACAAAAACAAACACCAGAACTTGAGACATGGAAGAATCAAAATTTCCATCAAATCTAAGCAAAAAGTAATGTTTTACTAAATGCTCACTAGTTCTGAGGAGATATACTTTGAAATATCAAACAAGGCAACTGGATATATTATATCAGGTCTTAAAAGTTTGCTGCTGGGAACACTGTTCACAAACACAAGCTCAGATGTCAGTCCCTCTGCTGTGAACCGCGTGCTGAGAATGAGCTTCTTTCAAAGGCAAGCTTCATACAAGATTTCTGTGGACAATATCTGATATGTTCTGTGAAATACGTGTTTCTGTAAATAACTGAGGATCCTGTCTAGGTGATGATGTTTTCCAGCATCAAGAATTCCTCTGAATTAGGAGTCTAAGAGAATCTATGCTCATGGCACAAACCCACCTTTGGGCAGACACCAATTTCCTATCCTGTATCTCAGAGACAGGTTGTGGAGGGGAAAAAAAAAGTCAAGAATGGCAAGAACAACTCATTAGTCAGCCTTATTACATTATTTGGAGCCAGTTGTCAGATTGCTTGCCACCCTCAAATGGTCAGTTGATAAATACTCAGCCAGGGTCTGCACAGTGGGGTTATAAAGAGGTAATTATTCTCACGACGGGAACAGATGAGAAGGTAGGATAACATTTTCTTTGAAATTTCTCAGAGTAGATTTACTGTGGAGCTGTTTTGATCTCAGAATCTCCAGTAATTTCAAGGAGAGCCTTACCCAGTGCTGTCCCTGGGGATTTCACCTACATTTGTACCTTGTGGCTCCCTTGAGCCAAAAGCCATTTGGGCTGCACGTGCTCTTGCTGCTCTTTCAGCTGACAAACAGAAGAAAACCGTGTCCAAAGACCCTCTGAAAGGAGACCAAGAGGCAGAACAGTTCTTGCCCTGACCTGGCATATTTCAAATATCAGAGCTTTAGTCCAACCTGAGGTTCGTGGTGTTCCCAGGCACTGAGGAAATGCACCTACTGGTACATTAAGTGAGACTGCAGTCGATACCTCCAAAGTGCCTGTTTATGCTGCAGCAGAGAGCTGATAAACAGCCTTGCTTCTAGTTTCTCTTAATTTAGAATTCATTACGTCTCTCTTTCAATGAAAGATAAACCAATAGCTGCCCTTGACAGCTGTTTTCTTTGGGGTCATTCTCTCTATCCACCCATCTACTCTTTCTTCAGGGGGTTTTGCTCACTGTAATGCTAGCTCTATCAATTTCATTCAATTCTTCCAACACAATCTACAGGGACTGAGCAGGACAGCAAAGCCAAATGCATTTAACCATTTGGGGGCCAGGCATCAGTGTGAATTATGTTAGCTAAAAGAACTGTGGCAACAGCAAGAGCTCTATCACAAAAAGGAGCATGAGTAAATGAGAAGATGATGCCAAAAGGTGAGACACTCAGCAGGATGCCAGCTGGATTGACTTGAGAGGCTTTATTTTAGCTCCGCTAGTATTGCACCTGGCTGCAAGCTCTGCCAGGGTCTCAGCTGGAAATTCAGTTGTGTTAGTGAGCCAGATATATACACAGGATACATCCAGCCTTTTTAGACTGATGATTACTTTCCAGGACTCCGATTTATGCTCAGAAAAGGACAGATATGACTGCTTGAAGGGCCTGAGAAGTCCCTATTAGATCAGCAGTTCATGTAGTGCAATGTCATTTCTCCAGCAGCAGCCACAGAAGATGCTGCTTACAGAATATGAAGCCTCTGTGATCCCTTCCTCAGCAGATTCCTCCAACACCCACAGTCATTGCACAAGGGACCTTGAAGAAAACATCCCTGCCTACTCCTTTTAGTATCCATTCAGAGAGAAGTTACTTATGAAATTATCCTTCTCAAGCCTGCTGATGTTATTTAAAAAGCTGCTCAGGTGGGAAACTTATGAAAGAAGGTAAAGATGAGAACAAAGAGAGCACTGGAATATGAGCAGCTTAAACGATACTGTCCTCACTACTAACTCAGTGGTACAGTGAAACAGTTCCCGGTGCCAAAGTCTGGAAAAACAGAGTGATACTGTACAGAGGGCTCCCAGGGGCCTGCTGAGGATTTAGTGTCCTCATTCCTATGGTGGTACCACACAGCTAAGACATTTAGACTATAAACACCTCCAAGAGGAAGCAGAGGCAGTAGTTTTCATATTGGCCCCCTGTGAAAAATTCAGTGATAAAGTGACTCCCCATTTTAGGAGCAGCCTGTGCTGTCCATAGGTTTCTCACATTGGTCCTCAGCCACTTATTTAGCATCACAAAAGATGGGATACAAAAGAAATCCTCAAATTACTTTTTTCCTGTTCACAGCTGAGTTTATTTCTGCTCATACGCTGTGGTCAGCATTTGCTCACTGAAGCTACAAAACCTTCTATCTGCAAAACCCACAGTTAGCAAAAGGTAAACTACAATAAATTAGTGCAGAATGGCAAGAACAATATTGACAAATCTTAGATGGTCAAAGTCTCAAAATGCTGACAGCAGCAATAGAATTGAATTAAGTTTTTTAAGTAATCAGAAAACAAAGTGACCATCAAAAGGCTTCCAACTACACCAGGACTTAAAAGAAGAGTGGGCTAGGTCTCACAATTTGTTATTCTTCAAGCTGAAGAGACTTCAATAAAACCACTATAGACTTTTTAAGCTGTTTTGTCAGGGACATCCCAGAACTCCCTCCTGTCATTCCTGTAACAGTTTATTCAAGCATTTTTCTCTGTCTGGTTGATTTAGACTGTCTGATACTGGCTCAGTTCCCAGATCACGTGATTCAAAAGTTTATAGGGACATGGTGGACTCCAAAAAGCCATTCCATGACTTTGTACCAACAATCCCATGAACAGTCTTCAATGTCAAGGGGTAATGGCTAAAGAAAACTGGGGGAGCAACCTCTGAGCTAATCCTGGTAAAGTTTCTGCGGCAGTCCTCAGTTCTGTCCCTACAAATTAACGTCTGTACATCAATAGTCTGACTTGGAGCCATCAGCCAGAAACAGTGGGAAGAAGAAAACAATCCTTTCTGGCCTACCACTCTCCATACACCAGTGAATCCACCTCTGACATTACCAAACTGGAAATACCAGTCAATAAAATATTTTTCCCCGTCCATCCTGTCTCCCAAAAAATGAAAGAAATGCCACCAAATTTTAGAATTGGGGATGATACGTCAAATCCATCTCTGCAAAGCAGAAGCCTGCTACCAGAAAGCAACATGATGGGAAAATGAACCACTAAATGAGCCAAGCCTGCCCACTCCCTCGACCAAAAGGAAGCAGCTGCTGTTTCTATGGTGAGTGGGAAAGACATCTTCAGTATGACACTGGAAGGAGCCCACATTCCCTGGCAGCAAAGCCTTCCCCTCTCCTCAGCTGTAATAAAAAACCACCTCTCCCTCTCTCCTTACCAAGCTCTCATTAAAGGTTCAAATGATCCCCAAGCAGAGAAATGTAATTAGGATCCAGCTCCTGGGGATTGCTATCAGTTTGCTCACACTGGCTGGGAAATGGCTGAACATTTCCATCCACCTGCCAGGCCACGATAGAATTTCCAGTGGCTTTTGTCACTGTACTGCATGGTGGCTCCCAGAGCCCAGGAGAAATCCTGCCTGCAAGCCCTCAGCACAGCCCAGCTCCCAGTGTTCTCCTGATAATGCAAACTGCCAGCCAGCAGTTTTAATTGGAAAAGCAGCTACAATGGAATAAAGTCAAGATTAACCCATTGAGTCACTCTGCCCCATTTCCCCACAAAAATAAACTTGGCTAGAACCTCCTTTCACTATCAAGTGACAACAAAAAAAAAAAAAAAA
>VZRS01009506.1:57861-158432 GCA_013398055.1 Ifrita kowaldi
AAAAAAAAACCAACCAACATTTCACTGTGTAAACAATCACAATACTGCAAGGAAACATTCCATTTTTAAAGGCAGGTGGTATATGGTAGCAAGGGCTCTAGGAGAATTCTTCAGTCCTCCTCAGTCATCCAGATGGAATAAGCCTGGAAAGCAGGAAGCTTTTCTTTCCAGGCTCTGTGTGACCTCAGTCATGTCCTTTTGCCTTCTGGACCTCTTTCTCCACCCAACGATTCAGGAATGGTTGTTCAGACAAAGGTCCCAATGTGCTTTCAGAAATACCACATCAAATGCTCAAATCGTTAAAAAAAAAAAAAAACCTCCTGTGCTGTTTGTCAGAGATCTAAGCAGTCCACACTGTGGTTCCCTTCTGGTCTGTTGATCTGTTTTTCCTTCCCATTAAAAAAGGAAAATGCATTCACCCATATGTCAGATGCAGCACCATTGTTGGATACTGGGAGCCCTGATGTTCTCCAGCTGTGACATTTTGCTCTCATGGCATGGAATTCATTCTTAGTTTCGTTTATCTTTGAGTCCTTGTGTCAGCTTTATTCCTCATGTTACTCCACGAGCCTGTCCTGTTATTTATATTATTGTGTGATCAATTGCAGCACTGTACCATGCTGATACTCAAAGGGTTTTTTTGTGTGGAAAGGGTGGGTTGACCTGTCCTGAAATCCACACAATGAGGAATTTCCAGAAACAATGATGGTCCTGGTTCAAAAAAAATTCTGTAAAATATGCAATACTGGGCTTATTACATAGATCAGAAACTTGGCATTTCCATCAAACCTTAATCTGAAGTGAGAGAAGGTTGAACCATTCTGCCATGGATCCATTTCCAAGATTATGTAGAAGTCTGATCTATGAAGGCTGCAGATCTTTTCTTTAAGGATAATTGTCTTTGTTAAAAACGAGATAGAATGTGTCCCAGCATCGCAGGGGGTGAAGAAATGAGACCACAAGGATGAAACAAAGGTGGTGACGTGTTAGTCTGAGGACTGGGCCAGAGGTCAGGATGGGGAGGTCTCCTTGTTTATGGAACAGTGGAGTTCCCACTACTACGAACATTTTAAATCAAACTGCATGAGATATTAAAGCAAGCAGGATTAGAAAAACCTTAGAGGGCAGAGAACTGACCCAGTTCATGCTTTCCCTTTGAAATACTCATAATTAGCTTTTGCCTTTGCCCTGTTATCCTTCATTTTATTATTTTGAACCATCACAGCTATATTCTTCTCAATCTTTCCTCTGAGCACAATTAAACTGTACTACAAACTTCATCTTAACAAGAAATAAACAATTAAAAAATCATAATTAAAAAAAAATCCACATTATCTGACTGTGCTGCCCTCACTTGCTCTCTCTGCTTCAGCAGGTAGAAAACCACCAAGCTCAAACTGACAGCCAAGATGTTTTCAGCTTTTATGAATTACATCTTTAATTTCAGCTGCAGCTGGGTTCAAAGAAACATCAGATTCCCATCTGTATTTTATATCTCAGGCTCAAACAAGAGCTCTGGGCTAAGGTGAGTAAATCCCTGCTCTGTCTTTTTTGCGGGTATTTCTCAGGGCATCGAAGTTTCATTTGAAGAGCTACCTTGGAGTCAAGAAATATATTGCTTATGGATCTCCAGGGAAAATGACACAAGTGAAAGTTATTAAGTGCACAGCCTCAATATTTGTCCATCCCTTCCCAAAGAGGCATGAGACAAGGTTACTCACTTCCCAGACAATAAGTGGTCAATCATTTTAAAGCCTGAGGGGGAGCAAAAGCACCAACTGTGGTCTTCAAGCAAAGCACTGACAGCACGGTGTGCTCATGGCAGCAGCACAACAGAGAGGGAATACTTACAGCCAGGATCAGTTTATGCACTGAGCAGGCCTCTCCCCATCTCCACAAAGCCAGGTTCTGAGGTTTATTACACCTTAAAAGAAGGTCAGACTTGCACTTACAAAACCTGAGGGCCTTTATCAGTTGCTGTGCACAGCACTGCCACATCCTGAATTGCCAGACACAGCTGCTTCTCCACCTGTACAAGGTGGGCAGAAATCCTCCACTGCATAATTCCAGCCAGGCAGTGAACACGGGCTTTTAGTATGATTTCTCGAGTCCAACAGCTCTAAACGCACACACCCCATCCCTCCCCACAGCCCCCCAAAATGTAAACCTGCTTGTAACTGGCTCAGCAGCAGCATGACATTGCTCAGGAGAATTTTCCTAAGGCATGGCTAGAAAAGAAGTACTTGGCATCACCATGTATCGGTGGGCCCAGGTTCAGGGACTGCACAGGCTGGCCAAAGTCTGCAATTCCAGCTGATTTGGAGATCTATTTGGAGATATTTGGACTGTTGAATTTTTGTTGGCGCAGGAGGCAACAGACACATGGATGACAAACCTGAAACTAAAAGCACAGCTCAGAAAGCAGGAGAGTGGAAAGCTGGTTGGAAATTTTAGCCATTTGGGCATTTATCACACCCCCAGCTGGTAGCTGGCAGGTTGTCAGCAAAATACAGAAGCACACAGCAGATTATTTTCAACCAGCTTATTTTTGCAGTCAGGAGAGGACAAGCTTGACAATTAACAGCAATCATGTTCAGAACAGATACCAGCAAATTAACTCTATTTTTCCTCCTTGCCATGCACTGCATCCTAAGGTCTGTGAACACAAGCAGAGACTAAAGTGGATGCTGAAGGGAAAAACACGAGGTCTCATTTTCAAAGCAGTCAGGAGACCTGTAGGAAAGGGAGGATAAAATATTTCAGGCTAACTACAGCATGGAAATGGCATGAGCCATACCAATGCTGCTGCTAACAGGGAATTTATTCTGAAATTATGAGATCTGGGAAGTCTGCTTTTTTTCCTAGTGGATTTTTTGGTTCTCAGCCTTTTATTTTACATTTAAATGCCTTTTTTTAACTCCTTGTCAGCATTACTTCACAGCCAGGTTCAGTCAGAGTTGTTCTAGCTGATCTGTAGCTAAGTGTTTAGAATTTCCTTGAAAAATTCTTCATTTAATTTTGGGTTGGCGTGCAGGGAGCCATTACAGGGGAAGAGGAGAGAGGAGGTAGAGTTTGTTCCTCACCATCAGGGCTCACAGAAGAACTTCACAAGCTTTAAAGGGAGACACAACCGCAGCTGTGCAGCACAACAAACACAGGCTTTGTTCCACTGAGCTCAAAGACTGATCAGCTCCTGCTTCTCTGTTCAACAGCACAACCCTTCAGCTCTCATGGGACAGCTCTCCCTGTCCCAAATGCCCCAGCACCCAACAGAGCCCCAAATATGTGAGGGCTTCAAACAGACAGTGGGAGAAAGAACTGCAGCATTAACAGTGCCCACTCCTGGCAGGGAGGCAAGTTTTAAAAAAAAAATAATAAAAACCAAAGGGATTGCAGTCCAGAGAAAAAACTTTCAATGTAAATTATTATTTAAAAAAAAAAACGACACTGTTCTTTGACTTGATTTTAAGCTGACAGGCTTCAAACCTCTGGTCATTTCCCCAGCAAGGACTTCATACTCCTGCAAGTAAAATCCCTTTACGAGCTTAGGCAAACTGCCATTCCTTATTACCACCAACATCCCTCCCTGGCACACAGCTCTTTCCAGTACTGTCATTGCAGAAAAAACCCAAACATTATGCACAATGAATCTCCTGGTGACCTTCAGTGTAAACTTCCCCCAGCAAGAAGAACTCCCAAATTCTCTCTGCCCAGGTGTGCACGCTCAGCCGGCACAGGATCCGGCTGGAGATGCTGCCCTTTAGGCTTCCATCATTTCTCAGGACAGGAGGCTGTCAGGATTCTCCCTGACATCCACCGGCTCAGGAAAGGGAAGTGGTGGCAGTTTACACGAGGAAACTAACAGCATATGGCTGGGTATTTTGGCAGGAGGGAAAAAAAAACCAAAATCCTCACAGTAAAATTATCCTAATGAAAAATTGGAAATACTCACTGAGCAAAGGCTCTCTGAGGGGAGACCGGAGAGGTGATTATTCTAACCCAGGGGGAGCATACCCCTGAGAGCAGTTTGAGTGGGGGGAACTGGAAAAGCATAATGAGAGAATGTCTAAGCCTATGTTTAATGCATTAAGAGATTTCAACCCTTTAACACCTCATATCCCCATTTCACTCATGTTCTGCCTCTCCCAAAGCACCTGAATTCCACCATGAACTAAGGAAGAGAGGAAGGAATACAGTCTTTGAGGTAAAAATGTCTTTCCCGTCCTTGATCCTTTTTATATCTGTATATAAATACAAAGGCTACTTTTCATATTTACAAAGGGAGTGAAGGCATGAACCCTTCCCACAGCAAACAATATCACCTGGAGCGCCTCACAAAAGCTGCATCAAACTGGGGAGGGATTCATGCCTTTCCTCTCTCAATTTACATTTCACAATACTTTACAGCACAAACCCAGAACTCCTTGGCATATACTTCGTACTCAAAAGGTTAAATCATTTCCATTATGAAGATGTTTGGGGTGTGAAGAAAATAAATGGGTGCAATAAAAATAAATCAGCTCTTGTTTTGCTGGTTAATGTATGTTACCTTGTCTATTGCCTCATTCAATCTCCATCCCCACAGAAACTTTGGAGAGCAGAGAGACAAAATTAAAATAAAGATGACAGCAGAGAGAGCAGAAGGGGAGAGGAAAGGAAGGAAAGATGAGTTTTCAGATGAGTTCTGAAAACAGATGGGGAATGACTGGGGCACAGAGATTCATTGTTCTTGCAGAAATAGCTCTGAACAGATTATTAAAAGCAGTCCATCTTCTACTGTCACACTGTCTTTCCTAGAAAATCCAGCAGTTTCCTCCCCATTCCCAGCTCACAGCTTTCTGCAATCAGTTCCACAAGTAACCACATCCTTTCCCTTGAGATCTTCTCTTCCCTTTTGTCCCTGCCTTTTCCTGGCCACAGCTGGGAGGGTGAACTCAACCTGTCCTATGCCACCCCTTTTCTGCCCAACAGTCCAAATCCCAGAGCTTCTCCACTCTATCCCAGGACTCTGGCTGGCAATTTAACAAGGTCAGCACATAGTGAAGGTTTTCCCAGTGCTCAGATGCGCTGCTGGGGTATAAGAACACATGCAACAACTTTTAATTCTCTACATAATTGATCACAATAGATTTGAATCCTAAACCACATGGACACCAGCTCAGAACTGCCTGACGAAGCATGGCAGCCTCTGGCTTGATTGATGAGTTTTTCCCCAGCTGCATGAAGGTCAAGACACACTTTTTGCTTGCCCATGTTGTCCATCTTTGCTAAAAGCAAACCCAGCTTCTCCTGAACTGGAAGGAGAGCTTTGATGGCTTGTAGGAAAAAAACCCCAAACAAGAGAATCAGAGCTTCTTGATCAGGTTTGAGAGAACTCCAAAGACTTGGAAAATGCAGTTGCCAGCAAGACTCTGTAAACACTTGAAAGAAAGATCCACCTTGCTTGGATTCACCCCTAAGATCCAGGCTTTGCTCAGATTCTTGATCAGCTGCTCCACCAACCTGACTCTGCTGACCAGGATCTCGACACTCCTCAATAAATTGTGGTCTAGGCAATGAATTTTTTCTTGTTATGCCTTCAAACATCCTGAGAGGGGAACACAAGCTGTGTTTACAAGTTGCTGTACTTATCTGTCCCCGTGCCCTGTGCTATAGAGCCATTGGAACACCTCTATAAATTACACCTAGCAGAACAAGACCATCTATAAGCATGACAACTTATTAACAGAGGAATTTAAAGTGACTTTCACTTGTTATATGTGTAAAGCCCAGACTTATTTCAGCTTTTCTGATGGAGGGCTATCTTCCTGGGAAGATTTAAAGCTTTTCAGATAAGATTTTCTTTTAACACAAAGGAGCAGAGCAAAGGAGACATTCCCCCCCTTTCCTCCCCAGTCACACCAATTATGATGTATGGCAGGATGGTAAAAAGTCACTTTTAAGAGCATCAGGTATGTTTTTGCCCAGGGTTTTTGCAGTGCCTGCCCAGTGGGAGTTCACTTGCCAGGTTCCAACTCAAGCAGCAGATTGCCACCTTACCTGGGCATTTCACACACCTTGCATGGTCACTTATGTCAAAAGCAAAGTCCTTTTTAGATGCTCCAGATTATACTTGAGAAACAACTGGCAAGCATCGACAGCTTCAGGGCATCTGAAGCTTACCACATCTAAATATTGCCTTAGGTATTTACTCAATATCACTTCACAACAATTTCAGGAATGCTCTGCAAGTTTGAATTTTAAAGCCCTCTGAGGAATTTTATCTTTGCAATTGGACAGCAAGTCCCACCAGAAGATCTAAGGCCCAAGTCTTGGCACCACGAATGGTGCTCTGCAACAGCCCTGGCACACAGCTGAGTACTACTAACTCAGAGAAACAAAGGCATGGGATATGAAAGACCAAATTTAAATATTGCTCCCTAAAATAAAGGGCTTAAATCCTGACAAAACACCTGGGGATGCCAAGAGTGGCCTATAGGATCACAAAGGAATTGCCTCAAAGGCAGAAATACCATCCATACTTCTAGTATCTGTCCAAGGCACTGACTGACCTCTCCCATCCAGGGGTGTGTGATAGAAGGAATAAACAGTCACTGACACGTCCAGACCAACCCCTTGGATATCCAAGCCTAGGCTTGGACTCCTTCAGGAGACATCTCTGGAGATAACACGTTGGAAAACAAATTTCAGCACTAGAACATTAATTAGCTCCATTTTTCCTAGAGCTGGGTTAGTCTAGCCTAGAATCTTCCTGGGCAACCAAGCTGTGGAGGCTGAGCCTCATACGTGGTGCTAGAGAAGAACAAGCTGTGATGGATGATTCCTCTGGCTTGAAAATGCATCTTATCAGTGCTATGGGTTGTTGTCAGAGAGAAGAAAGACTCTGCAGAGGGAAGATAAGCCATTTGATACGTAAGAGGGAGGAGAGATGCAGAGGGCAGCTCTCCAGGCCAGTGCCAGTTCTGGGAAGGAAGCCACAAACAAAAGCTCGTAGCCACCTCCCTGCCCTGTGAAATCCAGGGGCCGTTCCAGCAAAGCTTCCTGGTGTAACAACATTCCATTACCACACATGGAGGCCTTTTAAGACTTTTCATCAAGACCATCCTTAATTCCTAACAGGCAGAAAGAAAAATATCTCCATTCACAGTGGCAAGTATGTGCCACACTTGGCTGTAGAAAGTCACCCCAGCTGTTAGATACAGGCCCAGAGGAAAGAAAAAAAACACTATTGATAAGCAGCTCTTAACTCTCAGCAATCTCTGATTATGTTCCCATTTTTCTGGGAAAAATCAAACAGATTAACCAGAACAACAAAATCAGTTCTTCCCTCTGGGACTATTCAGATGCCAGTTTGGTGCTCTGGAGGGGCCGAGACAATTCACACAGCTGTGCCTGATGAGAGGAAGGAAAGGAGAGGCTGAAGGGTGGAATAAGACCAAGAAAGGAAGAGCTACAAGACATCTGCAAACTCTCATTAATCATATGTGAAAGTAGTGTCTGTCCCCAAAAAAAACATTGAAGATGTTGCTTTAAAATGCATCTGGTCTTGTCACAACCCTTAAAACTTCAGCACAACTACCTGAAAATAGGATTTTAGGCTTCTTGCTACAAAAATAGAAGAACAAATATAAGCTAAGACTGAATACATCAGGAAAGAGGAGATTCAGATTAAGTTTAATTGAGTGCTACTCACTTGAGAGATCCTTTCACCCAAAATCTGTTTGAACCAATATATTTTTAAAGCCAGTAGCTTGATAAATTTACCTGGGGATTTGAAGTTTTCAGGTTAAGTGCAGTCCTTAAGAAAGAAATTTTCCTCCTGAGAAATTAGCTCCTCTGGAAATTACTTAATCCTCCACTGTTTTTCTAAAGTCATGCTGCAAATATCAGTAATGGATTAAATACCATCTCATGAACAGTCATAAAAATAGCCGGGAAAAGCACCTTAGAATTGTGTCTGTCTGCCAGAAATCCTGCTATCTGGCACCACGCAGCTGAGATCATCACTTGCCTCAGGAGTTACTCTGGGATTTTACACAAGCACAGAGCATTTGGATATGGATACAAAGCAGAATTCTTCCTGCCTTTTCTTTAATTATTATTGACCTTGATAAACCTGCGCAACAAAGGTCACACATTGCTCCAGATGCACCAAGTTACACAGAGATCACCAAAAACCCTACACAGTTCTAGCAAGTTGCTTGGGGTGGGTGTTTTGTGGCCCCCTCTTAGCCCTCTAAGATTCCTTTTCCTTAAGGATTCTCGTTCTCACATACCACCAGACTCAGTCCTGACCACTTTCATAGAGCCATCGCTGTCTCTCCACTCTCAGGTGCACACTCCCACTGTCGGTCAGAGCCAAAACTGCAATGATGTTTCTGCCATGGGCACACAGAATCTTGAAGAAATTCTCCAAAATCATGGACTAAGCCACAACTTGAAGTAACACTTCTAGGAGCATGAGGTCTGTGGTACAACATAGTCCTTGGTACATTTTTCAGCAGAGCCAGACAAAGGCCACTTCATTTGCTGAGGACCCTTTGTAGCTGACATGTCACTGGGTGAACTCTCTGCAACTTCATTTTTACCCAGAGATTCAGATTTGTAGAATTCTTTTTTCCCCCAAAAGCCTCCATAAGATCTTGACGTTCATAGACAAGTGTGCAAGATAGTCACAATTTAGTCTCCAGTTCTTGGAGAACAGTCTGTCTTCCAACAGCAGAAACCAAAGAATGCCAGTATCTCATGGTGGCCAAACAAAAAAGCCACCAGAAAGAAATAGAAACGTTCAGTGAAGAAATCTTCAGCTTTGCTGTGAGCAAAACCCTTGACACAGCTTGCTATAGACACCACTGTCCCAGGGAGTTTATTTTATGTCACTAAGCACTCCAAACACAAGCATGGACAGCACACGCTGAGCAAAATATCCATACGGCATCCCCTATACCTGAACGGAGGGGGCTTTGCAATGCCTGCTCCAAGGAGGGCAGCTGGCTGCTGGGCAGGTCCATTGCTGACCTCTCATGGTCGGAGCCAGACTTACATGGCCAGGGACAGTCCCCAGGACAAGGTGGGAGGGTGTCCCCCCCCCGTGCCTGTCACTCCTGCAGCTCACAGGCAGGTCCCGAGCTGTTTCAGTTCACCCAATCATCAGTGACAAGTTCAGGGTGGAAAAACCAACCTGGAGTAAAACTTTGCTTTTATCCAAGTGACTCACCTTCGCAGAGACCAGTTTGAACAAAGTCTTGGGTCAGAGGGGTAGGACTAAGATGAAATTCAGTGGCAAGACCATCCTTGAAAATGGAATTGAAAGTCCCACCTTTCACTCAGCTCTCATCTGCCCACAGTGAGCGTGTTCACAACACATCAGTGCCCAGGCAGAGCACAGGGGACTTCAGCATTCATCCTTCTGCCTGCTCAGCTGTAAATTCAACACCGACACTGCTGCAGCTACTGAAACCTCCAGTCCCAGCAACCACAGTGGGCTCAGGAGCTCCTGTTCAGACACAGGCACCCAAACTGGGATCCACCATGACTGATAACTAGACATGGCCATAATCAGTGTTCCCTCCCCGCACAGCAACCACCCCAGAAAGCTTCAAACAGGAAACACTTTGCAGGACGTAGGTGCTGGGGAGGGGGTGAGGCATTTCAGTTCCTCCACACCCTGTTCCTCCCCCCTCCCCAAAAATCATGGGAGCTAAAATAACATTTCTTTCAGCAAGTGTCAGAAGAAGGAACTTCCATGACTCATCAGCTGTTGTTTTAGCCTGCAAGGGACTATAAATTACACTAATTAGAACATGGTATTTTTCTTGCAGTTATACAAAACATTGTCTCTTCCTGTGACATCCAAGCACAGAGCCATCAAGCAGGAGCGTGCTCCGTGCATGTTTTAACTGGAATCCACAATTCACTTGCATGAAAATCCTCCTAGCAGCAAATTGGGGAGAGCTGGCAGAGCGCATCAAGAAAGCTGTGCTGAATTATGAGAGGAGCAAGAGTAAATTAGCAGCCAATCAAACCTGTCCAACCAGAAAGAGTCATTCCTTACTGTCAGGGACTACAGCACCGGTATCACTTTCACTCTGAGCAGAAAAAAAGTAATTTATGCGCTCTCCAGTCGCTCACACCATCAGCCCATGCGGATAATGAGTTTAGCACTTGTGACTGTGTTTTCTGGGAGCAGCTTATTTGCATTTAGCCACATAACACACATGCACAATCTTGGACAAGCCAAACTGAAAAGCCTGGCTATAAGCTGTCACTTCAGTTTTCAAGCCTGAATTAGCCCAGCAAAGTAAAAGCTAAGATTGAGTCAGAGCCCAACATCCTAAATCTGGCAATTACAACAGGCTCCTGCAGAGTCATTGCCCAGATTCACCTTCCAGCAAGATTGCTTCAGGGACAGATGCAAAAAGGGGTTTTCTGCCCTGTTCCTGGAGCATGGCAGTGCTTCATGGAGCCCTAATCCCTACATCCCCCAAGGTGGGCACAGATGGGAACAACGTGCCCATGGGATAACTGCACTGATGAGGAGGAGCTGCCCTAAAGCAGAGCTGCTTCTTGCAGTGCCCTGTTCCTCACAGCAACAGAATTTGAGGGCTTCGGCTGATTTTACCTCTTCAAGTAGGAAGAGAATTGCCTGAGCTATGAAGGCTGATGGAATGTAGCTGCACACTGATGGCACAGCTCAGCCCAGGGCTATGGGGAAGGCTGGAGGTGGATCCGAGGCAAGGAGAGAGACCACTACTCACTGCTGACAAGTTACCAGCTAGATCTAGCCACACTTATTCCTCAGAAATCTGGTTTTCCTTCTGGAAAGACAATGATCTTCCTCAAAAGAGGACTCCCTGGTGTTTCACAGCTTTTTAAAGTTTATTAAGTTCAACACTAGTTATTTTATTGATTTTTCATCAAAAGCTCGTGTGTCACTGTCTAAAAGCAATGTAATATCCTCATTTTGTATTGCCACCAGGCTTATCATAAATTTGAAAAATCACTAAAAAAAATGAACCTTTTTTTTTTTATTATTATTAGAGAATGCCATCTTGGTTGCAAAGCCAACACAACCCAGAGCCCGAGGCAGGACTCTGCCTCCCTCCAGAAACTCCAGACACAAACTCTCCAGCAACATTGTCCGCTTGTGCTTCGCACGGAGCCTGCAGCCCACGGGCCGGAGGGGAACAGGGAGGGGCAGAACCCTCAAATTAATGCTGTGCTAAGAAATAAAAGCCTTTGGCACCGGGAAAACCCAAAGGAGCCTTTCCCCAGCTGTCTGGAGCGGGAGCCTGCAGGGGTCCCTGGTTCTGCTCCCTGCAAGCCACCAGCGCGGCAGCCAAAAGCAGCTGGAGAGCGAGCGCTGCGGGGCAGCTGTGACAACAGCCCCCTCCCTGCCTCCCTCCCAGCAGCCTGGGGGGCAGAGATGGACCCAGCTGCCGCAGATGCCTCCCCCGGGGCCGGCCCCACAATCGCTGGCTCGCTGCCCCAGCGCCGCGGGGATGTGCGAGCTCCTCACCTGCGCCGCACCTCCGCAGGGAGCGAAGGAGCAGCCTCGGCTCCTGGGCCCCTTCTGGAGGAGCCCAGCGGTATCTGGCGGACAGCTGGCCACCTGGATTTCCAGACAATGACTCATGCACACATCCTGGGACAGCAGAACCTGCGGCCTCGGGAAGGGATATTAGCGAAGGTCCCGCTTGCTCTCGGTTGTGCGAGGTTTAATTGGCAACTGAGCCTCGTTGAGGACCGGAGGAGTGAGGGGCTGGTTTGGGTATTAGAGTCACCTCCCCAAAAACAGCCCCTCCGGCAAGGCAGCGATGCACCAGCACAAGGGTCTGCAGAAAATGCAGCTCCACAGCCCAGGGCATTACCAAGGGAGCAACACCCTGAGCTAGAAAACTAATTCCTTAAACAGAGGAAAGATTCAGAAAGTTTGTTTCTGCAGTTTGCCACGAACCACAGCCCAGGTGTAACACAGGCTAATCCCCCAGGCAAAAGAAACCACAGCACCCTGGCCTGAGTCAGCAGGGAGCAGGTTCTTGCCCTTCGCACTTCACTAACACAGCATTGTTGTCCACGAGCTATCAAAGTTTGAAGAGCCCTAATCTACAGTAACACTTCTCAGCCAGAGGATTATGAAAGACAAACAGGACACTGCTAGGTGCTGGAAATATCATTTCTTTAAGCACAGAAAATGTTGCTATCCCACAGCTGGCCAAGATCTACATCATCTTTTTGAAGCACGTACAAACATAAATGGGCCCAGCGTTTTCTCTCTGCATTTTTTGAAATCTTAAGTTCACAGTAAACAGAATTTAAAAAAAAAAAAAAGAAACAAAAATCTTTGGTTTCTGTTAAGGTATCATCAGCTCAAAAAACAGAGCTATGTGGTTGGGACAGAGCAGCTGGAGTCACAACCAGATAAAGCCACCACAAACCCGTGGAATAGTTGTCCTGTCCACAGACCCGCTGCTTCTCAGACTCAGAGATTTTCAGCAATTTCCAGCAGTGCCTCTCTGTTCCCATGGTTTACCCTAAAAAGGATAGAGGCCATACACCCCTTGCTGCCCCCCAGCCCCACCCTGCTCTGGCAAGAGAGCACAGGTCTCCTCTGTGTGTCTCACTCAGTAAAACAGACAGCATATGGCATCCCACGATCAGCCTTATGATCTCATCTTGTCTGACTGCTATTTTTACAGCTTGTTATTAATAAGCATAAAGAAGGAATTTGAGGTGCTGTCATGTTGGATATTCACACTCTTCCAGCCCAGATGGTGCTTTATCAGGATTATGGATTGCCAGGCAGAGGAGCTTGCAGAGGGGAGCCACGCACGGCTGCACACGAGCTCTACTGCTCATTCCCAGCTAAGAGCAGGGCAGGGCTGAGACAGGAGAACAGAGCAACAGCCCTGTCCTCAAGTGAACAAAAAAGACCTATTAGCAAGACCATAGCACGAACCTACCTTGGTGAAGTGATGGAGGATGAACCACAACTTGCAGGTCCCACCACTCAGCAGACAAACCAGTCCTACCAGCCCCGGGGTGGGTATTTGTACTCTCTGAGCAGGGCCATCAGCTCAACACCTGAGCTCTGTGACTTTAATGATTTCCAATCTCTACCCAACAGACAGCAGCGAGGAGCCACCTGTGGGTAGGTTCACCTGTGACCTGCTCTCACCCTCCCCAGACCTACCCAAACTCCTTATTGTCTTCAGATCGCCTCCACCAGTAAACCCCAAAGCAGGGCTCAGGTGAAAAATAGTGCAAACTTCAGGCTTCACAGCATGAATGGAGGAGAAATCTGCTCATGGGACTCAAGAGCAGGTCTGGCCCACTGTCCCACCGGGGTGAATAGACTTGTGCTACAAAGGACATGAAAACATCAGGCACCTACAACACTGATGCCCAGCAGTGGCTGCATCCACGGCTGTTGCCTAGAATCATGGAATCATAGAAGGGTTTCGGTTGAAAGTGACCCTAAAGATCATCTCATTTCAACCCCTCTGCCATGGGCAGGGACACCTTCCGCTAGAGCATCAAGGTCACTTTGTTAGATGAGCTCAAAATCCACATTTCATCCATCAGGTTCTTCTAGCTTAGTTGGACACTGAAGTCCCTGGGGGCACTGCAGCCCTGCCTTGGCTGGTTTTCCCATTATCACTCTTCCTGCAGAGACCACCCCAAGAGGGACTGCAACAAGTTCCCTTTGACCAGGGAACAAAACCAGTCTCCTTGCTGACCTCCTGACCCACAGACATTGCAGGGATCAGCTCCGCTCACATCATTTCCTCGAGTGGTTTGACCTGCAGATATGAAGAACAAAATCTCTTTGAAGTCAGCTCTACCCAGAGAAGAATGAAAGGGGAAAAACACCCTCCAACACATGTGAGGCAGCACACACATGAACAAGGCAGCAGCTTCCAGCAGCCTGACAGGAGTGGAGGGTGCACACAGACCACCGAGGCATTGGGGTGGTTTCCACCCAGATAAGCAAACCCATCCAGTCACTCAGGGCAACCTGTGGCTGCAGAAATGCCTTCNATAGTGCAAACTTCAGGCTTCACAGCATGAATGGAGGAGAAATCTGCTCATGGGACTCAAGAGCAGGTCTGGCCCACTGTCCCACCGGGGTGAATAGACTTGTGCTACAAAGGACATGAAAACATCAGGCACCTACAACACTGATGCCCAGCAGTGGCTGCATCCACGGCTGTTGCCTAGAATCATGGAATCATAGAAGGGTTTCGGTTGAAAGTGACCCTAAAGATCATCTCATTTCAACCCCTCTGCCATGGGCAGGGACACCTTCCGCTAGAGCATCAAGGTCACTTTGTTAGATGAGCTCAAAATCCACATTTCATCCATCAGGTTCTTCTAGCTTAGTTGGACACTGAAGTCCCTGGGGGCACTGCAGCCCTGCCTTGGCTGGTTTTCCCATTATCACTCTTCCTGCAGAGACCACCCCAAGAGGGACTGCAACAAGTTCCCTTTGACCAGGGAACAAAACCAGTCTCCTTGCTGACCTCCTGACCCACAGACATTGCAGGGATCAGCCCCGCTCACATCATTTCCTCGAGTGGTTTGACCTGCAGATATGAAGAACAAAATCTCTTTGAAGTCAGCTCTACCCAGAGAAGAATGAAAGGGGAAAAACACCCTCCAACACATGTGAGGCAGCACACACATGAACAAGGCAGCAGCTTCCAGCAGCCTGACAGGAGTGGAGGGTGCACACAGACCACCGAGGCATTGGGGTGGTTTCCACCCAGATAAGCAAACCCATCCAGTCACTCAGGGCAACCTGTGGCTGCAGAAATGCCTTCGTATAACCCTGACAGAAATATGGATCTGGTAACAGAATTGTGAAGAAAGAGGTAGAACACTACCCAGAGATGACAACGAGAAATAAGTGTCCTAGAGATGAGAAAGCATCCCTCTGACCTAATTGGGAAAGGATGGGGAGAGGAGAAGTGCAGAAACAGGGCAGGGAAGGCACAGTGTAAGAAAAAGGCAGCAAGAGGAAGAACAGGAAGAAGGGTTTAAGGTCATACATAGAGAGCAACGAGGCTGGCTGAGAAAGCCAGTGGGAATTGGCTGTTTCAAGCAGCCCAAAAATATTGTCCAGCTGTGCACAGCCCTGGGGCTGGAGGCCAAGGCTGGGTGCCTGGCTGTGGGAGGAGGGGGAGATGCGGCTGGAGTGGGAGAGGAGGGGCAGAGAGGCTGCCAGCACCTACAAGAGCTTTACAGACCTCATAAAACAGAGCCGGCTCCAGCTGTTCCCTGTACTCAGCCTGACACACGGATGCCATGGGTTGTTCATGCACAGCCAAGCACTGGGGAATAATGGAGATGGGTGAACCCCCTGCTCCTGGAAGGCCAAGGTGCAGCACAGCCATCCAGAGAACGTGTGTGTGTGTGTCTGTCTGTGTATGTGTGTGTTAAAACCCCCCTAGTGCTCCCAGGTGGGTGGTGAACAGGGCAGTCCCTCCTTCCACCCCCTGCCCTGGAAGGGTGGTGGAGGCTGGAAGGACCTCCTGTCTCCAAGGTCTTCTCTGCCCTTCACACTGGGCCATGTGTGCTGCTGATTTATTTCAGCCCACCAGGGATCTCGCTGCAGCAATGCCTTAAACCCCAGAGACTTTCTGCTGCATGCAAGATGCTCTGCAATGTGCTCTGATGGCAAGGCAGGTTTGAGAGGGAGACTGCAGTGGTTTGATCTGGGTTCTAGTTTAAAAAAGTGGTGTTTTTTCTAAATGGGCTCAGGATTTCCACTTTATGCATGTTTGACTAATCCTCCCCAACTCCTTCTAACTTCCAGACGAGCAGAGGGATGATTTTTGGCTATGGAGGACAGCTGAGGGAGTCAGCGGGCGCAGAGGAGACAGTGCAGAGAGGAACAGGAATTAGAGAATCATTTAGGTTGGGAAAAACCTCTAAGAGCATCAAATCCAATCACTAACCCTGCACAGCCAAGCTCACCACTAAACCACATCCCCAAGTGCCACACCTAGACATCTTGGTGGGATGGCGAACTCCACTGCTTCCCTGGACATGCTGTTCCAATGTTTGACAGCCCTTCCTGTGAATAACTTTTTCCTAATTTCCGATCTACACCTCCCCTGGTACAACCTGATGAATGAAGAAAGGCTTTCCAAAACTGGGTCCACAGGAAAACCCTGTTCCAGCTACCCATCCCTGAAGGAATGAGCATCCTCAGAGGTCACACGGGATTTCTATCTCCCTTCCATGTCCTGCCCGGCCATCGGGGCTGTCCCAGCCAGCAGAGAGGGGCTCCCCGCCTGCAGCTGCCGCCTCCCACGGGGCCCTCTCCTCCTCTCTCCCAGCTGGAAATCACACTGGGGAGAGAGCTTGGGTTTGAAAACAGAAAGGAGCGTCTTAATGGGCCATTGTTCAGTGGGTAATTGCTTCCTTTCTTTCCCTCTCTCCTGGTAAAGCCAGGGGCAATTCCTTCTAGCTGGAGGCAGCCCCCTCCAGGTTTCTGCTTAAGTCCTTAAGAGAGACTTTCCAAAGAAATAATTGCTGCTTTTCTACTTCACAGTCTTAACGAATATCTTTCGACCTCATTTCAACACTTAGTGGGTTTTATTCCGGTGATGAAGGGATTGTCTTTCTTTATTTTAGCTCCTGCAGTCTTTTCTCTTTTATCCCTTTCTGATTCTTTTCCGTCTTTCGGTCCTCAAAAGGACACACAAGTTTTAAGCTCATTCAGAACTATTCTTGGGATTCAATGTTGTGCAAATTCGAAATTATTTCCAGCAGTAATGTTTAACTGTGTAAAATAAGGTGCTTTGGATCTTAATTAAATAAGACTTCTACATAAGAAATATTAGTTTATCCCCCAATATCTCATCAGTTAATACAGGCTAAAATTTAAATCCGTGTCCTCAAAGGACAAAATTGTCCATCAGATTCTTTATTAAAGCCTATAAACATCTCAGGAAGTGAACAGGTCTCATGAGCTCAACACATCCAGCAGAATGTGGGGAAACTTCCGAAAAAAATGGATTTAATGAAGCAAATATGGTTTCAGTGGATGGTCTCACTGTAGCAGCACTGACAGAGGCTTCTTTCTCATGCGTGGAAGAACGTCACCCTTGTGTTCCGGGAGGATGCAGAAGTGAAGATCAAGGCAAAGCAGCCCTTATCTCCTCGGGAGCAGAGGCAGGAGGTGATGAGCTGTGAGGTGTGACTGGAGCCCATCCACCACAGTCAGCCACGGGGGAGCTGAAGCCCCCTGTGCTTCCAAGAAAACCCTCGCATTAGCTCACTACATCTTCATTCTCCTGAACAAAGTGTATATTCAACGTCTGGATTTCCCCCCAGGTTTCTCCTTTATTCCCCAGGACTTTCTTGCTGGAAACCACTGGATGATCCCACTGGTTACAGCTCCTGCCTGCATGGTGGGCTGGGAACCCGCGGGATGCTCTGCAGAGAAAGGAAGGCTGAGACAGCTCCTCCCTGGTGGCAGAGATGGGGTGGGCTGAAACCAGAAGAAAGAGCAGTGCGAACATCCTGTGTCATTTGCAGAGGCACGAGTGCTTTAACCTGGCACCTGAGGGCACAGCTTGGATGCTCCTCCACCAGAGGAAACGAAATGATCACAAGGGTGCTTAGAAGAATGACCGTGGTGGCACAGTGACACCTGACATTTCAGGTTTTGGGAGAGCCCGCAGGACATAAATGCGAGGAAATGCTCATGACACATATTCCATACAGTTTAAGTAATCTAAAATCACAGATGCACTGAAGGCTGAGAGAGACCTACTTGAGAGCTGACCCTTGACAACCGTAGCAATCCAGCAGGCTGGCCATCTGTCCCAATTTTTTTCCCAAAGCAGTCCTGAAGTGTTACGTGCTGTCAAGCGCAGAGCGAGAGCACCTGGGTCTTAGGAGCCCTCGTGTTGTCTAAAACCCACGTGAAAAGCAGGAAAAAACCCATGAGGATTCCCTACAGAGTTCAAGGAAACATCTGAATTCGTTCCAGCCAATACACAAGTTCAGAGCCAAGCAAATATTTCCCAACACCTCGGTCTGTCACTTTGGTTTTGCCTCCTTATCGGCTGTGGATTGGCCAAGTTACATTCCTTCAGCTCTCCAAAAGGACAGGAATAAATCACACATGAATGGTTTGAATGCCTGAGACTTAAGCTTTTGCTTAAAGTTAAGCATGTGTTTAAGTGATTTGCTGGTGAATTTAAGCTCGGGAGCATTTTGCGGAATTGAGCCTAATGGGATAGTCCCGGTGGAATAGTCCGATTTGTAGGAAAGATAAAAGAAAAAAGTTCTTAAATAAATCACAGCATTTCAGAAGTTCAAAAAGTACTAATTTTTTTATGCTTCAGGTACAGTTTTTCAGGGAGGGTGGTCTGATTGTATCAGCTGAACTCATTGTCCCTACGTATATGGGCAATTTATACCTGTGAATTGGCCCTTTCTCTCCTCCCTCTCCAATACACAACCTCAGACAAGCTTCTTCTGAGTGAATGTATTGGCAGAACAAAAGACTCCTTGTGAACAATACATTTATTGTTCCAGTTTCAAAAAATAAATATTTTCTTTACAAATAAAATTGAGCCAGAGGGTTGGAGGGAGGGAATGTAAAGGCATTTGTTTTCTTGCCATCACACCTTCTCAAATTAACATTATTGCTAAACAAAGACACATCAGAAGACACTTTTAATTAAATTGATTTATGGGAGAAGTCAATGGATTGCTGCCAGTTTACACCAGCAGAGAATTTGACCCTAGGTGATTCTCTGTGTGGGAGATATTTGTACTTCTGATTTGGGGGGCTTCAGGGGGATACATGAATTTTAGATAGTCAATCTCTACTTATGCTTATCAGACAGCACAACCTTGAAGTGTCTTTACAGGTTGATCACAGATTTTGCTTATTTGAGATCATTCCTTCTTTAAATAACAAGAACCTAAAAAAAAGCCAAAACTTGTATATCTTTGGTTTATATGTGCGAGTTGTGGGAGCTGAGGGTGGGGCAGTGAACCACTAGCCTGAAAACCATTCTGATTGGGAGCAATGTTGAGGAGGGAGACCAGTCTGAAAGCTTTGCATGGGAACACCCCTGCACGCCTGAAAATCAGGTTCAGCCTTTGGAAGTTTTCCTTTGGCTGAGCATCCCTTCACATCTGGCAGCTTCTCCCACCCAGCCCTCTCCCCAGGACCCTCCTGCGTTTTCAAAAGAAGGAGGGCGTATGGTCCCCAGCAGCCCCTCCCTCCTCCCCACTTCAAGCCACTCCAGAAACCTCTGCCAAGAGCCTGTCTCACAGGCTGCGGGTTAGACCAGATGTCCTCTCATCTTTATCTGTGCATCTGCAGGCTGTGAGTCCTGGAACCTCCTCTTCCCTGTGCCACTGTCAGGCAGATACTCATCTCATCCCAGGGCTGAGGAAAGTGACAGGAAAATGCAGCCTGCCAGCACTGACTGGACTGACTGGTTAAGTCAATGTGGAAATCAGAGTGTGGCTGCAGAAGGACACACCAACTGGTGTTTTGAGGAGTGGGTGTTTTCCAGCAGCTGCCTCGTTTCTGGATGGTAGTCCTGTCTAGCTTCAGGAGAACATGAAATATCTCCCACAGAACTGTATTTCAGCATAAGCAACTCTCTTCACAGCCTCCTTCTCTGTAGAGATTTTATATTGATAGGAAACAGCATGATCAGAAAAAAAATACTTAAACCAACATCATCTTCTCCAGGCAGATACAAGTGCCTTTCAGTTTGTTGGAGATTTAGATATGAATTTATGGCTACCAGTTTTACAAAGCATTCTTCCACTAAAGGAGGCCATCCATTGTTCTAGGCACCTTTCCACCATATTAAAATTGAGAAGCCAAAAACTATAACCTGCATAAGTGTGGGCTGCTTAAATGATCACAAAGTAAAATATATGCAGGCTTTCTCCTTCCTACCAGCAGTCTCGTCTCTCCCTAAGTTTTTCTTCCCCCTCATACCTGGGGAAAAAGCTGGGTCTGTGCATCACAGTCATTGTTCCAATAAAACATCCAGACATGGGAAGAGGCCCAGGACTCTGTTCTCTTTGCTGCAGCCAGAGTCTCATTAAATGATGGAAAAGGAGACTTGAAAACCTCCCTCTGTTGCCATATGTGATCTGTGTATCACAAAGTACAGATAGCTGCAGTCTTCAAGGCTGTCAGAGAAACCCAGCACCTGCCCTGCACCTTCTCCTGGCACCAGCCAAAATAAACACATGCCAGTCCAGCAGAAAGGAGACAACGCTGGATAAAGTCTGTCTCTGCAAACGAATGTCTCTGTTTCCTGGTGTTTCTTCACTCCATTGTCCAGTTAACACGTCTTGTCCACACAAAAAGGCAGCTTTGCTCTTTTCTTGGAGCCTTTCCCAGCACATTGGCTGCAATTCTCTGCTCTGTTTTTGTTCCCCCATTTTGAACCGATGATGTGACCCCCTGGACTTCACCAGATACAACTTCTGCCACTCTTTTTGATGGGACTCTGAACCACGTGGTCCTTCACCCCACTGGAATTAAAAGGCCTCACAAGACCCACACAAATGCACTTCAAGTTGCACGGCTTGATCAGAGTCATATACGGGGAGGAAGAAAAGGAAACGTGCCAGGGAGAAAAGTATAACTGTGTCCAGGGCATATACAAACTATATATATATAATTATTTTGTATTTTATATGTTGTATCAGATGTGTTTAATATCATGTGTGGAGCAGCTGAAGGACTGTTGTGCCTAGGTGAAGACCTCTGCTTGCCTATCATATACCCAGAGCCCAGGTGGTTTTGAAGATATCCATATCTCCATGTATCCTGCAGATCCCAGGACAAGGGTTTGGTAGATGCCCTTTTCTCCTGGACAAGCTTGGAGAGGTCAGGGAGCAGTGGGGAGCACTTGCCCCTTGATAAATCTCTGTGTGAAGCCCTGGGGAGACCCCAGTCAGTCCTACAATCAGGGCTTGCATGGTTATTCCTAAACCCACTGAGCATCCTCTGGTACCATGCATGCCCCTAAAAGCTTCAGAGAAACATGGTATTTTTGTTAATTTCCAGTCCAGGAAAGCTCAGTGCTGAGCAGTGCCAGCATTATTTGAACACTGTTCATCCTCCACCCCAGACATTACTGCATTTCCACATTTGTTCCTAAAGGATGATTTAGAGATGATTTTCACTGAAGATATCCAAAAATAGTGAAGCATTGCTATTGCTGAACCAAGACAGGTTTAAATTATGAGAAGAGAACTTAATCAGGGTCATTCTTATGAAGTAAGACATGACAAATAAAAACTATAATTTATAAAAAAAAGTATATTTTTTTAAACAAAGCATCAGACCATGAAACTCCAAATGCACTAAAATACTGAGCTATTCAATAATGCTGGAGCCTCCTCCCTGTGTTTCTCCTAAATAAGCATTCAATGAGATGGGCACAATCCTGGAGCACACTGAGCCTGGGACAGAAATGCCCTCTCCAACCAGACCTTTGCCAAGGGATGGTTCTCTCATGGTGTTTCCATCATCTTCACTTGCCAGAAACACTGCTGTAATTAGCTTTTACATTTACACACACAGGCCCTTCATCTCCCAGGACCCCCAGAGTATTTCTGAGATTGGAAATTAAGAGATAAGCTTGCCCTCCCCTGTGGAAAGCAGCCCTCTCTGCCCTGGGTTTCTGCAGCTCATTAAAAGCTGTCAGCGCTGTGCAGCCCTCCCAGCAGGCCACGTGGGATGAAGGGACATGTGAAGCTGAGCCCACAGAGAGTATTTGTGGAGGAAGGGTGCAGTACTTGTGAAGGATACTGTGGAGTCTCAGAGCAAGCAGAACCTTAAGTTGAGCAGAAAGCTCAACTTAAAAAACAAGTTGTAGGTTAAAAAAGAGTTAAAGAGTATGAATTTTCATTTGGAGCAAATGTTGTTCTTGGAATATATGAAACATCTATTACCAGACATCAATTTCTACCATATGGCTCATGCGTTACTTCTCCTTCTAAGCAGACCTGCAGTTGCAGGCTCGTACCTCACATCCAGCAGCCATACTGTGACAGAAAAGTCCACTTTGATGGAGTGCATCAGTCTGGCGAGCTGAAGGTGTTCACATGGTGGTGTGGAAGTTCCTTGAGACTCTCTGTTCTTGTTAAATCTGTGCCTAAGTACTACAGCATGCAGCCTGCAGCGTATCTGAGGGGAGTGAACACCTCCAGCCAAACTATCACCAGGATCAGGCAAATTGATTCAACTCAGATAAGTTCTTCAAATCTTTTCTAAAGCTCCAAGCAGGCTCTCAATGAGGATTTACTTTGACAGGTCTCAGTCTCTTCTATCTCATGAGTCTATGTTGCAATGGAAAAGAAAGATTTCAGGATTCTTTTTCCTGGCAGTTAAAATAGGAGGGAGGCCTCTCCTACTCATTTGCAATTTACAGGTTGAAAACATCTGATCTGTATGATCCAGTCTCTTATATTTCTTAACCTCCAAAAGAAAGTGCCTTGCAACGTTTCCAGTGCAGCTGGAAGCAAAGACTGGTGGACTTTGTGCCTCAGGATACATCCAGTTTAACTTCTTTGGAGCGGTAAATGAAGAAGAGCAGAAGTGAAGCAGAGCATGAGTCACAAAAATTTCACTCTGAAGAGTGAAATCCAGCTCTGAGCAGGTGTTTTTGCAAAGTGAAAATATCCATCCAAATGTGTCTTAGTGCCTCAGTTTGGCCCAAATATACAGAAAAAAACCTTGTGCATTTTCCTCTGGGTCATGCCCCTAAATAGACTCACTCCTGCCCAGGATCCCCAATACACTGAGAGTGGACTCACAGTCTTGATGTGACCTCCTGAGGTTTAATTTCCTTCCTCTCTGACAACAAAATCACAATTATTGAGGTTTTAGCTGACAGGCACTGACTGATTAAATCTAAAATAAATACTAATTGCAGACACATCATTAAAAGGGAGAGAGAATATCTGACTCTAGGTCAGATGCAAGCAAAGATCCACTCAGAGTTAAGGACAAAGCCCAACTTGGTGATGAGCTCGATGTTCATGTGAAAGTGCCAGTCTGTAATAATGAGGAGCCTGAAATTTAGCTGAGGTCATGAGCCTAGAAGTGTTCTGTCACCAAAACTATCCACATTTACCACACAGCACAGCTGAATGAACTGCTCAAGGCTGAGGTGACGCTAAACAAGTCCTCTGCTGCCCAACCCATCACCTGCCACATCCCTCCTGCACTGATACAGGTCAGTAAAGACAATATTCACCCTTCAAGCTCTGCCTCTGTACCAGGGTGGGCACAAGCTGAAAGCTACAAGCATCATTTTGTGTCAATTTTTAGACCTGCTTCCTCACCTCGAGTCTTGCTGTATTCCTGTGACATTTTCCATGCAAATGTCAAAAGGTCCCAATCAGGAATGAAAAAAATCCCAGCACCTCTGACAGCTTGCATCTGGGTTTGGCTCATTTTTTTTTCCCTGAAGCTTTTTCTTGTCTTTCAGTATGGAGCTCAAGCCCATGTTCCCTTTTCCCGAAAACTGATCCAGCCACTTACGGGATTCTCAGTGAGATCATTCAGGAAATATTTCCAGTTGGAGGTCTTTGCTTGGGGAATTTTTTTTTATTTATTTTGTCCTGTGCTTGGCATCAGTTACAGGTGCTTTTCCTATTTTGGATGGAAAGGATATTAAGCAGTATTCCTAAAGGTCCTTTTGGCCTTCTTTTCTTTTTTTTTTCAATTTGCCAAAAAAGCTTTTGATGGACCATCCTCCCCTGGCCCCCAGTCTGACAGGATTCCCTGACCTGCATAACGCTGTCCAGATTGAAGCATGAGAAACATTTTGAAAATGAACTATGCTGGAGTCTGGGAGTTATTAGCTGCCAAGAAATCCCAAAAGCTTTTAAACCTTGTTTGCAGCTGCAGAGTAGGAAACCTAGGTGCTATTCATAGAGGAATTCAACAGGAACTGTAAATTCAAGGCAACTTGCTGCTAAAATACAAAGGTAAAGAATTAAAACAGACTTAAGAAAAGAGCAACCCAAGCCATTACGATGCCAAAGTGACTGATTGAAAAGGAAGCTTGAAAAATTTCAGTATGCCTGGCTGGGATATAAAACTCAGACTGAGGTAAAACAGCACATTCTCTAAAATCATGTGTCCTTTGCAGCTGGTTGTAGACCAGGGCTGAAAGAGGAGGTTGAGGAGCTTGTTAGCACTCCAGGATGGGAGATTTTTGTTATGCAGCTGGAACAGGAGACGTGAGGGTGGTTCTGGGAAAAGACCAGACTCAATCAGCCAAAAATTGCCCAAACTGTCTCATCCCTGGAAATGTTCAAGGCCAGGTTGGACAGGGCTTTGAGTAACCTGGCCTAGTGGAAGTTGGCCCTGCCCATGGCAGCAGGGTTGGAACTGGATGGTCTTTAAAGTCTCTTCCAAACCAAACCATTCCATGATCCTATGAATAAACATCTTCATCAATGAATCAAACACTTCTCCAGCCCCAGTCACAACAGTTTATTTGCTGTACCATTAGAAAACTGCTCCTTCACCATTAACAAAAAAGGAAATTAATGTGAATATTTAAGGTGGCTTCACAAGGAAGGGTTATGAAGATCATTGTCTGACAATCAAAAGTCACTGGAGTATGTTGGCTGTACAGAAGGTGTTCACCAGCCACTGCCTGGGTGTGTTCTCCCAGCCCAGACTGTGAGGATGGGCACAGCCACTACGCCGTGGACCAGAGATTTTCATTTCCCAAGCAGGCAGAGCAGGAGCAGGTACACAGCGAGTTACAGTGGCTCAGCTTCTCTCTTCCAATACAGCCCCTGCCTCAGGAAAAACACCCTCTCTCCCTGCCCTCCTGCCTGCAGAACAGCCAGCAGCCCCAGCCAGCAAGGGAATAAACTGTGAGCACCTTTTAGGGAATGATCTCATCCTGAACAAAAGTTAAATAAAACAACTTGATAAATCACCGTTCCCCTGTGTGCACGAGCACACAAAAAACCAGAGTCTTCCTGCAAGCTGAAGTGAGCAGCTGCTTCACTTGAGGCATTTTTAGGGGGAGAGGAGCTTGATTTTCAGATACATCCTTAAGTGCAACCTCTAAAAAATCAGGTCCCATCAAGTTACCTTATGTTCAATCCCTTCAACAGAAGCATTCCAAATGAACTTGTCACTTGTCACCATCTTTTCCAAGGACTTCAGAAGGAGAAACAAGACTCTTAAGGCAGGAGAATACTTTTGCACACCTGGCTTGTACTACTTTAAGGAAAATTACTCTCAAGAGCTAATTAAAATGCATGATTTCCCCCCTCTAGCTGTATAGATTAATCTATTTCATTTTCAAAATCTCATTTTTTCCCATCACTTCAAGTATTCAGGAGAGATTACATTATTACAATCACAACTTGGCCTCAGTCCCAGAACACAGAGATGAAGAGAGAAAAGGCTTTTGTTGAGGACACGCACACACACTCACACACACACTTTAGACAAAATGAAAGCACATTAATCAGCTAATAGGGAGGGGGAAAATCTAAATTCTTATGACAGAAGCCACGAAAATGAAAGATTTCTGGTGGAATGCACAGTCAATGCAAGAGAAAAAAAGACCAGGGAATCTCATGGAAAACTATGAGGCTTTGAGGCTTTTTTTTTTTTTAATTAGGGAAAAACACAGATCTTGGTCTCTGAGAAGCAACCAAATGGAAAGGACATTTTTCAAGGGCTCAGCAGTGGCACTGGGCAGTTCAGGGCGATATTGTACCCAGGTGAAATCAATACCTTTAAGATAATATGAAACCCAAAGAAGTTAAAAAACTACTAATACTGTGAGCTAGATAAAGCAGTTTTACTGCAGTGAAAGAGCTGTGAGGGAAAAGAAAAAAAGAGAAAAACTACACAGTGTATTAAGATGCATCATTGGAGAGCAGGTACTCCAGCTTTCCCTGGAAGAAACAAATCCCCTGAGGTGAAGGGACGAGGTTTTTTGTCAGTTATGCCAAAGTGCTTTCTTTAAAATTAATGTAAGCTCTGGGAAGTTCACACAGTCAAACGAGAGCAGAAGTGCTGTCCCTGCAGGATGCCTCCTCCCAGCACTGCCGTCCCCCCTCTCTGCAGATGTTTGGGGAGGGGGAGAGGCTCAGGCTGTGGTTCCACATCTATTAATATCACATCTGCTGCACTCTGAGGTTTCGTGGCAGGACAGATTCGATCTGGATCAAGCACAAACACATTTTTGCTGAATTAGCCTGAGCACGTGACACGATGTGCTCCAGCTCTAAGTTAGCTGGCCACATTATGTCAGTGTGAAGCTGACACACAGCTCTGGGCTTGGCATAAAGGTTCCCAGGATCAAGGTATGTCACAAAGCCGTTGAATGCATTTGAACCAGGTGGTGAATTTGTACCAGATCAGGAGTTTCCATCATGGGGATCAAGCTCCTTTGATCCACTGCTGGGCACCTTAAATCCAGGTGTGTCAACTTGTGAAAGCAGCCTCTAAATCCCAAACCCACGTGTGCAAGATAGTCACCATTCCCAAAAACCCAGTGCCCAGAATTAAAGAAAACAAGCTGGGGCTAGATCTGAGTTTTATACGAGTCTTCCTTTTTCCTGCTGCAACAGGGGCTGATTCCCTGCTGGCACAGGTCAAGGCAGGGATGCTGATGCCTTCACTGTGCCCTGACTCCGTATCTCCCCACGAGCCTCTGGCTGAAGGGCTGTCTCAGGTCAGGGGCAGCACATCAGAGCAGTGAGAAATAAATAAATATTATATTTTGTCGGAAGGATTTGGGGTTTTAAATTATATATTTAGCAAAAACACAAATAATTCATGAGTGTTTTCAAATACATGAATAATTCAAGCTGGAACCGAAATAGCTAAATCATCAGGGCCATCATCCTCATAGAGGCATCTAGGATAGGTTATTTCAAGTACATTTCACTGCAGACTGGCACGTGCACAAATTCTCTAATAAGCAGCTGCAGCCGTGCTTTTCAGCTCCCACAAACCCCAGCTAGTCACAAATCCCTGACTCAGGACGCCAGCCCCATAGCTGAGATGCATCTGAGCCCCAACTGAGCCATGGCTTTAAGAGTAGGGACAGAACCAGCCTGAAATCCCGTTTTATAGCTCCTCAGACCACATCTGAACCATGTGGTACATGTGTGGCATTTAAGAACAAATTATCTGAGCACCATACAAATGTTCACTAATAGCTAACTCCAAGCTCTAGCAACCAGCATTCTTGCCTGCATATTTGTGGCTGACATTGTGTAGACTTTGAGGCATGTATATTTGTTAATTTGAATTCTGTGTATTTTGTGGGCATTGAGGGTGTAATACTGAAACCGTAACTTCAATGTGAAAAAGTCTGCACTTTTGTATATATACAGAAATCTGGTATGAGCTGGACAGCCAGATTAGCAGGAATTCTCAGAACAAGAAAATCTCAGGTTTTTAAGGAATTTTATGGCACTGAGGGACATTGTTTAGTGGTGGACTTGGCAGTGCTGGGTTAACAGTGGGACTTGATGGCCCTGGAGGTCTTTTCCAACCTTAAGGATTCTGTGAGTCTAAGAACCATTTAATGACAGTTGCCTTTACCTTTATCTTGACACCAACAGATTTAACATTTTTTATTACTGCTTCTCAAATTTTGTTTTCAAAATTAACTTTTAACTTCAAATCCCCTTCAATTAAAAACTGCACTTTAAATTTCACACATCCTAGCCCATCCAACAGCATCACTTCAGGCTTCTCCTAATTTACTGATACAAATTGAAACCCTACGGTTGTGTTATCAGGTAATCAAGGAAACGTTTAGCCTGCTAAAAGTGCAGTCGTTTATCATTAAGGTTTTAAGGTTAAAATGTTTGCCAAAAAAACAATCCTTGCTTTGACATTTCACTTATTACTAATTTAATGCATAAAGCCAAAAGTTCATTCCAGTGCATCCATCATCACACCTCCTGCCTCCCTCCTGCCCTGGACTTTACGCCATGCCTGGTCAGCCTCCTGCCAGGGAGAAATTCTAAACTCAGGCCTAAAGAACTGTGAATTCAGCATCAGGCTACAGGTCAGTAGCTGTTGTCACCTCAAGCTCTGCAAGCACTAATCCCACAGGAAACCCCCACCCCATGGCAGGCGGGGGTGGAACCAGATGATCTTAAAGGTCCTTTCCAGCTCAAACCATTCTAGGACCCTATGATTCTATGAAAACCAGCCACATTTCACCAAGAGCTCTGTGCAGGACCATGGTGTCTGCTCACCCAAAATGCTGAGGTAGGACCTGGATGTTGTCAGCCACCACAGTGCATAAACCCAGCAGAGAGTCCCACTCTGGGAAAATGAAGCTGAGCATTCCTGGCTGTTAAGCATTTTGACAAAGGACATTATTCTGGTTCTTGAAGTCCCAGTGCATCACCAAGACACCCCTGTGCCAATGGTCCCTCTGTGCTGCTGGCACAGGGCAATGTTGGTGCACCCGATGGGCAGCACCCCCAACCACCCTGTGTGGCTACAGCCAGAGCCCTGAACAATTACCATGGAGGACGTGCAGCTTTCAGAGAGCAATAATTAAGTAAACAGCTGTCCCACATGCCCTCCTGCACCCCACTGCAGAAGAAAGTTACATGGGATGGGTTACGCAGCTGCTCTTTGGCCAGAGACAACACTGACAGCAAGAAAAAAGTTTTTGGAAGGAAGCTGTAAGTCTAATATTTCATTAGGAGGAAATGAAGGAGCTACATTGTGGTATTGGCTTATACAGTTATATCTGATGGCATTTCACGCTCTCTGCTTGTCACCCCAGCTACGCGTCCGCTTTGGGAAAACCTGGGGCTCAGAACCACCGACAGAAAAATATTACAGGGTAAATGCCTGACACTGAGCGTGCTGGAGGCACTTCTCTAACCCTCTGATCTTGGGACACATAACGGCTCATTCATTCTCTTCCTCTTTTTTTCAGTTTTGTAGGAATTCCCCCATTGTAACGAGCCCTTGACCTTACTCCCATTTCTTCTAACACTGCCTGACATCTTCCCATCATATGTTAACAGTGTGTGTGTGTCTTCAGTGAAAAGCAAACCATTACTGGTGCTCTCGGGCCCCAAAGAAAAGCAACGTGGAGGAAGAAAGGAAGAGAGGCCTCAGCCTCACTGGTTCTTCCCAGAGATCTGTTGCTCCAGCAACTCAAAGTCAAACAATGACGTCAAGAAGACAGAGCCGAGCACTTTGAGTGCAGCGTCCAGTTGCCACAGCAACACGTTCTTAAAGTAAGTGATGCAGAGAGGTTTTCTTTTCTCAGTAGTAAAAAAATATGAGAGAGTACATGAGTGTAAAGGATGTTTACCTGGGGCTGGGGGTGTTAATTTTGGGGGCTGGGATGCAGCACCCTGCCAAAGGGCCAGGGCAGGGAGGAGGAGGAGGATGCTGCTCCCTCCCAGTGGAGTGCAGCAGCTGCTTGGAAAGGAATTGCTTTGCTCTTCCTTTCACCAGAGGAAATGCCAGAGAAGCAAACTCTGCTGCCAGATGCCACATGGACACCAAATGTTCCCCACCGGCTCACACCAGCCCGCGCTGCCGAGGCCCTGAGGGGAGGGCTCCTCGTCTCGCTTTCATCCCGCCTGCCCTGAGCTCCCTCAGCTGTTGCAGACCCATCTGTCCCACGAGCCTCTGGCCGTGCTGGGCAGCTTACAGGGAGGACAGGTGCTGGGGGGAGCAGGAGAACCCTTTGGCCACCCCTGAGCATAAGCCCTTTTCCAGCCCCCGCTCCCCTCCGGCCCTTTCCCCAACCTCCTGCACTGCTCTTTTGTTTGGGACCATCAGTTTGTGGCTTCCCAAGAACTGAAATCTGCGGCAAAAGGGCACAGCTTTACCATTTTACTCCCAATAAAACACGTCCCCCAGCCCTCTGCCCCCAAAGGGCTGAGAGGGGAGATGGAGCGAGAGTTGTTGGTGTTTCTGGGGGACAGAACACGGCCAGTTTTGGAGGTTACAGCCAAGGTTTTTGTTGACAGACCATTTACTCACATAGCTCCTTGCACATGCAGCACGTTGCTTCCCAGAGCAGCCATCCATATGGATCTGGGAGACAGCAGACACCTTCAGCTATGGTCCCTGCTTGAAAGACACCACAGATCTCCTAAGGAGATGCTTTATCCCCACGTGCCTGTAAGGAACAAGGTGATTAACTCTTGCACTGATTCATCCTTATCCATTTATCTAATACAAACCATTTCTTACTCCATTAGGCCCTTGCCCTCACTGAGTAATCCCCGGTTGTATCATGCTTTGGAATTAGTCTGTAAGGTCCTCAGGGCAGGGATCATGCCTTGGAAGGTGCCTCACAGACTTTAGGCCTTTGCTAAATTAATAAAAATGTAATAAAAGTATTAGAGCTCTACTGAGGGAAGCATTGTTATGCCCCAGAGGCAGCATATCTGGTTAACAACCCTGAAAAGAAATGCCAACAACATTAGCCTCTGCCCCTACATCCCTCCACCTAATGTAAAATTAAATAGCTACAAATTACCTATCTATTTTTCTATCTGCCTAGGCAATTAGCCCATGCTCATTACCGGACATATGGGGATACATCCAAGCTTGCAGGCGCTCACCAAGATGGGAGGCACAACACACAACGAGGCAGGAGTAGATGCTCCGAGGCTTCTGCTTTCTTGTAAAACACACCATTAAACCACAACACGTTAGACCATCAGCAGAGGTCAGAAAAAACCTGCAAATTCTGGCACGAAAAGTGTCCAAAGAGCAAACCAAGAGCCAAGGGCAGCAAACAGGCTGTGAAAGTGTTCTCAAGGGTGTGTGCAGGACAGAGCAGAGCAGCCAGGGATGTTTATTCATATGGGAAAGGCAAACACCAAGCTGTAAGCAAATGTGGTGTTTATTTGCAGTTAAACTCGTGCATACATCTCCATGAATACGAGGTGCACCTCACTGATGAGGGAGCCTGCTGCCAGTGGGGCATTGTCAAGGATAAACATGTGGAATTGCAGGGAGGGGAGAGCTGAGCATCAAGTCAAACATCCTGGAAGAAAATTCCGAGGTTCTTCGGTCAGCAGCACGAATAGAACTCCCCTGTGCTCGAGCTGAATTTGGGAGTACAGGAGCCCCCACACCTTCCTCCATGAAGCCAAGAACGCTGCCTCAAATGTGCTTTAATCCAGCTAGGTTCGAGCCCTCTGCTCTGCAGTTTGACAGTAATACTATATTTTTATTCAGGGCAGGATCAGAGGGCTGGTGAAACTTCGTGTTGCCAACACGAAAGTGGAAAGAGCTTTAGCTAATCCCAAACAAAATGAAGCCCACCTCTTTCACCCCACACCCCTCCTGAAAGGAAAGAAAATGCAAACCCCACATTTGACTCTCTTGGAAGAGAAAATTCCCTGCTGTCCTCAGATGGTTAAAACATGCAGCTTTAGTGGGCTGCAGAAGGAATAGCAATTACATACCCTTCACCTCTTGCCAGCTTGGGCTTTTTTCTTTTTTTTTTTTTTTCTTTTTTTGATGGGGTTTTGTTCTAAATCTTTCAACTGGTTTTGGTTTTGTTTTTTTTTTCCTAGTCCTTCTTATGGGGGGAAACACTCTCACCCTCCATGAGAAAGGGTGGCTTAGGGGTGGAAAAAAACAAGAGAAGGGAGTTCACAGGCTGCTTCAATGCCATTAAAAAAAAAAAAAAGAAAGAAAATTTTAAAAAAGAGAGCGAGAGAGAGAAAGAAAGGCCAGGTCTTCTGTGGAGTTAGCCTGGCCATATTAAAGGAGCAGGTGTTGTACTGAGTTAATTTATCTGGGAGGAGACCTGAGCAAATCCCAGCAGCCCTGCTGAGAAAAAAGCTTTGTATGCTGACACAAAGCCCTCCCTGCCGCAGCACCGCTCTTGCTGTCTTCCCTTCCCTCCTCCCCGGCTTCTCCTAATTGCAGGGCTAATGTCCTCTGACAAGTGCCTCAGATGGTCCAACAACAGCCCTATCACCCATTCCCCATCCCTGATTATTATTACTATTTTCAAAGCCCAAATCCCTGCCGAGCTCAGGCTGCTCTTGATTATTCTCCTGCACCACCGTGTCTGCTGAGGAGCTGCAAAATATTCCCTCTGCCATGCTGAGCACCCAGTTGCTTGGCTGTTATGACATTGTTGCAATTTCTGGCACGAGAAACAGTGCAAACAGGGCTCCAAAGATTCCTCTTTTGAGGCTGCAAGCCCAGGACCCACATCAAAGCCGGATGCTCGACTGATGTTTGCTTGGAATGAGGGTGTTGGAGGGAGGGGGCCTATCTGCCTACCATGCCTGGAATATGTGTGTTATTGGCACAGCCCCCAGCCACGCCACAAGCTGTGTGTCAATTAAAATGGGGATCTGGAGAGCAGCAAGCCCAGGCAAGCAGAGATGGGCAGCAAGTTTATTTATTAAGTGATTAAAATGGGTAGATGGTCATCATATGAGGTCAAGAGGAACAACCTGACAAAGTCTTCTGTTGACAACAAAAAGAAGTTCAAGTTCAACAAGCCTAGTCTTAGCATTTCTCACTCCCAAATACGTGCCCAGAAACCAGCATTGCCCTGGGATGTTGGGTTTTTACACAAAAATCACAATCTCCACCAGGGCTACATCACCCACCCTTGCTGCAGACCACTTTTACAAAGCCCAAACCATAAAGCAAATACCTCCAGCAGCTCCACTGTGCTTTGAGGCTTCTCTTCGTCTGCTAGGAGGACTTTCCTCTGGGAACAGAGGCAATCATGGCAGCAGAAGGGAAGCCAACACCTTCAAGAGCTGATTTTCCCAGTAGCATTAAGATGTGCCACAGCTCCTCTGCTGCTTGGCACCACAGTGAAATGGATGCTCTGGGAAGAGAGAGGGACCAGGCTCCTGTCCTTGCTGCCAATGCCTTCAGAACATGCATGGAGCGTTGCTGGAATAACCTCATACCCACATCAGCCACACCGACTCATGCGTGGGTCAGACCACAGCAGCCACCATCAGCCACAGGAGGGGACAAACAGGGTGGGAACGGGGTCCCCTGTCCATCCCCAGCTGCACCCACCCCTTCATGCTACAGGGACAGGCAATTTATAACTCTGGTTCGGAGGGAGAGAAGGTGCCCGTTAGGCAAGAGTTACCCTGCATCAAAGCTTCCCTTCAATGGGAAGCAGAGAGGGAATCTGGGCAGGAAAGATGTCAGGACACCAGCAAGCAGCAAAGGGCATCTCATTCAAAAAGTGCTCAGCTGTTCCATCGCACAAAGCAAAAATAAGAGACACCCCTTTAAGATACAGTGAAAGGAAAAGCGCGTTGGGGAGGAAAGGGAGGGGCGGTGGAAAGGGATGAGAGCAGCTGGAGAGGAATTCCAGCGGGACAGATAGACAGGCAGTCACAAAGTCTGTTAATTATTTAAAAAATAAACTAACACAGAAAAGGACGTCCTGGGGAGGAGAGGGAGGCAGAACCTCAGGGTACCCATCAATTATGCACAAACCAGCTCGGGGACACTGTGAAAAAGGGTCCTGTGGGCACCGTCACGGAAATGTCACCAGAAGCTGGCCCCAACCCACCACCCGTGACACAGCACGGTACCTTCGTGACCCTTTGTTACCCCTGGCTCATTGTGTTTCGTAACTTGAGTTGGTATCTGCAAGAGGAAACAGAGGAACACAAAGGCTTGGCAATGGTTTGTGTTTCTAATTGCATTGCAACCGCGCGTTTTCACCTGGCACTCCCCTGGCACGTCGGGAACGGCACAGCCTGGAGCCTCCCTCCCGCTTTTTGAAACAGTGACCACAACAAACAATTGGGTGTTAAGCAGAAGCCAACTGCATCCAGGTTGCTGCTGCCAGATCAAGGTGAACAAAGCTACAAGGCAGGAGACACAGGAAATAAATCTGTCCTTACCGATCGCTTTTCCTGGCTGGAGCTTGGACTGATATGGAGCATCTCCTCCAGAGCTGCAGATTCCAAGTTTTTAACAGGATCAGGTCACACACACCGCTCCTGGGGACTACACAACATGATTTTTCTTGGCCGAGCAGCCACCTACGCTGCTGGCTTTCAGATCTTTTTTTTCCGAGAGCTCCATTAACACAAAACCACCAGAACATGACAAAGTGGCAAAAGTATTTCTTCCCAGTTTTAATATTTTTCTTATAACTTGAGCCTTGAAATGATATCCCAATATATTTAGTAAAGCTCTAGCCCAGAAAGTCTGAAGTTTAAGAGGGGAAGAACCATCTCAGGTTCAGAACGGTAATCCTGCATCCTGTGTACACTTCTATTGTTTCTTGCTGTGGTGAGAAAATATAAAATATTCCCTAGAAACCAAAAGCATTAACTTGCCTCATGCACACCATCAAATAGACATTGAACAATAAGAGGTTTGGCTTACAAATGGGTGTTGCTAGAATTCCAGTTTTCATCCTTGTCCTGGTTTTAAACCACAACAAGCTTGTAAGTATGAAGACCCAAAGCCTTACAAAATCTTAACCCACCCAGGTTGTCCTAATTCCTTCTATTCCTCCAGTCTTGGTTTATCCATGGACAAAATGGCTTTTCTTTGCATTGAATTACTCCTTAAATCCTAAGAATCATGCAGCTTGCAAGCAAGAGGGGTGCTGTGTGTTTGATAGAAACCACCCATATAAATGAAACCGCAATTTTTACGATAAATCGGCAAATGGGCGAGCACGCAGAAACTGTATCTGCCATAATGATTTATTTAAAATAAACAAATCCAGCTGTGGTAAAATAACGAGTTCTCTGCAAACACACACACAAATTCTGGCTATTTCATTATGAACATATTAAATCTAGTCCCTCAACTCCAGCTCTTGATGATAATTAAATACACATAGATGTACTGCAGTGGATTTGCTCCTGGTAATTTGCATAGCAGAAAATAATTACTCTGGCAATTAGATACAGTGCAACGTGCTGCTTCTTTATGTGCACCACAAATTTCTTGTGATGTTTTGGCATCACCCTCTAAGAAATTAATGAAGGCCCCCTTCCTATTAATAGCATGCTACAGTGGGTTCATGGTGGCTTTGCCTCATGTGTTTGGAATAACTTTTGTCCTTGTTGCTAGGGCTGGTGCTGCAAACCTCTTGCTGCCTTTAAATAGCCAGCTCCTTTGCTGGCAGTGGTGTTTTCCATTTGTTAGCTATTATATTGGTCATTTGTCCAATTGTGCTGCTCTTGTCCAGTGATCAACCGCACAGTGCCAGGGCATCCCTCAGTTCAAGGGAAATAATCAGTTTGTTCCCCTCCTGTCCAGGCTATTTGTCCTGTCATACAAGGGGATGATGCATCTCTGACCAAGGAGAAAAGGTGCAGACTTGAATCTCTTTAGGTGAGACTCCTCATCCCAGGCTAAGCTTTAAAGTCCCCAGGTTGAGGAAAGTAATCCCCATCCATCAGCAGGAGCAAAGGGAAGGATTAGGTAGAAGAGGAGCATCAGGGAAAACAAAGCCACGGAACAGATTTGCAGGGTTGAGTTTTGTACGGCCAGAAAGCCCAGCCTTTTCTTCTCTAAAGGCATTTCCCTTTGAACATTGGTCATAAAAGCCTGTGAGAAAGCCTTCTCTCCCTCTTGAGGCTGCTGCCTGAGCTACAGCTGGCCCTGCCAGCAGCCTTCCCTGCATTTCAACCCTGAGCCTGTGCTGAAAGGGAGGGGATGCCTCCGGTTACTTCCAGCACCTCCGGATCTCCAGAGGGTATCACAGCTTCAGGGTTTAAAGATGGGAGGCATATACGATAAATTTTGATTAATCGAGTCAAGAATTTTGATAAATGTTTGAGAACCCATTTGCTGCCAGTGCACATCTAATAATAAAGGGAGAACAGGGAAACATCAAAGACAAAACAGACAACAAGAAATGTATCTGAGAGGTGGTGAGACCATCACCATGGGGAGCTTCTCTCCTCACCCAGACAGCTCCTGGTCCTGCTTCCTTACGACCTCAGGGCATTTTTGACTGGTGCTGCCACCGTTCCTGCCCTGCTGCCCTGTGCTGCCCCAGCTCCTCTCAGCTCTTGCCCAAAGACATTTCTCTCTCTCCTGAGCAATCCCCTGCTTTCTGTTGTCCTTCACGTTTTGATTTTGAGTGAGGTTTAGTCTACTTGCATAATTGCTGAGAGAAAAGATGGCCTAGAAGTGAGGGTGACAGCCTGGGCAGGGGAGAGCCACATTCAATTCTCTCTGCCACTGACTCCTTGCCTAACCCTGGGCATCCTATTTCCCACCTCTTCCTGTCCACCACTGCCTTCTTCAAAGTACTGCTCAGATATATCTGCTAAAGGCTCAAAACACTTTGAACTTGATGTTAGCCATCAGCCACTTCAAAAATTCCCGTCAATTTTGGCTGGATGTTTATCCTTAGGTGAAACCGCAATTCTGCCATCAGCCACAGCCAGACTCTGCTCTTCAGCAGATTCAGGCAGGTTTCACCCTCCCTTCCCAAGGGTCATGGCCAACACTGCAGTCTGACCCAGCTCCCTGGGCACACATCGTGAGATGAATATGCAGAGGTGCTGCAGTTCTCCTACAATGAGCCCCAAACCCACCTGGAGGTCAGGCAGAGCCAGAAGGGTGGGGTATGGCCACCCAACACTTTCTAGCACTGAGACCCACAGCGTGCTGCTGGGGCATGAAAAGGAAGAGGGAAAATGCAACAAAAGACAAGAATAAAAGGACTTCCATTCCAAAGCACAATCAGGAAGAATGCACCCCTTTTTCTCAGGGTTAGAATTTTTTCTCTTTCTCTCTTTGGCCTGGCTCATGGCTGCCTGCAGACCCCTTTCCTGGTTGCCTAGCAGGGCTAGCATTCATGGCAATCTGAGGTACACCATGGATGCTCCCTGGAAGCAGGCTGCTATTTCCTAGCCAGATGTCTTTTATTTCAGTCAGTGTCAGTGCTTGAAGAGCAACAATAGGACTTTATTTCCATGGCTCTCATCTTCAGAGAGTCTAGTGACAACCTTGCCTTACCTTCAGCTCTGTTGTACCCTCCAAGAATAGCTCGTACAGAATAATTCAAAACAAATCAAGAAGGCTAAACCTGTAAATCCTCCCATTCTGCAAGGCCAAAGGGTTATTTTACAAAGCACAAGCACTCAGGCTACGCAGCTCTGCTGAAGTGCCCTGTAACAGTCAAGAACAGCTGAAGCAATTAGCAATGCCCCATCTCCTCCAAAAGGCACAAACTCCAGGGAAGGAATCAATAGGAAGACTTTACAATACGGAGCCCTTAGCTCAAGACACGTTTTAGGGATAAAGCCTTTTAAAGGCAGGGGATAAGATGCTAGACTAGGACTTAGGAAAAGACTGTACTCTCTCCTTGAATATCTGGCTGTGGGTTCCCCCGTGTAAAATGTAAGATACTGATATTTGTTTCCTTAATCAAATCGTTTGGAGGCCACTGACGGAACAGGCTGAATAAGAACTAAACCTCTGAGCTATTTATACCTTCCTATTATTTAACAGAATAGTTTTAACTCTGACATGTGCCAGAGCAGACACAGGGATAAAAACTTCTGCAAACTTCTAACCACAGGCACCACATTTACAGGATATCTGACAGGAGATGATCCATCTCCCCTTGCTTAGTTTTTTAATGGGATTTGTGACATGTCCACTTGTCCAGGCAGGAGATTCAATTTGCTGATTTCTACAGTCCCATGTCTCTAAAAACTGCACTTTTTACAAACTGGAAAGGGAAAATGTTCTCCTACACCTGCTGGCTACATGATGGATGGAGAGGCAGTTCTCACAATGAATTCTTGTTAACAGAATTGGAGTGCAACTTTCCAAAATGCTGCCTGAAAGGTGAAGTCTACCCAAAGCTTTCAAATTCAGAAATTCCACCTTCCCAAGCCTGTATTTCACCTGATGTCTTTGTGATTTGTCTGTGCCTTTCATCATCATACAAGCCCCTAACACCTCAACCACATAAAGCACTAAGAACAGGACTTAGAGAAATATTGTGATTATAAAACTGATTTATTGTTTACTCTCACAGGGCCTAGTTGTTATTTCCACTGAATTCAATGGGAGCTTTGCCATCGACTTCAATAGGGTGGAGCAGAGCCAGGGACTTTTGTCTGTTAATTCCTTGTGGATCATTTACAGCTTTCCAAGCACCACTGCAAAAATAAACTTCAGATTTAAAAAAAAACCACACGCACACACAACAAAAAACCAACTGGAGTTAAAATGTGTATAAAGACCCAAAGAGAACCACTGGCATAATATCTCTACACTATTTCAGAATAACTCATTATTTACTTATTAAATCAGCAAACGACAGCTCCATTTCTCAGGATCAGCAGTGTGCGCATTTCTCACGCCGGCAATCAAATTATTCACAAGCCATGTACATAATCTGCTCTTGAATATATATAAAGTTTAGATATAATGAGTTGGGCTCAGAGCACAGAGACATAGCCAAAAGTGAGCTGGATAAGTGACAGTGCTCTGGAGGTGCCAAGCAAAGACATCCATGCAGGGAGTGAATATCTCTCCTGGGTTCCTTTCTGGTCTGGTTCAATTGACCAACTCTAAGATGCCCAAAGTCCTGGGAAAGGAGAGAGAGCAGGCTACAGAAAACAACCAGCCACATTAAACAGATAAACGGGGAGCCAAAAAAAGGGAGAAAAGGTGAAAACTCACCCCCTATTTCTTCCACCTTTAAGGTCCCTCTCCAATCTCAAGTAGCACAGTGACAGAACTCAACATTAGGATCAAGTTTGTGCATTTTTGCACACCGTTGTCACATGTTTTCAGACAGAAGTCATTTGAAACTAAATATTTTCCCAGCACAAGCATGGGAAATGTCACTCTTTTCCAAATTTCCACCAAAGAATCAAAAACTACAGCCCTGAACTAAAATGGGGCAACGCTCCTGGGTGAACCTCCACCATCTTTCTGAAGTAATTCTCATGTCAACTGCTTGGGAAAAGTAGGACTAAGACAAAGGGGAGCTGAAAGCCTGGGGCTTGAATGGAAACTATAAAAGGAACAAAAGTAGCAGCAACAAAACTCCAAGGACTCCTTTGGCACCCAAGGAAGAAGCTTAAAATACTGCCAGCGTCTCTCAGCCTTTTTTCCCTATCTTAGTCTAAAAAAAAAGAAAGAAAAGAGACAGCTCTTCGAAACAATCTCTTTCTGTGTAAGCTGTTGCCAGAGTCTGAGAGAATAAGCCAGGGCTTCTGTGCCAGCCCATTCACATGGACAGGTGAAAAGAAACTCATTCCTTTACAGCCTGTGCTGCCCCACACAACATCTGCTGAGAAAGTGGGATGGGAAACACCAAAAAGGGGAGAAGAGAACAGCCGAGGCCTTCAGGTTAGAAGGGCAGCCTGTTCCCACCAGGGAGCCCCTCTTTCACTCGCAGACAACTGCTGCATTTGACATTTCAATGGGAACTGAGGCAGAGCAGGAGGGAGGGCGATGGAGGAGGGGGCAGAGGGAGAGCACATAAAGGGACTGGAGCGAGAAAGGCGAGGAGACAAAAATTCTGCATCTCTTTCATTTCTGCTTTCAGGGTATTTTTTCTGCCCATAATATGACAGTCAGGAGAAAGAGGAGAGTTTCTTTTAAAATCACACAGATAGGCTGAGAGGGTTGGTCCTGCTAAAAATTTCCTCAAGATGAATCAATTTTATGGGGCCTACAGAGCAAAAGTCTTTCTTTTCTTTTGGTCATCCCTTTTTTTTTGTTTGTGTTTTCAAGGTGAAGGAAAAAGGATTTACATAAAATAAACAAAAAGAATGAATAGCAGCAAACCCTGCCATGGGCACCAACAGTGGATGCTTTTAGAAGAGTTACATGAATATTGTTTCAGTGTTCAGCATTGTCTGAGGGTTCAACACAGACACATTCATCCTGGGAAGTAATTCTGGGGTCCTGATCACTCCATACAAACCCCTCAATGAGAGTTGCATGCTTTCTTAAATCTGCTTTATAGAAACTTTCATCCAAACACATCAGAGTAATTCTGTAAAGGCTTCAAAGCAGCCCTGTGCCATGAAAGGGTATTATCTCCATTTTACAGAACAGGAAACTGAGGCCCAGAGGGAATCACGCAGGCAGCATCCAGAAATGAATCACTGGCAAAGCCTGGAATAAAACTGGTTCCCTGGAGCACCACGCTCATCTGCAGTGAATGCAGAAATGGCCTTGGCTAAGTAAGAGTCTCTCCGCTGGGTTTTATGTCAAGCCCAAATATGCAAACCAAAAATAATACAAACAAGGCTCAAACCAAAGTAGTGCCTTCATATCTACAGTCACTGGGTATGGATTCATAGAGAACACCAGTCCACGTGCTGGGAAGCGTAGAGGAACCTTTAGGGATTTGGTGAGGGGATAAGTGAATGACCAAGGTGGGAAGATGGCAAAGGAGAGCCCAGGAACAGCTTCTCTGAAGGGAAACTCAGGGAGGTTAGGGCTGTCCTCAGGACACTGAGGTGAAATTGGGGTTCCACTTCCACAAATCAAAATGGGAAATGAGGTATTACTTCCACAGTTCATAGATCACAAAGTGGTTTGGGTTGGAAGTGACCTTAAAGATTATCTTGTTCCAACTCCTCTGCCATGGGCAGGGACACTTTCCACTGGACCTTGAATCCTCATCCTACTTGATTGCTTTTCTCAGTAAGAATTTCCATGAATTCCACTTATGGTCAGTGAGGGAGGCAAAAAACCAGAGCTTGCAGGATTAACACCACACTCAACACTCGACACACGCTGCGCAGCAGCCAGGGGTGTGTGTTATTTGCTTGGGATGAAGGTCGCACGCAGCAGAGCATCTCCAAAAAGCCACAAAGCCCTCAGTGTCTGGGCTATAACTCAGAAGTGAGGATTAAGAGGTTAAAATGCTTTGTGTTCAGCTGGAATCAGTCTAGAGAGAGTTCAGCATCACTTACCCTTTTGTGTGTCAAAAATAGCCAATCTTTGATCCTTCTTGACTGCTGTGACTCAATATTACTTCCTTTCTGTCTCAGCTCCCCTCTACACACATGCCAGTTGGGTTCCTGTTAAAGGGCCAGTTTGCACTGGGACAGATGATGAAACAAAGCCACAGGTGCTTCTCAGTCACCCTGGCCAGTGTGGGATGTGTCACACCTCACCATGAGAAAGTGCAGCCTGGGCCTCCTTCCTGCCAACCCTTGTGGCTCTACCCATGGCTCTCCAGGTTTTCCAACCCCTGCAGTGACCATTTTCACTTCTTCAACATCCCCCTTCAACATCACAAGCATCTGAAAATCCATGAGGTCCATCAGAAGGCATTGACAGAACCTGCCAAATTATTTTAGAGTGGTTTGAGGGCTTTGTTTCAAGTCAGAAGACTCCCTACAAACACCTCTGAACTGCATGTCTCTATTTTCCACCTGCAAAACAGAAAACAAAAAAATATTCCCACACAAGCTACCCACATTGAAACCCTGTGGGGAAGACAAAGCTGCAAAGTACCAGTAAGAGGTTAAATCTCTCCCTGGTGCCTCACAACCAGCTGTCAGGGAGAAGACAGCAGGAGATAGGAAAAAATTAAAGTTCTTCTCTAACTATAAATAAAGTTGCCCATTATTATTATTGCAGTTATAAAGCAAGTTAGGAAAGTTTCCTGTATCACAGTATATCCCCTCCCCAACCTTCAATCCCCAGGAGAAGTAACTGAGTGACAACAGAGCAGAGCCACCAAGGCTCTCTCAGGGGGTGAGGACAAGTCCAGAGGACAAATCCATCCACCTCGTACCATGTGGGGCTGAAGTCACCTCCCTGTGCCCAGCGCTGAGAGGTTTCACTGTTCTGGCTGCCACGTTTTGTAACACATACTCAGACACCAGATATCCACGGGGTAACAGTGAGTAATGTGCTGGCTGCTATCTGCCTTGCTGAAAGGGTGATAAGAGTCAGCCAGAGATAGTCCTGCTTCCCAAATTAGATAGTTAAATGATCAGGCCCTTAGAAAAAGAACACCACAAGCCCTTCCCCACCATTACCTTGCTACTTACAGATAAGTACTGAGCATTGCTAAGGCAATGTTAACTGCAGCCTCTGCCCCCAGCCTTTAAAAAGTCATGACTCAGACAAGATCATTACATCGGTTTAGATTTAATGTGATTTTTTCCATTAAAAAGCTCATTTGAATGAGCTTTGGGTTTTCTCCTCACTGCTGGACTAGAAATGGGTTTTAAAACTGAAAACGTGATCAAGAGACAAGTTGCTGTTCCTGCAGCTGTTGGACTTCAGAGAAATATTTCCATTTGCAGGAAAGGTACAACTTATTCCCAGCCAAGAGATGTGGTGACAACGCGTCTCTGTCAAAAGCATTCCTCAGGCTAAGTGAGGCGTCTTCTCTGCCCTCAGTTCAAGCCAAGTTTTCAAGCTCTAGTTCATATATATTCCCCCCAAAATAACTGCCTCAGAGCCACAGAAGTGTGTTAGCTCAAAGCACTGCTTGATGATAAATTTGCTTTGCTGCAGCAGTTGATCCACACAGTCACACCAACAGCTTGCGGGTCCCTTCCAACTCAGGATATGCTACGATTCTATGAACTGGTTTTGGACAATAATTTCTGGCAGGCAGAGGCAGGGCAGGTGCCTATGTGGGTGCTGAGGAGCAGCAATGACACCTGGACCTGTCACTGCTGTTTGGTTCAGGGCACCAGAACCAAGTTCCTGAGATGTTTGGCTGCTACTTTGAAATCCCTCCCAGTGCCTGCAGTAGGGGTTTGTCCTAGGAACAATCAGGGAGGGACTTCAGATGATTCAGGCTGTTTGAAATCTTGTTTATGTCCAAGGTCCTGTCCCCAGTGCCCTCTTCCACAGCAAGGAACGTAGACATGCCTCAAGTGAGCACTGAAATAGGGTGAAGGGTTTGTATGGGGAGGGGGAATAAAAAAAAAAAAGTCATCCCCACACGTCCAAATGGAAAATCATTAAGAACTTGACAATAAAAAGGACTCTGGATTTGGAGTTTTGGTGACACTCATCAGCTTTATCTGCCTTGGATATAAAACCCTGTAGATCCACACCTCCCAAAGACAATGAGATGAAAGATCTAGGGTTTATCACTCACTGAAGACCAAGCTGATCACAAAGCTGAGATCAGACTTCAGCCAAGCCTTCCTGTGAGCACAGGAACATGGGTTCACTGCAGCAGTTCTGGTATCAGCAAGCTCCTGGAGCAAGGACCATTTTTGTGCAGCTCTTAACACCAGCTTAGCACCGTTTAATTTTCCATCCCAAAAGGAAAGCTCTGGTTTGCCAGGTTAATTCTGGGCAGTACTGCACCATTGGGAGGCCTGTGAGCTGCAAGCACTGAATTTGGAGCCTTCCCTACCTAGGGCTCCTGAGAAATTGAGGGGGAGAAAAAAATCAGACAAAAAAATTTTAAATAAAAATGTAATGAAGTCACCTGTAAGATGTTCATGTGTACCTTTCCTGCCTGCTGCTACAATTGGCAATATTTTCAACTGAATTTAAAGCAGATGAAAGCCTTGAAGGGTAAAGCCTGCTAACTTTGCCTCCCACCTACCCACCAGTTCCAGAAATAAATCTTGTGGGTTTGGAAAGAGCTCCTTCCCCACCTCAAACCACAGGCTTGACAGTCCCCGCCAAGCCTCTCTGTTTCATTAGTTTCTGGATATTTCACACACACACACACACACACAAGTATTCACACACTCACAGAGCTGCCCACTTACAAACCTGACAGGTAAAATTATTCCCTCCTTCTCCAGCCCTCCTAATTGCCTCCCTTGGGTTCTTGTGGAGTGTAAACGTCACTGGCTAAATATTAAGTTCATGCAGTGTCACCGTGACGCCTTTCATTAGAGCAATCTCTGTCTCACAGCTCAGCCTCTCTGTTACCTCTCATTTCACTGCTAGGACCCACATGCAGCCTGCAGCTCTCCAGCCCAACTTTAAATAATTATGCCAATTGCCCTCAGCCATTTAAAGATAATTTTCTCAGGGAACCATTTGAAAGTGGATGGTGATTTAAAAAAAAAAAAATACCAAAACCAAAAAACTGTATTTTTTCTAAAGCACATTTTGTTTTTTCTAAAAGCACGTTTTTTAGATGTACTTTCTCTTGACAGCTTTCTCACAAATTATTGGTAATTCAAGACCTAATTCATTCAATTTCTTTAAAATGAAGTCATGATATAAGGGTTATTAAAAGGTTTACAGTATTTACCATCTTAAATCTTCACTGCTGGAGGCTTGTGATCACTCCACAGTCTCTGCATTTCTTTTCATTTTAATTTTTGGAACAAAAGTGAATTTCATGGTGAATTTTCAAAAGTGAATCTACCCTTCACAGAAACGTTGTCTTCACAAGCTGCTGCTGTTGTTTATGTCTCCTGAAATCCAAATGAAGGTCCATGCCACCTGCAAGGAACAGCAGTGATTTTAATTGGATTGTAGGAACTATCAAGAGATAAACAGGCAACAAAAATAATTACTATCAGCAGTCCCTTTTTTGCAAACTGGGACCCACAACCCTTGCTCCTGAGTTCAGGATGCAAACCAGCACTTCCCAAAAAAGACATTTGAACCTCATCCCTAGAAGTGATGGGATCTTAAAAACTGAAGAATCAGCAGAGAGACAGGAGAAACTGCATAAGAATTGGACTTAACCAGAGAAAATGGAAAAAATAAATAAATCTGATTTCTGATGCCTGTGGGTTACTCAGAAAACAGCAGTAAAAAATTAAGATTTATTATGTTAATGTATAGAAATTTTCTTTAGCCTGATATTTTGCAAGAGAGTGAATTAACAAACAGAATTAATTGATTCATAACAAGCTATCTTCATATTGCTTGGGTTAATGATAGTGGTGAGCAGCAATGGTGATTGTTTTCCTCTTTTTAAAGGTGCAGATAATAAAAACAAAGTATGCAAACCCAGATGCTTAAACCTGGGCTCCTGAGAATATATTTGGGCATCCAACATCCTTATTCTAATTTCAAAATGTTCTTAACAGCTCAGTAGCTTTGAAAACCAGACTATACAGTTCGTAGCCAACCAGGAATATTTGAAGTTCATGATTTAAAAGGACAAAAAACACTGAAAATGAACAGCTAAAATATCAAAGCACCCACTGACTTCCCAATTGATTTCTTTCAACAGTTGAATCTGTTGGTTGCAGATTGAACAGGGAGTCAAGAAATCCCATTTCTATTTCCAACTCTGTCAGTAATGATGTTTGGGAGAGTTTCTTCTAGGAAAGATCATCTTCAAATCGTTCCATATCAGATATCAATTTGTCAGTGTTTGTTTATGACAGTGATGCCTTTGCATTAATAATCATGGAATCATTTAGGCTGGAAAAGACCTCTAGGATCATCAAGCCCAACCATTAACCCAGCACTGCCACATTCACCACTCACCCGCATTCCCAAGCACCACATCTACACGGTTTTTGCATATTTCCAGGGGTGGTGATTCCCCACTTCACCATAAGATAAAGGCAGAACCCCCTGTAGCCCAGAGCACGGACTGGGTGTCGGGACAGGAATTTTCCAGCACCCACCACCCCAGAGCTTGGCCACGGGGGATTCCTGCAGCCCACCCGTGCTCCTGCGCTGCCACAGACCAGGCTGCAGCATCCTCTTTCAGACTCTAAACCAGCACCTTGGTGACTGCAACAGACCATTCAGGATACAAGCAAGTCTAATAAGACCAGCTGCTGCTGCTGTAATAGGTAGCTATGAATTTATATTCCTCCTTCGCATAAAACGCATGACCCTTATCCAAGAATATGGAAGCACTTTTGCTCCCCCAGACAAATACCTAAAGCCAGTCAAAGGTGCAGGAATGCAAACATTTATCCCAGCTGTGGGCTGTATCTGCAGATGAAACACCATTTGTTCTGGGTCTGACAGAAAAGTGAGCTGCAGAAAAAATATGTCCAAGACAAGAACAAACCCAAACCAGTCAGGCAATGGCTAGTAACTAAAAGCAGATTCCCACCACAGGTGTCTTATTTCCCCTCAGGGCCTCCTCTTGCTGTTTGTGTCCCCCTCTCCCCAGATGCTATGACTCCAGAGGCAGCAGGATGGGTTAATGCACAGACTGGAGCAAGCCATACTCCCCTTCCTTTCCCCTTCCTCTCTCCTGCTAGCAGAGGCAGACCAGCCACAAAGCCACTTTCCTCCAGCACACCTTAGTTCTTTGCCCTCCCAGCTGCATAATAGTGTTAAAATACCCCCGGAAGATGCTTTTCACCGGGCAATGATGGACATCTGCAGGACACTGCAATTAGCAGCTGACCCCCCACCAAGGATAACGAATGAAGAGAAAAAGGAGAGGCAGAGGACAGAAGAGAATTTTCAGCCTCAGGTGTTCAGGCACTTTGGGGTAAAAAAAGAAACCATCCTTGTCCTATGTTTCTGAAGGGTTGGAGAAGGTACAATCTGTACAGAGACAAAGGGAGAGACACAGCTGGATCCAACGTGTCTGTACTCATCCCTTTCTTGTGAGCACGAGGGGAGCAGAAACCTTTCTGCAAGCTGGTCCCCACCCCCCAGCACAGATTTTTCCTTCCCGTCTTGCTGCAGTCACACCTTGGCCACCCTATTATGTGATGCCCAGCCCCACCAGATGGGATGAGCTGCTGACATACCTCCACAGAGGCTCTGGAGCACATCCTTTCTATTTCTAAAGGGAGAGACAGAGCCATGAAGGGATTTGGAAAAGCAGAGGCACCCAAAAAAACATCTAACTGCTTTTGGTTAGTAATGTGGAAACAGGAGCCTGGCCAGCTCTTACAAAATACACTTTTGACACTGATCTCCCAAACAGGAACAGGCTTGTTCTGGCTGTCTGTACGTGTACACACACCCACACGCACAGATGTGAGAGGAGAACTCAGCTCCTCTGGGCTGCAGCCACCAGCACCAACCCAGCCTCCATCCCCGTAACCCACCGCTGCAGCTGGCAGTGATCCCACTCTGGATAACTCCTGGGAGACCAAACTGTTGGTCCTGCCACCAGCCTGGGAGGGGACCTGTCCCCATGGCTCACAAAGGCTGCTAGGACCCGCAAAAGCAGGGGAAGAGATGAGATCTACACCCATCAAGCAAGGCAGCTGAATGAATTGCCCTTTTCGAGAGCTGTGAGTGCTCCAAGTGCCAATAGTTCAGAGTTTGTAACAATAACCCTCCCCCTTTAATAAAATATAATAGCAACTCTGAGAATAATGGCCTATTATCCGAAGGCTTGAAATGGCAGAGCCATCAAAAGGAAGGTGAGATATAGGGCTGGGGAATCAGCTTGGGCAGGGACTTGCAACTTCCCGGCATGGCACATGAGCAGAGCACGACAGATTTGGTGGTTTCTCAGAAAAACAGCACAAAACATCAGTGTCTCATTATTTAAAATCTATCAAATGCACATTTTTAAATTGTTCTCAGTGCACATATGTCAATTGTTTGCTCAGCTCAGAGAAATGCCCATGACCTGCTGTCCAAGCCTGTGGAATAAACAGGTTGGATGTATCCAACTCCTGCCCCTCCTACACTACAGCTGTCACGAGGTTTGCAGGATCTGCCACCTGGAAGCCATGGGACAGGTGGCACCAAGGACAGCAAGGATCATGGAGCACATTTTGGTCTCTGCCACTGTTAGAGCAGGTGGAAAATGCTGGTTTTTAAAATTTTGCCTCATAGAAAATGCATAGAAAGCTAAATTTAGCTTAAAAGGTTAACTTCACTTAAAGGCTTAAACTCAACCAAAACTTAAAAATCTTAAAGTTTTGAGACCAAAAATTACATCTGACCTGTTTTTTGGTCACTGGAGGAGGTTTGGAACCAAATTATGGCTAGTCTACATTTTATTTTCCATTTTTTGCTACTTTTGCAATAATTTGAAATTTAAGAAATGTTGTCCAAAAAGTTAATCCTTTTACCCTTTTCCTTTTTCTTCTAAGGACGTCATCATTATTTCTTCTCCCCTTGTCTTTTGTCTGCCTCTCCTTTTCTCTCATCCTTATCCAAAGGTTGAATTCTCCAGAAGAGTCTCCCTCAGTTATACAACCACTAACAAAAAAACCCAATGGATCCCTCCTTGCAGCCAGTCTCGAATGCAAAAACTGCTTATGGCTTAATGATGCTCCTCCATGCTTCATTAGCTTTTATCAGCGTGGAAATCAGGTTTCATTCCAAGTTTGCAGACCTGTCACTGCAGATGGGTATGGGAGAGCAGGATACGTTCCTGGTTTTCTTGGCGTCGTTGGGCTTGTTGCCATTGATTTTGGAGGTGTCAAAAATGTCACCCACGGAGATTTTCAGCATTAGGAAGCTGCTGATTTTCTGATCCAGCCCCAATTAGCAGCTGCGTGATAATTGTTGACATTGGAGAGCTATGAAACAAATTGGGGGCCTTGATCCAATGAACCATAAAAATAAATAATAACCATAAAACGACGTCTGTGCTATAAAGCCTCCCACAGCGACTGCCAGTAACGACGGCTGAGATTTGAGACACTACCTGGAGGGGAGGGCTCTGCACTTTGATACGGAGCAGAACCTTTTTAGCCATCTCTATGGGAGGGTGAAGGGTTGAGCAGGCACTGAACCACCACTATTATCCTGCCTTGCCCCAAGTGTAACCCAGATCAGGGCTGGGATGTTGTGGGCAGAGCAGTCATTGTATCTCTGCCCATGGGGTCTTTCATAAAGGCAGGTTTTAAGCCCTTTCACAAAGTTCCAGGAATCCTCTCCTCAAGCCTGAAATGACCTATTGAATGTGGTGGCAAATCCAGGGAATATCTTTAAATTTTCTTTAAGCACATCTCTGAAACAAAACATGACCCCACACAAAGAGGCTTTTGCTTTGATTCACCTTTCCCATCACCTTATCTTCACCATTGCTTTTGCATGCATAAACTATTAAAAAAAGAGCATATCTGCCAAAATAATTTTCACATCAGAACTTCCTGAGTTATCATTGCCTTTTCCCAGAAAAGCAGATTGTGACAACTCACTTGAGTCAATCTCTGCTTGTAAAACTGATCTTGATCTTTGCCAACCCCTGGCTGTGGCTGGTTCTTAATCAGCCACCAGGCAGGGAACAACTCAATACTCATTTAAAATCTTCAGTACTGAATAACACGGACATCTGGTCTTCTCTTCCTGTCTCTGAGGCCAATCCTGTGCAAGTTGGTAGGGAGCAGAAACGCTTTCAGTGGTTTTTTTAGAGTCCAGTCCTCCACACCTCTGGGTGACAAACTCCCATTGCTTTGAACTGCAGAGGAAAAGCCTGCAAGTTTTCTTAGTGCTGCTCTAAGCTTGTACAAAATGGGAAATTTTAATGATTTCACTGCCTCTACCAAGCTTAACACACCAGAACTTGCAAGGAGCTGTGAGATCCTAGGCAGAAGCTGACAGAGTGTGCAGCTGTCATCCACAAACAGTCTATTGATGTTTTCTCTGGAGCAGCCAAATTAATACAATACCAAATCCTTGCCTGTGTTCTACGTAATTAATTCAACACTGAGATGACATTTCATTTAATCAAGACATATCATATCTTCTCCTTCAGCTGAAAGAAACACTGAAGTTGTAATGAAAACCGGTCAATATATCAATTACCAGCAATTTTTCTCCATATTTCTGCTGGTCCCTGAAAGCCAAAAAAGAGCTGATGCTTTCCCTTCTTGATCTCCTTAGCCCTTATTTGATATTCCTATTGATACAGCATTCAAACAAGCAGGGAACTTCTCAGAAAAGAGGAATTTTTCATTTTCATTATATTTCTTCACAGCAGAATTGGCTACGGCCTTTTTTCCCAACTAAAAGTGTGTTTTTCACGTAAATAAAAAATAGAATTGTTGCAGGAGAGCCGACCATCTGGTCCTGCATCCTGACTCTGATGGGGATCAGCCCCAGCTGTTTCAGGGAAGGTTTGTTCCCAATCCTTTTCTGTAACAAGCCCCATTTGCATCCCAAAACAGGAGGGCTTGCCTATCCTTCCAGGTTTAAAAGGGAATTTGCAGCTTTCCAAATTATTTCTTACATTTTACAAAAAAAAAAAAAAATCACAAATATTTTACACTGTGCTTCCAGAAGGGGACTGCAGTGAACAAGGGTGAGCCAGCTTTTGTGGGTAGCAAAAGAGCTGACTCTTGCACCCCCAAGGTATTTCCAGCCTTCTGTGACAAGTTTAACAGAGGCTTCACGCTATAGCAGACGCATCAATATTTGCTGTATCTTAGCCAAGATTTGATAAGTTCATCTGCCTGCATGTCACACGTACAATATCCCAGCCCCTTTCCCAGGGGGTTGCTGGAATTGCCATTCTGGTCCCTGATGAGGGAAGGAACTGGAACACTGTAAACTTGCAGCTTTGTCCGCTTCATGTAAATCAAAGCACAGCTGCAAAATTTGGGAACAGAAAAAAAGTGAAGAGGGGAAAAAAACAACTAAAAACCTCCCACCACACACATCCAAAATATAAATACTCCTGGCCTCCTCCGACTAGTAAATGTCACTTGACACTCTCACATCAAACCCGCCATCAGTTTGAGCGTTTAAAGGAAAACCACTGCTGGGGTTGGCCTCAAATCTGTCCCCAGCACCAATTTACAAGTAACCCCTCCATATTAATTATCCCTAAGTATGCCACAATGACACATTAAATTTGCATGCTAAAGCCTAGTTAAAGCCTGAACAAGCCAAGACCTCTGAGAAAGCACTGCACAGAAGATAAGTGTATTGTTTTAAATAACTACCTACTGCTGAGCAGGGGCACAGAACATATTTGGAAGCAGTAAAACTGCTGGAGAGAAGCAAGGATGTTTTGAAAACAATACATTTGGGTCCTGCTAACACTGGAACAAATGAACAAACATATATCGAGGTTGGTATGAGGTGGTTGGTTTTGTTTAAACCAAATAAATGCAAGCATATATTTGCCTAGTCTGGTGGTCTGTGGAGGCAGGAGTTCTCTCTGCCTTGGTCTCAGCAAACATGTGGAAGATGCAGGTAGCAGAAACCATTCCAGGCCCCCAGAGGCTGAGCAGTTGCAGGGACTCTCCAAAGCTCAGCGAAGCTCTAAATCAAGTGAGCAAGTGCTGGCCCTGTTGTGCTTTGCATGGACCTTCCCCCAGTGCTCCAGGATGATTTTACCTCATAACAGACACTATCAATGCTAAGCAAATCACTTGCATAATTATGTGTATTTGCCATCCCTTGCAGCTGAGGTCACTTGCTCACTATCATTATCCCAATTTTTTCATCAATGGAAGCTTGTATTCTTATTTATGATTTGTTCTGTAGCATTTGTTAAATGCAGTGCCGTGCCAGGTGTACTTTTAACACTTGCTTTATTGCCTCAACATGTTTCAGATGGGGTGGGAAAGGCATCTGGCTGCATTCACCCTTCCCATCACACAGGATGTTGCTATTAATTATAACTTCTGTATCATATTAATCACATGATATTATTATTATTTATAAAGCAGTCCTCCACATACCAGTTATAAAACTGGTATATCAAATCTTATCATGCCCTGATGAATCAGAGTTCAGTATATTTTAGGTTCCCCATAATCAGCTGGCAAAGACTTGCTTCCAAGCAAGATGCTGTTTATTTTTAGACTAGTAATGAACAAACACCAGGAGACCATAGGAGAAATAAAGAGCCACTTCCCTGGGAAACAGAGTGATCCTAGAGCTGCTGCTGGAAGCAGCAGTGTGGACACAACACCTACTGCTCATTACATCACACCATCCAGCCAAAAAAATGGAATCAAATACAAATTTGGCCTCACTTACCTTCCCTCGTTGGGCATGGTATCACCAAGGTGCTTCCTCAAGGCACAAAATCACAGGTTCATAGACAGGAGCTACACAAGAAAAAGGCTGGCAGTGAATGCTGAGGATCCAAGGCCTGTATTTCATGAGATGATCTCCGAGAGGGATTGCAGGAGGCAATGGGCTCATCCACCATTAGGTAGGGCTTTACCCAAGCCACAACAATTTGGGAAGAAGGTGAGGAAAGAAAGAACCTGCTCTGATGCACCACAAGCTGCAGGCTTTGCTGGCTCCCATCCCACTTTGTTAGCCTCAAAAAACAGTGAAAAGCTGAAGTGTGACAATGAGGGGACACTCAGGAGCTGCACACTTGGCTCCCAAAGCAGCAGTCAAGGACAGCCAGGTGTTCCTGGTGTTCAGTAGCCTCACTTCTCCAGGGACTGAGCAGGCCACAAAGCCTTTGACCTGCAGGTCACTGGCTCCAAAACCAGAGAGATTTTGTCAATGGTCAAGAGTGATTCCCATCTGACTATGTCTTTAAGTAAAATAAATAGGAAAGTCTCACTCCAACTCCTGGCTGACAACAGCCACCCTTCAGTGCTCAGCTGCATGATTTCCAGCAGCAGCCCTGCACCTTGGAGAAGAGTAACTCCTGCAGTCCAAGTGAGACATAGTGGGGTCACCATACCCAGCCCTCTATCAGCAGCCACAGTCATTAAATACTTCCCTGGAACCAGCTCTAGTATCTACAGAAGTCTGAAATCCATCATTATAATCATAATTGAAATAAATCCAGGGAAAGACCCCATCTAGTCAAGTTGGAGCAGGACTGGGAAAGTCCTTCCTCCAGGGAAGGGGATGTTTGCACAGTCCCAGCCCACAGCACGTAAGCCTTTATCCTGCAACATCATCAGGTTGGATCCTCCAGCACCTGCCTAAATAGAATCACTGAAGTTGGAAAAGACCTTTAAGATCATCAATCTTTAATAAGGGAGGCAAGGTGATGGCTGTGTCCCAGGACCCTGGCTCCTCCTCCAAGAACATCACAAATGCTTGTGATTGCAATAATCATGCAATAATCTTGCAATAATCATGTCCACCTACTGCTCAAAGTTACTCTGGAACCTCTCCCTGCTCTCAGCAGCCCATGACTCACCCCTCAGAGAAAGGCACACACAATTAGGAGCATCTGTCAGTAAAGCCTCTGACAAACGACTCTCAGAGCTCTGAGCACACACACTTTGGTCCAGGGCTTTGGCAACTCTGGAGTGTTTGGGAAATGTATTACCCCAGCAGCCTCCCCTCAGCTTGTTTATCCAGTAAGGATGTTTAATAAGGAGCCTGTTAAAAAGGCCAGAGTTGTAGAGCACTCCTTGTCTGTCGGGCAGTCAGGTTGGATTATGGTGTTGATCATTAATTATTGGGGAGGAGTGGGGAAAGAAGGGCTGGCTTCAATTAAAAGCAAAACCAGAGCTCATTAAGCACACAATAAACATGGAATAAAGACAAAGGCACTCGGCTCCTCCCTGTAACCATACCTGGCACCAAGGGATCAGGGCTCTCCTGCCAATTCATGGTGCTGCTGCCCTTGAATAGTATTTCAGATTCAATTGCTTGAGAAATGTATCCACCCCTTTTTGCCATCCTTAACATTGCCTTCAAGACCTCCTTGATTCCAGAGGTTTAGCATGGGATTAGCAGAGTTCTGGGTTTGAAACATGCAGGCATGGTCTCTGGAGTCTCAGCCAAGAGGTCTCATCCTCCACCCATTCCAGCATCCTCTCATCCAAACAAATTTGCCATCACACACTTGTTTCCAGCTCGCACAGGTGCAGTGCAGGAAATTCCCTGGTAACAAAAAATAAATTAAACTTTTTTCCCCAAAGCCTTCCAGGAGGAAGCGCTGCAGAGCACAGCAAACTTTTGGCACACCCAGGTCTTTCAGTGACCAGTCCAGCAAGGACATTTGGCTGAGCAGTGAGTTCAAGCTCACCTCTGGCCAACCCTTACACAGATGGAAACCTCTGACTCAACCCCAGGTTCCCTGGCTGCTCTCCCCACCCAGCCAAAGAACCCGGCCACTTTGTCATCCCCCTGGAGCCCTCCAGTACTCGTTCTAAGCTTCCCACCCTGTTTTCCAAATTATGCTGGGATCCTCCTGGCTAATTCCAACAACAACAAAACTCTTCAGCAAAAGCCCCAATATCTTGGTGTGTGAAGCCAAACCACACACAGTAAGTGTGCACACCCCAGAAGACCTTCAGCCTCAGGAGATCTCGTGGGAGATCTTTGCTGCCAAAGCCCAGGAGAAGCTGCAGTGCTTCTCAGGTCAGTGCAGAGTGCCTTTCCATCATACCACCACCTTTTCCCAGGGCTGCAGGGAAAAGAAAAGAATTTTTTAAAAAATCAACAAGAGCAAAATCACAGACAGGTCTTTTGTCTCTGAGCTGCCTGTCACTGTGCAGCCAGAGGTGAGCAAAGTGTAAAGGGAAGGATTTATATGACTGCCTTGCCAGACAAAGCTCTGATGCTTTTGCCAAGGTAAGACATAAGAAAAAGATCAGTTTCCCTCTCTACTTTGACTCACAGAAGGAAAACCAGGTTGATTTTAATTAATTTTGCTCATGAATGAGCAGCACTCCCAGGATAAAGCTCATAGAAACTTAAAATGAGGTTAACAAAAGCAGACCTGTGAGTAGCTCAGGTAAAACAGAGCTGACACCACTGTTTCTTATGGGTTCTTACTTGCAAAATAACCCCAATTCACAGCACACCGTCAGCTCGCAGGGATCACTTTCCTCCTAGACACCACCACCTTGTGCCTTGCCCATACACAAGTGTCAGCAGAGACAAATCTGAACCAAAATTTAATGAATCTGGCTAATTCATTATCTGAAAGACTCATGTGTTTCAGTTTTGTTTCATCCTGATTTTTTTTCTTTCCAAGGCAAGCCCACCAGATGGCCAATACCACTCTCATTGCTAGCTACTAATCAGCCACTTCCATATGATATTTGCCATGAAGAATTAATACAATTAGGTCAGGATGTAAAGACATCATATTATTCATGGCAACAAGCCCAGATTTATTTTTTATTCCTCCTGCAACTGCCTGCAGCCCAGGTGAGGTCAGAACCGAGGTCCCTTTGCACTGCAGGGAGCTGAGCTGCTCCAGGTCTCATTGCACAGCACCTCTGCAGCTGCAGCTCTGGTTTCCCTTCCCTAGGAAATACAGTCAAATGCAGTTTCAAAAGGAAACCTTGCTAAAATATCTCCAAGTACACGCCTAACCAAAGCATGATGCCCTTGTAACATTTCTCACCTGTATTTTTCAAGATTTATTTTCCCTTCTTTTTCAGTCGCTACAATGGATACAAGAAATAGTGATGCAGAATTCCTAAAAAGCGATGGACAGACTTCTGCTGGCCAAACCCTCAGAGCTGGAAGATGACAGAGCAGAGAAGGGAGAGCTATGCCATGGCCTTACAGACCCTCATGGTGCTCCTCCCAGACGGCGCACCCAGAAGAGAATAAGTGGATATAGCTATTTGTCACATCTTCGTTACTTTTCTTTTTAAATAATTGTTGTTTTTTCCTTCCTTTTATTTCCATGTCTAAGTAACTGAAATATAAATGATTTTTCTTCCAGCAGAGGTTAGCTCAGTGGCAGGACCCATATTTGTCTGGGAAGGATAGTTCCTCTCTGTTCCCCTCTCAGGGCACATTCCCAGTTCTCATCCACAACGCATTTGATTTTCAGGGTCCTCTTTCTCGTGGTTTAAAGCTGTGAGCAAAAGTGGGATTGCCCAGTCACACATGGGAGATCAAACCTCGACTCTTCACTCTGATAAAAACGCCCAACAATGACTTCAGCCAAGCTGATGGCTTTTTTCCTGTTCCATAGATTCCCTGCCCTTAACAAAAAGTCAAGCCCACACCCGGGCAGCTGAGAGGCCAGGACGCCTGGTGAGACTGCTAGGGCTGCCATGCCTCTCCCAGAGCTCATTCCCAAGCAGGGATTTGCTGTCTCACCCTGCAGCCAGCATCCACCAGCCTGCCCCCGAGGCAAACCCAGCAAACCACGCGATGGCTCTGCTCCGCTCCCTCCGGCTACTTGCAATTCCAGACATCTGTGTTTACTCCACGACCCATAACATAGTTGTTTTCCCTGGAAGGGCTCCATCACTGCCTTTCTCCTGCTGCCTACCATGTGTCCATTTCTTTACTGATATATATATTTTTTTTTTTTTTTTCTTTCTCCAAAGAAGGTCTGGATGCTGCTATTTTCAGCACCCTCCCCATGTGCTGGAGGCAATTCATGCTTTGGGACACATGGCAAAGACTGTAGAAATATTTACTGTTGGTCCTAGGACAGGCTTCCCTTGCAAAAGAACATTACAGTGCTTCAAAGACCCCATTCCCCGTGCACAGCCCAGCACACGAGGCAGATGCAGCACTCAAAGTTTGCTTTTCACACTACACAATCCAAAAGCCCTGTGGAGACCCAGAAAGCAGAACAAGGTCATCATATCCTCTGAAACACGATTTCTAAGGCAAAATACTCTCCTTGTTACCACATTCATGGTGTTGCACAAGGGGAATATGACCTTGCTGCCTGATCCCTTAGGGAGCACACTAGCCAGAATTCACTGGACATGGACCTACACCCCAAACCCGTATCTGAACGGGCAGCTCAGTCACAGGCTCCATAGCTGGCCCCATCTCCTGCTGCCAAGCAGTGTAGAGAAGGCATAGTCCCTCCCAGGACTGTCAGCCTTCACTCCTGCTCCAAATACACTCATTTTTCTCCTATATGACAGCAGGATGACCAAGTGGTCATCTCATCACCTCCCTGCAGCAAGATGCTATGGGACACTAATTCACTGACCAAGACCAACCTCCTGAACTAACGTCCTTCACGTTCACGTAAATCCTTTCTCGTGAGCTCCCATTCCACTCTGTGACCCCAGGGGAAAAAAAATTAAAGTGTTTGTTACTATTAATATCATTGTTATACAGCAAGGGGGAGGAGAAGACGGAGGTAGCAGTGGGGGCTGAGTGGAACATCCCAGCTGGGTGGATGGGAGGTGACAGGAAGGGTTAGAGGTCTGCAGGGAGCTCACAGAGGGGGACAGTGATGGATCCCAATGATCCTTTCCAACGTGGAAGCAGAAGCTTTTTCCCTTCCTACAGGATGAGATTCCTTCTGGCCTGCACTGCGATCTCCCCACAGCCCTGGGTGAACTGGGAGGTGCTTGGCTGGGACTGGAGCCCGCTCAGGCTCACGGGGCCAAGCCCCAGAGCAGCACGTGTGTGCACCACTCACCCTCCCTCATCCCAGGAGCAGGGAGGGGGTCAGCCCGGGAGAGGGGCTTTGAAGGCTGACAGCCTCAGGTGTGAGCCTGTGACTGAGACATTCCTGCAAAGCAGGAGCAAGAGATTTGTTACCTGGAGAGGGCTGATGCTTGACGAGTGATGTCTTCATCCAGCTGTCCAAAGGCTGCCTGCAGGCAGCTTCTGCTTCGTCAGGGCCAAGAGCCTGAATGCAAGACTCAGTAAGGTCCTTAAGACATCTGCAAAAGAGGGAGAGGACTGAGGAAAAAAAAATATTAGCTGGGGAAAGGGTGCCTCTCGTGTTTCCGTGTCAGCTGGCGAGGAGCTGTGGAAGGCTTGCAGAGCTCCCGCCTGCCTGCACGCTCCTCAGCGTGGGACCTGCAGAAACGTGTTCCCCCTCCTCAGGAACTCTGTCACTAATCTGGCAGCCAGCCCTCAAAAGGGGGATGGCCAAGCAGCCACAGCTCTGGAAAACAGAGACAGTGGGACCTATGGAGTCATCAGCATTTTTCTGATTTCCAGAACTTTTTTTTCCTCCAGTGGTGAGCTATTCCTGGACAGAGAATGCCAGGTTAACAACAAGCCTGTTTTTCTGAGGAACCCGTCCAAGACTAGTCACAAGTACCCCATGTACTGCTAGGTGAGAATCAGAGGGAGGATTTTGGAAGAGAATATTTGGGTGCATTGTAGCAAGGAGCAAGAGCTTGAAGGAAAGTCCATTGTGCAAGAGAGATGGAATCCTGGGTGTCATCCCACCCACACTGCTGGAAGGTCCTGCAAGCACAGGGAAACATTACTCTGCTCCCCTTATCTGTAAATCCAGGCTGGTTCATTACCACCACATTTTTAGAGTCAACACATGAGGTTTAATTTATTAGTGCCCATAAAATCCTTTGCATTCCAGGGTGGGAGCTCTCTGCTGCACAAACCTCACTGCTGCCAGAGCACGCCTGTCACTTCTTGGTGCTCACCAGACCACAGCAGGGCACTTCATGGGTAGCACCAAATCAGGATATTTTAGCAGGGTGTAGTTCACTTTTCCTTCCTCTCACATGGCTTTTAGGCTTCATAAAACACACCTCACAGAAGCCCATCTCCCCTCCACGCAACCACGGGGACACGGCTTGGCATTGTGCAGATCCAGCTCTCACTGGGACGCAGCCCAAACTGTGGCACCTCTGCTGCAAGTGGGAACAAGACCAATCACCAGTGCTGAGGGGTTACTTCTCATCCCAGTGGCTGCTGGAGATTGCTGGGAACAGCATGGCAGCTACAGATAATTCACAGTGCTTGGCCATCAGATGGGAAGGGTTTTCTGTTTTGCTCCTTACCCAGCCTAGATCCCAGTCAGGGCATCACAGCCAAGTCAGGGCCAGACCAGGAGCCCCGGGACATCAAAAGCAGCCAAGGAGACAGGCCAGAGACAAGGTGAGAGACATGAGACAGGCACTCCCTGCCTGCTCTGCTCAGGTGAAGCTGTTCAGGAATACCTTCAGGTTTGGCTAATCCCCTTTCAGAAATACATTTCAAGCACTGTTTCTGAAGGTCCTCGAGGCAAGACAGCTCCAGCTATAAACCTCTGGCTACAGAGTGAAACTTAACCACGCTCAATTTACCTCCCCACCCGAGGGCACGTCAGTCTTACACTGGATTCTGGAGTTTCAGGTTTATGGCTCAGCAACACAAAGGACAAGAAAATGGATGATCTTGCATCTTGTCTGAAAGATGCAAGGTCAGAAGGGCTTTCCCAGTCTACATCAGGAAGAGGATTATAGATGGTGTTATGGGAAAGGGTAATTCCATGTGTTTGCAGCACCAGAGATGCTGGGAATTTGCTTTCCAGTACATCCCACCAGTCACTGTCACCACGTGGGGAGATGCAAGGGACCAGAGCAGGGTAAAGATGCTCGAGGATCACATGAAGATGAAAGGAATCAGATGCAGCCTTGTGCTCTAAAACTGGATACCAGTTACAGGTCTACTCCTGAACACTCCCATTTCTTCCCCAGCAAACACACTTCCACTTGATGCAGTGCCCTGAAAGCCACGTCTGGAGGCTCAAGCAACCCAGAGGAGCCCAGGATTTGCACAACTCACCCCCAGCCAGGCTCACCACAGGCCACAGCAGAGGGGTTAAAAGGCTCCACATATGGCTCTCATTGCTCTTCCTTTTATCCTGGTTCTGCCCAGCAGGCAGAGAGCTGGAGGAGGTGGGGAGAAGGAAGATGGTTGGGAGAGGGTTAAACCTGATGGAGGCAGGGAACAGCCTGGCCATGGGTTTTTAGCACAACCAGCAAGAAAGCTGCTCACCCACCCGCCTCAGGGGACTATTAGGGGACTATGGTGACTTTCATCTCCAGGTCAGCAGTTCAAATCTGGTCCAAGTCAGGGACAACAAAGGTATTATGTGAAATTAATTGCTGGTCTCAAGTCCAATTCCTAGTACACGTGTGCCCACTTCAGTAAAACTTGCACCATCTAAAGGCCACTTGAGCACAAGGGCAGAGAAGTGAGGGCTGGGGAAGCTCCTGCCTCATTCCCAAATGGAAACCCCGCTTTGGCAAAGGTCAGGGTGATCAAACAGTGCTTGTCCCATTTCCAGAGCTATTGTTCTCACACCACATGTGCTTTTGCAGAGAAATAACTCTGAGATTTCTCAAACTCACATACATCAAGTCAATAACTCAGTCATGAGCAAGGCCTAACATGATGCTGGAATCTTTCTTTTCCAAGGAAAAATGTCTGAGATAACAGGATGGAGTTAGGGAGATTTGTAGGGCAGGGACAGACTTTCTGCTCCAATTTTTCACAGCCAGTAGCACCAACAGTCCCTCACCCACGAGCACAGGAGCAAGAACCCATCGCTGCTCTGAAGCATGGCCAGGCAGCACCGTGCTGCCTCCAAGTGAGAACCAGTGCTCTCCTTTAAAAAAAACAAATTAAAACTTCTGACAGAAAGCCACTCACTAAGATGTTTGAAACAGAAAGCAAAATACCAAAATACTTTTTAAAAAATCACATCCGTGGAAAAATGACTCAGCTGTTTTAACAGAGCAGGAAACTATGGGACACAAACGAAAACAAATTGTCCATGTTGGCAAACCAACAGTTCACAGCAATTGTGCTCCAGATGGCACCTCCATAGCACCACTTGGGACTAGGGGAAAACACACCAAAACCTGCCTTAGCTGTTCCTGGGGTGTCCTTAGGGCTGCCAGAAACAGCTGAACATACAGAAGGACATTTTTGTTTTCTTCCTGGACAGCGTGCTCCCAGCTAAGGGCTGAGCAATGACTTCAAGCACTGCCAGCGTTTATTTTCCACCTTTAAACCGGACAACACACGCCTCTGCCCATCTCCCACACTGGGGCAGGGCTGCTCTCCAGTCCCTAGGACAGACTCACCCCCAACCAATGCTCACCCATGACACACACCAGCTCCCTCATGCTATGCAGAAGCATCACCTTGTTTAATTCCTCTGTCAAAAATGACAGCAGATGGTCTCAGCTGGGAAATGTTGCTTGTCCCTGGAGTTACAGCCGTACCTCTCCTGACTGCTCGCTTCTCCCAATTAGGAGCAAATCTGCCTCCTGTCAGGCAGCAGTTCGTTCTGCCCCTACAGCCCACCCCATACTGGCTCCCATTTAAAAATAAAAGATTGGCTTTTCTGAGCTGCTTATTGCTGCCTGCACTGACAATAATTCTGTGGAAATTGGTCGTTGCCACCGCTGATGGCCATTAGCATGCTGACCTGCTTTGACTTTGCCATCAGCTTTGAATATCAAATCAGTGATTAACGACTGCCGGTAATGACCCTGCCAGGAGCATCCCTGTGTTTCTCCAAGAAGGTACCCTCTGAACTAGATCATTACAGGAGCTTGTCATTCGTCAGCAATTTAAAAGCTGGTAAGTCAGCAGCACACACTTGGGGACGAGGCTGTGCCGCTTTCCCTGATGTCTGTTGTGTTTTTCCTTTTTCACCAGCAGAGACAGATAAAATTCATATGGTTATGGCCCTCATTGTTTACTTAACAGCACCTGAGAGAATAAAATGAGGAGGATCGCTCCTTACTTGCCCCCTTTTGAACCTCCTTCTGAAAGCCTTAATATTGATCATCTAAGGCTGTGATTAAGAAAAGCCACATTAAGTCCAAAATTTGTTGTGCAGTTATAGCTCAAAGACACACACACAAAAAAAAAAGTGTCATGCACTATTACAACAAAAATGCATTTCTCGAGCTCCAAAAAATATTGGCAGACTAATTCTGACAGCTTGGGTGCCTATGTTGTGGTAAATAGCAAGCAACTCCCTCTGTGCCTGCTTCCTCAGCATGCAAGAGTAAAACCAGTGCAAGTCCTGCACATGGCAAAGATGATGCAGATCAGGAGCATCACTGACCAGTGCAATGCACAAAGCCAGTACTAATGAGAACACAGCCTCAGAGACAGGGTGCTGGGCAAGCTACACCTTTGGTCTGCCCAGCTACCCTGGCTGATCATAGAAAAACAAAGCTTTAACAAAGCCTGGGCCGGAAAACCCTATCCAAGGGTTTAAAATCATCCAGCCATCCCTTTGATACTTTTACAGGGCTTTCTAAAGAGCTCCCTGGAGTTGCATCAAGCCCAAGCACTGCAAAGAGCAGGTGAGCCATGCTTGGAAGCTGCCTTCACATCTGCAAGTGCTTTATGGTCCTAAAGAGGAAGAAAGGGGAAGAGGGGATCCTCTAATGAGGTTATTACCAGTGTCTGGCACTGCAGCGAGGCTGTGCAATGCCTGCTGCACTCCTTCCTCCTACAGGAAAGGAAAACCCTTTGTGGGAAGGATTTAAAGGGCTCTGACTGAGACACCAAAGGTACTCAGCAGAGAGTCAGGGCCATGGAGCAGTTTAGCAGGCAAAGGACAAGTTTCAGAAGCAAAATAAACAGCAAAGATTCTTCACCACCAGATGTGCTTGTGTGTTTACAGTCTAGATTTACCTGGCAGACTAATTTAAGCCTGTTGGACTGCATTTGGCGCAGAACCCCTTCATGCCTCAGTTTCCTTCTTATTTATAAAGGGTTAACTCTGACTCCAAGACAACCACAAGTTCCTATTTCCTCCTATTTCCATCTATTCCAACGGTAATAACCAGGTCCCAGGAGGAAGGAAACCATCAGGCAAAAGCCATCACTCACATCAGCATTGCCAGCAGGCCCAGAGACACAGAACAAAAAGCTGCTCTCCCTGACCCCTCTTTCCCACACAGCACTGACAGAGTCTGATACAGCAGCGAGTACAGAGCTACCCCAAGCTCAGAGAGACACCCTCACCCTAACGCCGGGATGAGCCATATCCTACTGCAGCCCTCCCAAGACCCCACCTTCCATCACAGCAGCCCCTGCAGACAGCTCTGCATCTCACAGCTGCGACCCAGCAACGGGGGAACCACAGCCACAGCACCATCTCCTCACAGCCTGAGCTTCCACACACTCCCCTCCCAGCCCCTCTCACTCGTTGGGAAAGCAGGGCAGCAGAAGAAGAAAGACGCGGCTCTGGTTTTTCCTTACAAGTAGTTGAATAAGCAGACACCCATCAGGAATCCCTGCCAAGGCTCCCTTCTCTTACCTGCTGTTGGGAAACTTTCTTCTGGGTATTTTTGTTTGTTTCATTGCAACCTCAACCCACAACACATCTCTCTCTCGGCTCTATTTTTCAATTCTACCACTTGCCTCATAACACCTTCCCAAATCATGACCAAAAAAACAAACAAATAACAACAAAAAAAGATATCAATAACCAAAACCTTCCCCCCCTCTAGCAACAGCTATTTCCTTTTCCAGCCTCCCTTTAGTAAGTTCGGTTAGGAGCCAGCTTCCTCCAAGGCTCCCATCAGAGCTTCTTCTCAATTAGGGTAATTGGCACCCAGCTGAGCCTATCTCCCAGTTGGGACCCATTAACACTCAATCAAGACAACCCCAGGCCCTGCCCTCCTCCCCGTTACAGCCCTCCTCTCTATCAGTGCACAGGTCTGTGCACAAAATCCTCTCGAGGCCGTGTGGTTGTCCATCCATCCCGTTCGGAAAGGCAGGGATAATGATAACGAGTGTAACGAGCAGGCAGCGCTCTCAGGGAGCTTTGCTCATAACTGTCCTCTAACACCGGGGCCATGCAATCAGCCTTGCCCCCGTGTCACAGACAGGACAGCCCAGCTTTTCGAGGGAAAGGTGGAGATCTGGGAATTGTGGGTGCCCCATGAAGAGCTGCCTTGCTCGTGGTGGCAGCAGGCGGGGGATTAGTGCCTGGTGCCCTCTGCTAAGCACTAGGTCCAGTATCTCATGCTGGTGAGAACAACACCTCTGATTTCCATGGCCCTGGGTACACCTAAGTTACCTTTTCAAGGGCTTTTTTCCTTTTATCTAATCGCAAGGGTCAGAAAGCAAATAACAGAAATCTGACATGCAGGAAAAAAAAGAGCTCCATAATCTTCTTTAAACTTGTGCTTTCTTTAAAGTCTGGATTTACTTTGCCTGGCTGTTTGGAGCTGATGTCCTGGGACGCTTTCGAGTGGTTGTACAAGGCAGGGGGCTGGCCCAGTTGTTTTCTGTGTCCTCTCCTCCACCACTTCCATGCAGTCCCCCAGGGCTGCAGCCCCTCTTAAACCTTGTAGCCATGAAAACCAAAGAAACCAGCTTTCCTCTCCCCTCGCCATGAATCCTCTCCCCACTTGAAGCTGTCAGCATTGTGCTGAACCCTTCCAGCTACTCCCTAAACATGCTTTAAACCCCCTGTCAAACCCACAGGCTCAGATGGTTTGATCTGCATCCACCTGTCTCTTCAAGAGCCGTGTCTTGCTCGGTTGTGCAGCTCCAAGCAAACCCAAGCTGGCAGGCAGCAGCACACATTCCTCCCTTGCTCTGCTCTGTGATTTGTTTCTGTGCCACACATCTCCAAACAGCACATCAAGCTTGGGTCTACTTTTAATATACACGTGAAAATATCCATGTCGGCATTTCCATGTGTGTATAAAAGCAGGGGGACAGGGAAAGGGAAATTTGTCACGTGACCTTGCAACCCAGAGCCAGCCAGAAAGCGTTTCTTCTACCATGTTTCTGAAAATAACCGGCGCACGTTTGACTTCAAAGCAATAAACAGTACAGACATTTTCCAGCCATATTTTTATCACTGTAGGAGGACGCAGCAGGAGACTGGGTTAGTGAACTAGTTTTTCTCTCTGCTGCTCATGTTCTGGATGAATTGAAGCAGTACTTCCAGAAAAATTATCTGTTCCCAAGTGAAAATCGCTTTTCCTTGCCCCTTCCCTTCTCTGCTTTCCAGGAGGTTCGGGGAATTCACATCTGCGTCAAGCAGTAGTCCCACCTCCCTGCTGCTATCCAGCCCACAGGAGAGGGAGGAACTGGCATTGCCCTGAGAGATGGGCTCTCTGGCTCTGCCTGGTGCGTGGATACCATCTGTCTTGAGTGTCTGAAGTAATTTACTTCCCATTTTTGAGGTGTTTGAGCTAATGATACTAATTTATGTCCAGCATATTAGACTCCTAGGGATTCTTGTCGGGACTGACCTTCTGACCTTCACTCTCCTATTTAAGCCTGACTGTATTCTGCTCGTGTTTCGAGATCTGCCACGTTATGCCTGAAGCCCTTAATGACTGTACTGCTGCTGCTATGAGCAATCTCCTAATTGGCTGCCCTGCAGTCCCAGATGCTGGAGCCCACTGACAGCACCACCCCACGACTCGTCAGTCACGCACAACCCACCCGAGTCCACCATGCCTGGCATTCCTGGGGATGCTGTGAAGGTGATGTGGGGGTGCTCAGGGTGTCCCAGCCCTCCTAAGCACGAACAGCAGTGAATCCTTACATCCATGAGCTCATTCACAGGGAACAGACTCTCCCCTGCTAAGAGCTCCCTCAGGAATTCTGCACCAAACTGTGGATCAGGGAGTGCTAACTCAGTCGAGGAGAAATACCTTGCACAACAGACCTGGGACCTCATCTGGGCTGTGTGGGCTCCATTAGTTCCATTCCGTATAACAACAAGAAAAGATGGCTACAGATATGGCCACGCTGGCGTGGAAGTAAGAATCTCCCGAGATCTATGGCCATCCTCAACACTCACTCTTTCAGCAAACTCAGGAAAGATATTTAACCATGACCTCTCTGGTTTCCCTCCTGCAGCACAGCTTATCTGTCACACAAAAAAATCGTAGCAGTTCAGGTTGTCCCTGAGGTGACTGTGAGCAATGCACCCCACCTTGCTCCCCCCTGAGCTGCCCCACATCAGGAGCCTGAATCTCCCCACATGGCACATCTGTGACTTAACCACTACTTCTGGCAAAGCAGCAGTACTTTCTAAGAGTTGTGTCCTAAAATTGAGCCAAATAATCACCAAACCCATCCGTAAAAAAAAAAAAAAAACAGGTTCTGCATAAGGTTTCTTTTCATATGTGTATGGACCAGGGAGAAACAAGTCCACACTTTTGGAAGGAAGGTAAAAAATTATTTATATTCTTCTCATTAGATAATTTTTCGTATTAAAAAAAAAAAAATAGCTTCACCTATTGCTGAACTGCAGCGATTTTTAGGAAGAACTTGGCCAAGGGGGCAGACAAAAGTACCCAGCCCAGTTCCTCCCAAGGAAAGGAACAGGTGAAGGGGCCATCCACCACCACATCAAAGCACAGCTCCCCGCTTTGTAGTGCCGTGAATGAGACCCGTTTTGTCCTCCTAACAAGTGGGTCCCGTGTGGAAGAGGGACACATTGATCCTCCAGCCTACTTTTAACGCTGCGGCAAAACCAATCAACTTGATGTCATCGACGGCTTTTGAGACGCTGACTAAGGATCTCTGGAGGGCGGAGGGAACAATACAACCTGGAAAGCCCTCCTTCCTTTCAGCCTGCCCTGCACTTCCCCTCTCGCCTTGTTCTCCTTCTCCTCTTTATTAAGCCGCTTTTGTGAGGCTTTCACCCATTCTCTCCAATAGTGAAAAAGTCCAAGCGAGCGAATCTCCTCCTCCTCTTTTTTTCTTTTTTTTTTTTTTCTTCCCTTTTCTCTTATCGTTTTTCTAAGTAGGGTTTGCAAGGGATGGCGGTGGGGTCCCTGCCACGCCGCTTTGTTGGCTGTGCCGGCATTGTGCTTCCCGAGGCGGTGCAGGTGCAGCGGGGTTTTGTCTGGGTGTTAAACACGGGATAATTAGCCGGAGGGAGGGGAACGGGCATTGCGGCGGCAGCATTCATTACACAGAGACATTCGGGTTCCACAGGAACCGGGATCTGCCCATTTAGCGCAATCCCGGCTTCTTTCTACCCCTGCTGCAAGACGGGAGAGATTTTGGGAGGCAGGATCACACCTGGCGTGGGTTCACTCACCTCCTCTCCTCTGGTGTTTGCCACAATCAGGGAAGACATCTCTGATGGGAAGAATAAATTGCCATCAGCTCTCCACAGCACTTCCACACCCCGGGAATAGTGAAATGACATACTGGTTCAGGAAGCCAGAGAAAGACACAAAGACCTGTAAAAGAAACACAAATAATCTGCACATAAAACACCACAGACAGCCCTGGCATTGTAGGTTAATGAGTGAGGGTCTGCCCTGACTTCAGCAGTTTTTCTTTGCAAGCTCTCATGAAAATAAATCTATAATGCACACCATATGCAGTTTATGTGGTATTCGGTCTCGGTATTTATTTTGAAAGACAAGACTCTTCAGTTGGTTTCATTTGTCACTAAAAAGGAGAAAGAAGAGGCATAAAATAAGCAAAAATGGGAAAACTTTGACCCAAGCCCAGAATATCTATAGCAGCAATTCCACGAAGCAGCAGATAAAACTTTCAGCCCAGGTATTGCTGTGTGCTCGCTCCGAGGTGTTTGGCACCAGCTCCCTTCAGAGCAGCACTCGAACACTCATCGAGTAAACCACACCGATGGCCTGAGCCCGTGAGATGGGCACAAACCCCCGGGAGCTGGTGGAAACAAAAAGGGAAGTTGTTGGGAGTTGAGGACTACACATTCCCTCGGGTCCTCCGACCTCGCATTTCCAGAGTGTGAGCCGCTCCTAATTCACATCTCCCAGTTGTGAGCCCAGCCAGGTCAGAGCAAATCCCGTGTTGATTTAGCAGCATTTTACATTTACTTTGGACTCACTTTGTGCTGGTGTGAATAACTGCATAAGTACCAGGCAATCAGGGGAGCAAAGATGTGCAAGTAAAGCAAAATAAACCCTACAAAAATCTGGAAAGGAACAGTTCCAAAAAGTCACTCAAATATTTTTGATCTGCAGAAATTAGGCATCCACATTAGATCTGGGTCTAGGTGAAAGCTGCAGACAATTCTCCTGCAGCCCAGGTCAAAATTAAGAATCTCATCTTTTTTCCCCCCATGAAAAGGATAGTTCAGCAGTCTGTGTTGGTGGGAGTTTTCCACAAAGGGTTTCAGGCAACATAAAATGTTCCTGGCACCATTTTCAGCTGTGTGTCCCAGAGACACTTAACTCTGTACTTAATTCAGGTTTAATAGGCTGCGATTATATTAAATAAATACCAGCTGAACTGATTATTTAATACGCAGTTATAGCTGTTTAACAGCCATGCAATTGACTGTTACATCTCAATAAACGTATGTTTTTCATCGATCACCTAGTACTTTATTTCACATCCCATAATTTTCCTATATAACTCTTGGACTTTGAAAGCATTGCTGGGGGTTGCCCCAGCCCGCCGTGCTGATCCCGCTCGCAGCAGGAAGGTGCCCAAGAGCTGCTGCCTTTCCAGGGACTCATCGAAGGTTAGGTCACTCCCTTCCACCTCCTCCCTGCGTTTTCAGGTGATGTAAAATTCATCTTTGCATCCCTCCCAGCCTTGTCCAGCTGCTCCATGCCGGTAACACAGCTGCATCCTTCCACCCCGGTGCTGGCCTCCCCGCAGGAAGTCAGAGATCATTCTGCTCTCAACAGGCTGTAAAGGGTTTCAACCTTCAAGAGCCTCTAGAAACGTATAATCCGGATTTTAGCCTTTAAAATTCATAGTTCCTCACCCATTGATGCTTCCCAACCGATATTTGTGCTCTCCCCTTCGCTATCTCTTTGCCTGCAGCTCTTCCGAAGGCATTTACTCAGCTAAGTGGCATCTTCATCCCGGCGCTGTCAGGCGTTTGGAATCATCATAGGATACATAAACAAGAAATTGTTTCTAAAAGCTGCATCTCTTTGCAGCCCGGCGAGGGGAGTAACAAGCTGTTATGAAAGCACATTTGCTGAGGTCTGACAACTGCACCACGGGTTGTGTGCAGAGCTGGTTACCCCAACTAATCCCTGCACTTCTCCAAAGGCAGTGTCAAAATAAAAATGATACATATGTGTACTTAATTACCTGCCGATGTTGCTATAAACAAAATGGGGTTTTTAAGGGATACATTTTACAACGGCTTTTAGCCGAGCAGCCGCAGAAACTGCAGGCTAAGCCATTTCCATGTATTATAGCAGTGGAATTTCCATGTTCCAACAGAAATTTCAGGGGGACACAGCAAATAGCGGGTTATTTGTCTGATTTGTGTATGTCAGTGTAAGGTCAGTGAGCCTGAAAACACAAATGTGATTCAAAAAGTGTCAGGGAAAAGAATAAAAAGATGTTTTGCACTATTTAGAACTGCCTACTCTGTCAGAATAAAAAAGACAAATCCCTCCACATTCCTGGCTGTCACAAGCTGCACTTTCCTCTTCAGACCCCAGCCCACCAAAGCCAGTAGTTAAAAATGCTCAAGAGCCAATAAACACTCCTCAGGATTTAACACTGGAGAAGCACATGATAAGGAATAGACAATTCTTTGTTATAACCATACGTAGCCCCCTCCTTAAAATGCCCTGACACGATTTCTCAGGCAATAAATCAGCTTTCTTTTGCTGATGTGCTAAAGCCCATCTACATACCATAAAAGCTTCTTTTCCCTCTCCATATTCAATATCCCTCCGATGGCTTTAATCAAAAGCAAGAGCACGTGCATGAGAAGAGAAAATGCAGATCTTGCATTTCTGAGAAATAATTCTTTTTGCAACTTAATACTCCTCTGAGCAAGTGGAAAAGTCCCATCCTCACCCAGCCAGCATGATCTTTATTTGCTTTATATTTTCCTGTCACAGTCACAGCTCTGCACCGTTCCATCATATGGTAGAGGTATTAATTCACTATTTCCTGCATTATACAATTCCCACTTCCTTTCCAGTTTTCTCACTATAATGATGCTGTAATAAAAAACAGAGGTAATAATGAAATTGGAAAATAGTGTAATTTCTAGCTGGCTGGAATAGAGCACAGCTCTGGAAGCTGCCTTGCTACTAACTTATTAGATGAGGGTTTTGAACAGTGTTTGAATGACTATCCAAGGACCACCTCGAAAATCTGCCAAGGCAGCGTTACTGGATCTCCAGAGCAGCAGACCAAGGACTGACTCACCGATGGACAGAGCCAGGTGGACCAAAGATTCAACAGCTGGGGGTTGTGTTCGATACTGACAGCAAAATTCCCTCAAATGGGGCAGATTTTGGGGTTGGGTTATAGCTGCTGTGTGCTCCAACGCAGTAAGGAGTCCAAGATGCAGGGATTGCCTCTGCTCCCAAATTCCTCCTGCTGCACTGGCTGGATACTGCCACATCCCTGGCATGGGCTTGGCTCCTCCTGATTGCACTGGAATAAACAGGATCTGAATCAGGACATTAAAATGAAGATTTTAATGAGCAATTTGGAGATAACGTTTCCTTTCAGCACACCCAGAGACACACCTTTCCCCGTAAGCTCTGCCCCTCATCTGATTTTCAACACTTCATTCACGCACCCATGACAATTCCTTATACAGTTGCCTTTTCCCAAAAGAAGTCCTGATATGGTTAAAGATAGCGATCTTCTGGCTGCCTGCAGCTTCCAGAACTCCTAACACCAGGGGAAATGGCATTTCAAAAGCTGGATGCTCCTGGGAAATGCAGTGATACCAAGAAGAAGCTTTTCTTGACCTAGCAGAAGAAATATCCTCCTGCTTCCACAGCACCACCACAGAAGCAAACGTGAGGAAGGGAATGCCATCTCCAGAAACTGTGACAATGGCAGCTTCTTGTCTAATCAGCAAAATCAGGACTGGGAAAGTCTGGCAGGTACCAATGGAGAGCAGACTGAGGAGAAGGCTGTCCTCAGTGCCAAGGAGACAGGTTTCAAGGTCTCTGCTCCATGGGCCCCTCAAGCTGAATCTCTGGGCTCACCCTCATCTTCCATTAGCCTCCTCCAAATGCCTCATTTCATGCCTCACCTTCCACCATGGGAGAGCAGAGTCAATCAGGACAGGTCTGGCCTTACCCTTCTCCAGCAGAACAGTGGGTTTGCCCAAATTTACCTCTTCAGCTCTGTGGAGAACAAGACAGAAACACAAACTGTGGGATCTCTTTTATGGACACCAGCTGGAGCAACCCTCCAATGCAGAGCTTACCCCTCCACTACCCACAAGGAAAAGCTGGGCAGAGATGAAGGGGGGACAGAGGCTCCTGCCAGGCTCTGTGAGCTCACACTGAGCAGCCAGACCCATATCTCATGCAGAGACACAAAATCCTCGTGTGGAAGAAAGCATGAGAGAATAACTGCTGTGCTCATCTGCCTGCCATGAAACAGGAGCCTGCAGCCCAGCCCTGCCCAGCTCCTGCAATTATAGGGAGCTTTGGGGGCAATAAACAGCACCCAGCTGTTTGCAGAGCACTTGGGTTTCTGTGTCTGGAGTCTCTGCAAGCTTTGCAAGCACGGACTTAACAGGGAAACACATTTCCACAGGTGATGTTGAACTGCAGCTGGGAGGAAGTGGTGGATGCCTGGATGGATGGAGTGCATGGTGTGGGACGGATCCAGCAACACCAGATCTCTCACTGGTCAGAAGGTGGGAATGAGATACAGCCAACCCTGATTGCCAGCACAGGTAGAACTGAGCTCCTGGGGAGCAGCAGGGTTACAGTGCCAAGGAAAGTGGCATCCTGCACCCCTTCCCTCAATAAAGGAGCACTGGACATCCTGCACCCCCTCACCCGGCTGTCAGCACTCTCCACAGGTCTGTGCACCTGCAGAGAAAATTCCCCATAGCAGAAGCAGATCCCAGACTGCATCAGCTACTCCATGCATTGAACAGAAACGCACACCATCCATCTTCCCTCTGAAGGGAATTTCATGCCACCGCTTCTGCTTTTTGATCCAAGAGCTGTCACCTGAAACAGCCAGTGCTTCCAAGCACGACCACAGAGAGAGAGACAGTTGCTTGATGCAGCACTATTCAAAATCTGCCCAAACACATGATGGATACAGTGTCTGAGTGTTTTGACCTTCAAACCTCTCCCTCAGCTTTTCCATAGTCTGCAGTCAGATGCGATGGTTGTTTCATTTATTTGGGGTATGTGGGCAGAGATAGGTGTCTGTTGACTGATGGTATCAGGTTGCATAATTTGCTTTTAATTTATATCTGTCTTCCCAAAGTGTCTAGTGGGGAGAATAAAATAGATCTGAGGATAAAACAATGGCTTCGGGGTGGGAGGGATGTACAGAACATACAGTCCTCCACTCCCCACACACGTCAGCCTCTGCTGAACACCTGAACAGATATTAGCAGCTCCTGTGGGCTTCAAACTATCATGTAAGCTAGAAAATTATGCCTAAGTGGTTAGAGCCCAGCTAGAAATGGTTTTGGAGCAGATATCAGAAAACAAAAGTCTCAGATTGTAGTAAACTGCAAGCCTGTGCTAAGGGGATGCTCAGGAGAGCCAAGGAAGTACAGAGAGAGCAGGTGCACAAAAGCGAGAGAGAGGTCAGAGACAGGCTCAGTCACACCACACCATCCTGTGAACTCCTTGGATTTTGGGAGGGAATGGCAGGCCCTGAACCATGGAGACTGTCCTGGCATGGGACAGCAGGTTGGCTGGGAGCAGGGACAAGGACAGCCACGTCAGGAAGCAGAAATTTGCCATTAGGGCAAAACGAGACCCAGAGAACAGCTACAGCACAGGGCACATTGGAAAGGTGAGAGCAGCTGGTGGGATTGCCCAGCACCTCTGCCAGCCACAGGGACTGGCCAGTCCTAGGCCTGGCAAGATTGGTCTGGACTGCCTGGTCATTCACCAGACAATCTTTTTGAGACTTTGATTAAGATAACAATCTCTTCCCTCGCCAGTGCACAAGTTTGTTGTTTCATTTACAGCTCCTTCTACTCTGCAAACACGAGAGCAGCTTGTGTTTGCAGAGACTGGCAGAATGTGTTAATTAATCCTGAGATGCTGAGAATTTTCTCAGCCTTTGTAGTCACACCTGACCTCTGCATCTGCAGAAAACCACTCCCTCTTAATGCACTTATCACCAGATTTCATTGCAGTCATATTCAGCCATCCTGCCTCTGGCTTGGCCCTCTGGAACCAGGCACATGCCATCTCTGCCCTCCTAACCTACCCACACACATCAGCAGCTCACCTTTCTCCACACGAGGGGAAGGATATAGGCACTGCCTGGCACCTTCACTGTGTGGCCACCAGTTTGCATGGGCATATGAGTAATGTTAAATTCAAGCACAAGGGTAAGCATCTCTGTTTGTCCCTGCCAGCATCCCTGCCTGCTCACAGGAAAAGAATCTGTATCTTCTCCACCCCAAGACGCTCTTATATCACAGCGATGATCAGCTACTCTTTACTTTCTCTGTAGTTTCTTTTTAACACATAAAACATTTTACCCAGATTTAAATTGTCCCTGTGCACAAGGCAGTACTAGTGCATTTAACCCACCTGGTTCCCCCTCTTTGCCATTCAAGGCTTCCCTGGACTCAGGGTTCAGTTTATGACAGGCTAGAGTCCTAAACTGCTTTGCACTGCAGCATTGTACCAGATAAGCCTTCACACACTGAATTAACGTGTCTGAATCCCAGTGAAGATGAGGAACCAGTACATAAAAAGTCCCATGTAAGCCAAGTGTTCATCCAGTTTGATTTGTTTTTAATGCCTCAGCTCACATCAAGTCTCAGCTGGGATCTGACAGCTTATTTCCACTAACTGGGGTGAACCCAAATATCTCACAGGGTCAGGGAGAAACATTCAAAATAATTTTAATAAGAGCACTGGTCACTCCCAGTTCCATCTCTTACATTGGAAGGAAGGAGCTCTTTTCCTTGCTTATCTCCCACTGTTTGCAGCCTGGTCCTGCAAGTAAAGCATGGCCAGGAAGGAAAAAATATCCATCCCAACATCTGAACCTCTCCGTGCCTTTGGGAACTGACCTGACCCACTACCTCATTACAAAGCACAGCAAGACCACAGGCAAAAATGCAGGGGAGCCTGAGAGCAGCAGAGAATTTTAGCTCGAGAAAGTAACAGCTGCTTAGAAATAAAGCAATTTAGAAGTAAAATGAAATAAAGTAATTTAGAAGTCAACATAAAGAAAAAAACCAGCAAGATTCAGAGTGGGATCAGAATTTTTTGAACATCCATCAGATCCTGAATCCTCATTCAGCAGGTGAATGAGCCATCCACGGGACACGGCTCTGTGAGAGGGTGGGCAGTCCCAGGAGCCAGGACAACACTCAGACAGAGAACAAAACTGGAATTTCAGCAGAGCTAGCCAGGAGGTCAGATTGGGTCATGTAAAAATGATCTCTCTTACTCTTGCACTTGGTGAATGTTGGAGCCCAACAGTGGGTGAAGGACCCCCAGGCTTTCAGGTTTGCTCCATACACAAGTGAGTCTCAGGAGAGGTGGGATGGGGTGAGCCACGCTCTGTGCCAAATTAATTTGACAGTCAGCAGTTGGTTACTCAAAGCTGGCAACTGTGGGAAACCCTTAGAGACTTCTCCCTGGGGTATCTCCACTAGTTACCTAGAAACCCAGGCTGAGTTTTATGAGCAGAAAATATGTTGGGAGGTATGTTTGCCTCATCTGCTTTAAAAAAGAGCTATTTTCCCCTTTTCTCCACCCAGCAATTTCATTAGTGGAGAACTATTTATGGGCTTTAACTACCCCTCTCTTCTTTGCAGCCTGGATTTCCCAGCCTTAAGAACATCCCAGCCCCTTCCACTTCCAAGCATTGTGGCCTCACCCAGAAGCAATCTGTGCAAGCTTCCACGGTATCCACAGGACTTAGTGTGAATAAGAAACCCTTTATGAGCCTAATACCTCTGCATGCTGTGCCGAGACCTTAGAGAAAACTACTTGTGAAACAGACTTTGGTGGGGAGGGGGTGGGTGGGAATGGTTAGTGGTGAGGGCAGCCAGCCCATGATTGAACCCAGCAAGTTTTCCAGTTGATTATCCTCTCCTTTCGTCCAGGATCGTGCTGAGCTTTCTTTGCAGCCCGTTTGCAGCCCATCACAGGGCCAACTGCCCAGCAGCCAGCACTGGCTGCTCGTCATCCCTTCCTGCCGAGCAGGGCGCTCTCCCTTCAGCCACCGGCTGTGGGTTGCAGGAGTGATTTCCCAAAGTTAGAGCATCGCCTTAACAAAGCAAAAGGGGGGCTCAGTGGCAGGGAGGGAGGCCAGAGTGTTAGCCTTTCACGTCCGAAGGCCGTGGCTCAAATCCTGGCTCAGGTTACCAAAGAAAGCGAGTGTGATGCGCTCCTCCCTCCCTGAGCAGCCAAGCCAGCAGATGCGCTGCACGCCGCACTCGGCCCCAGCATCCCACATCCCGGCATAGGATGTCCATGCTGGGGCTCCACTTCCCGGGAACTTGGCCAGACTGACAGTTTCATGGCTGCAAATTGCCAGTGCAAAGGCCAGCAGCACCCGAGGCTGTGAAGGTGAAGGCAGGCTGGGAAATACTTCCCCTTTTTTTTCCTTGAGTTTGCTGATCTTTCTTCTCTAGTCCAAGTGGACCAGCTAAAAATTTACTGATCCTTTCTCTCTTTGTCATTCTGAAACTCTCTGTGACAAATGAGGCAGCTAAAAATATAGAAAAAAATATAGTTTAACTACAAACTAGCTAGGATCATCACTTTTCTACGGGGAACTCTACTTTACGTGGGTTGAGCTGCTAGGGGATTTATTTCTTTAATTACACTAGAAAGAAGCAAAAAGAATTGATTCTGGGAAAAAAAAAAAAACCAACCCTGAACTCAAAAATCACCTCAAGCTCCTCAGACTGTTCCTGGAGATAAGGCTGAGCTTGGCACTCAGAAATGTACTTTTAGAGAGGAAAATTTTTGCTATTCTTCCTTATATTTAACCATAGCCACCAGCTGTGAATTTTTGCAACAGCCTTCTGGGAACAGTGTCAAGGACAAAAATACAGCTTTAGAGATGAAGGTAGAGCAGTTTAATGAAAGTTTAAGAAGTGGATGCCAACAGGAGAGATGGGGTTTTAATTTTATCTGAGATGTGGCCTACTTAGGCATCCGACATAAGTTTAAATTATTTGCATCCATGAAGTGCTCTGGTTTGGTTCAGGAAGAAGTGAAGCTGAGGTGTTCTTCCAAACCAGCTGATCTCCTGGCAGTCTCAGAGAGGACATTTTACAGGGACAGTAGACTTCTCAGCACTTCTAAATTTCCTGCTTCCTGACTTAAAGAAAAGTGGGATTGCTGAGGTTTGATTCATGGTGAGATAAACATCCAGATGCTTTCGAGCTCAGGTTGGATGGGGCATTGAGCAACCTGGTCTAGTGGGAGGTATCCTTGTCCATGGCAGGGGGGTGGAACTAGGTGAATTTTAAGGTCCCTTCCAACTGGAACAATGCTGTGATTCTCTGCAAGTACCGGTGAAGGACGGGGCAGAACAAACTGAGTTACCAGACAGGTTCACCACTTCTCAAGGCCAGACCCATGGACCATGCACAAGATCAGTTCCCACAGCTGCGTTCCAGGAGAAGCCAGTCAACCTCAGGTAGATCAAGGCCACCAGAGGCTCATCCCTCCACCAGCACAAACCTCCAGGGACTTACTGACAGCTGCCCTTCATGTCCTGTGCCATCTCAGGCCTTACACAGCCTGCTGTGGGTGCTCCCAGCAGACAGCCTAGAGCCAACCAGTGCGAGCACAAGGTCTGAATCGGGGGCTCTGGGCTTCTGAACCCACTCATCTGTCCATGCAGGCAGCCCACAGGGGCTGAGCACAGACGAGTGAGTTTTCCCTGCTCACACCACCGCTGCTTTGCAGGAAGCAGGGACCACCAGGGCTGTCCAGCAGACACGACTCACTGGTGCGATTTTAACTTTAGGTATTTCTTTTCCCTTCATGGAGGGAAAAAAGCAAATACAAGACCTTTTGCACCTGGTGAGGAACGGCTGTTTGTTTAGACAGCCAAATGAAGTCATCGCTGAGACACGATGGCCTCACACCCCCTTTAATACTCACTTGCCAGAAACCATAATGGAGTGAAATGACCCATCACCATCCGCAGCTGTCTGATACAACCAGGAATGTTTCTGCCTCCTCCTCAGTCTCCTCTAACCATACAAAAGCCAAACTTATCATTGCCACTTAACACAAACAAAAAAGTCATCCCCCTACAATGAAAAGGAGGTGGAAACTACTGCACAACCAATTTTTCCTGCAAATTGCCCTGTGAACCTTCTAATGAAGGCTACAGCATCCGAGTCTGCTGTGCTCTGCGGTCTGGCCAAAGCATTACACCAACTCCCAGTCCAAGCAAAACTGCCCTAAAGAAGCTCCACACTAACGCCACTCCTCAAGACAAATAGAAAACTAAGCATTTTTAATTTGCATTTTAAAACAAAGGCTTCTAATATCCAGACCATTAACTTGGCTACAAGGCTTTCACAGCAAAACTTGTTACCCACTGCGTGTTTTGTTGTCACTGAGATATATTAAACACTATTAATTGCCATGCCTTGCTATTATGCTATTTGGAGACTTGCCACAAGCCCGCTTCCGCCCAACCTGTATTATGCTGTGAACCTTGGAGGCATTTTAAACATCTCGTGCAAAATTCATGAATGTGAAAAGGAGCCTGTCTATGTTTCCAACATCTTGAGGGGCTGGGGAGCCTTCCTGAAACCCAGCTCAGTACAGGGCTCATCCTTAGCAGCTACTACATCTCAATCCAACCAGCCAAGCCCTCTCTCAAGCCCCGATGATTACCAAGGTCCATGTGCACCTTCCTTCTAATGAATATAGGCTTACGGACATCTCATGCATTATTTACCAAGGTGTGCTTATTATGATTGCAATGATTTAAGGCAGTTTGTTACAGGCACAGCTCTGAGTGATTGCGATCAATAGAAGAAACAAGAACAAGCCAATCTGCATAGAACAACAGCCCGGGTCCTCAGGGGCTGTGCCTCCCTGGTTAACCCTTCCCAGCCTGGCACAAAACAGGCTTGCACTTGTTGGATAGACACAGAGTTGGTTTCCCTCCCTCTTGCCCTCCCCACTCCAGTCAGGCCTTCGAAGGGGTTCTGCAGCTCCTCCAGCTGCTCGTTGGGCAGGATCCCACGTGCTGGCACAACGTTCCTCAAGGTGTTTAACGTGCACCTTGGATGTGGATGTAGTCCACTCGTTAGGATACATCATGCCCCACCTCCAGGCCCCATATACAAAACCTCCACCTGTTTTCCCAGACACGAATTTAGAAACAGTGGCTTTTGCTGCCAGCTGGGGAGATCCCAGGTTCAGCCCCTGAGGATGGCTAAGGCAGCAGGTATGAAGCAACTACTGCAGACAAGTAGCTGGACACTGATCCTGCCTGCCTGAAAGGTGGTGGGAGCTTCCTTAGCAAGAATTGGAAGATGACAGGGAGAGGGATATAGAGAGCAGTTTTGTGGCTTTCCAAGTCTACTGACTGAGAGATCAAAACTCTTTGCACCTGATACCTCCTAATGTACAGAATTACAGTTCAGCATTTGCTCTGTGAACCCTGGGAGCTGCAGCAGATCCCTGGGCCAGTCAGGATGACCCAGTGATGTTGCTGCAATGTCCCACCACAACAGCCTGAGGTCCCAAACGCCAGAAACTCCTCCCCTGTAGCACAGGGAGCAGGTAACAGTGACCTCTGGGCAGGGCAGGAGTGCAGTTTAAGGACAACCAATAAACACTGCTCTGTATTTTCCAAAACTCCTCACGTGAGGTGAGTCTGGAGATGTCCTTCCCCACTGAGAACACGACTGGTCTCAGCTCACTTCGCTTTTACACCGGAGCTTCGGATCAGACCCGGCACACGGGAAATATATTCATTACTTCAAAGGGGAAGCAAACAGGATGTCTGGACAAAGCACCAAATAAAAGGCTAATGACACAAATGGATATTTAATACAATGACTTCCTCTGATTATCCTATAAGGAAACACTTCAAATGCTGTCCATTTTCTACATCCTGCATCATTGCAACGTGCTTCAGAGGTTGGGAGGGAATTTTCCACACCACACACTGGTCAGGTGGGGCTGTGCCCTTACCTGCCTGCTGCAGACAATTTGGTACATCATGTACAGCCTGCACGAGCGTCTCAGGGCCCTGGGATGCTCTGCCAAGCAGCAGGATGGGAGCATTTCTCCTCCTCAACATCAGTGCTCAGCATCTCCAGCACAGTGAGGAGGGTGACAAGGCACTGGTTTGGTGGCTGATCCCCTTCTAAAACAATTCCCAGCGATACAGAGAAGACCAGAGTCACCTTTCCCCCTCCACTCCATCCCTGGGATAGCCAGCAAAGCACCAGAAGCTGGGGATAACACCAGCACTGCAAAGCACTCCTTGGGTTCAGCCCCCAGACTCGCTGCCCACAGAGCTGTCCCACAGCCTGAGCCATCCCCAGGGCACGTCTGTGCTGGGGGGGTCACTGAACAAACAGAGTTTATCCCAAATCCCTGCTTAGATTAAACCAAGACAGGATTTCATTAGCACAGCACTTGTTCTGCTGCTGCTGAACTCTCTGGAGAAAAGACAACTGAAGCCTTTTGCTTTATGGCAACAGGAGGGAAGAGACAAGAACAAAGTGGTTCAGTTTAAAAAAAAAAAAATTGTTTCCAGAGTCACCATGACCTGACAATTGCTTTGGGTTAAACTAAATCCAACCCAATTGGCCAAGAAGCCAGAGACATCAATATGTAGGATTAAGCTTAGATTTCTTTTTGCTGGCTAGAGAGGCCTGAAAAGCTTCTCTGTAGAAATTACTTTTCATTTCTCTTTAATTTTTGATGCGAAAAATTCAAGTGAGAGTTGAGCTCTATATGGGTACTAAATAGCAAAATAATGACACCATTAGGAACACAAAGCTGAATGCAGAGATTTCCTTTCTAGTTTAAACGCAAAGGTTTTGTTAACAGTTATTTCATTCCAGTGCCTAGCCAGCACTCTGTTTAAAAGAGGTCTTTGTTAATATTTTGATTAAGTTAATAAACATTATCAGGCAAACTTGCCTCTACACAGCTAAGGAAGACCTCCTAGCAAAACCAGAAGAGAACATTTGACAGTCCTAACAATTCTAAGATAAGGAAATACATAGGAGGAACAAAAAGGAAATTCCCTCTACTACATCAGTAGTCTTTAATCATTCCAGCAAAATTAAATACATAAATTAAATGAAGTCTAATTAAACAGCAAATTTTATTACAGGCTATTTTCAAGGCACTGTTTTTCCAATAAAGGAAATCTATAGTCTGGGGAGGAAGAGGAATACTTTCTAATGTCTTTTGAAGTCTGACTTTCTTCCAGCAATTTATATACTGTTTGCTGGGATAATTGCACTGGGGAAAAAAAAAAAGAAAAGAAAAAACCAAACAAAACTAAAACCTCTTCTCCATTTCTCAGCAACATCCTTGGGATATAACTTGCTTCTCTGATGCAATAGAGAGTTGTGACCAGTACAGCCATCGCTGGTAGCAATCAGATTCTGGTATCTTTGTACACGGTGTGAATTATAGTTATTTCTGTACCAGTGATGCAATAGCAGCTTTCTACCCATCCTGAGCTGTTCCTAAGCTCAAGGGAAAGAGGTTCATTCAATCCCATCTTTGCTGTACAGCTGCTTTAGGAAAGAAGCCAGTGAATGTTCCATCCCAGGCCAAGAAAAATAATTTTTAAGGATGAGATAAGACAGAATTTGATCCGGTGTTTACAGCCCCCATTGCAACAAAGGCCAAGCCAACAGACCTCTGGGAAAGCCTCTCTGTCTCTCAGAGCATCAGTGGCACCAAGAAGTGTTTGCCCCAAAGAGCAAACGCTCCTCCCAAACACCTTTCCTGGAGCAACACAAGGGATTAGCAGGTCTCATTATTTGATAGCTCAAAGCTCCCTATTGATTCCCAGCTACTGCTGACACTAAGGAATTACAATTAGTTGCAGTCAGTTTTCCCACTGGGACAACGCTGCTGGCAGCAACCCTCAGCAAGCAGAGCCTGTGGTTCCATTACCTGCTCACACAGCCCAACACCAACGGAGAAATCAAGATGCAAAATTGGGAAAACACCTTCATTCAGATTCAAGGCCACCTCCTTCTTCTCCCACAGGAGCTCTAGGCTCCATCGCCTCCTCCAGCCTGGGAAATAAACTCCTCTCCCCTCACAAATGAGCTATTTCAACAGGCAGCAGCTGATGCTCAGCCACTTACTCGCATCCACCTCCAGCTGCTGGCGCATCGCACAGCAGAGGAGGTTAAGTGTCACTGGGGCTTAGCAGCAAGATTGGACCTGCCCTTCTCCAGCTGCATCCGTTGTGCTCTTGGGGCTGGGCCAGGCTCGAGACAGAGGATCTGACAGGGTGGAAAAGGAAATTCTGTGCATTCCTCATCCGTAGCATACATGCCAAGTGAAATGCAGCGATGAGCAGCCAGGCCGGAGCGCTCGTCTGAGGCGTCGTGCAAGCTGCAAAAATTGCAGTGTTTTAAAGCACTGTTGTTGAGCTGGGTCCAGAGAAACCAGACTGCTGGGGGTATGAAATCATTGGCCCTCCAGTAGTACTACTGCAACAGGTGAAAGGTTAGGAGGAACGTAAATCCTGGGATGCACCCTCCAAAGACTGAATTCTGGCTTAGGAAAAACACCTGCCCCAAAATGTTCTGAGCATGTGATTTTAATTTTCTATGACCTTTTTGTGTCTCTCCTTAGCCAGGCACAAAAATATCCTCCTCAGAAAAATTTCTGCCTGGAAATGATGGTCCTTTTCCCCCAAGTCCTTTTAAAGGGAAGAAAATTACTTGTCTTCCAGAAATAGGCTGCTATGAACAAGCAAGGCATGAACTGCCTGTTTGGGGGAAAGGAAAAAAAAGCATGTCCTGCATGGGAAATTCTCTCAAAGCTCATCCATGCTCATCCCAGCTATATCCTGAGCAACCTGATCTAGTGGAAGGTGGCCCTGCCCATGGTGGTGGGGTTGGAACTGGATGGTCTTTAAGGTCCCTTCCAACCCAAATCGTTCTGTGATTCTATCCGAACAAACACAACGGTAATGAAATTAAAACACAACAGCAGGAAAGTCCAGCATAAATGCAGTGTGACATTGATAATTAACAGCTGAAAATGTCAGCCTTTGGTTGCCTTCTCCGTCCTACCAGTGCATTATTAACTTTGTAAATGGAAATCTCCCACAAGCAGAGTCATGGCTGCTAATCACAGTGCCCCGATAAATGCCCTTTAGTGCCCCATCTGCCTTCAGAGGGTTTTGGGGGGCTGCACTCCACCCCCACAAGAACATTAGCTCCTTTTCATCCCCTAAAGCACTGTGTGCTTTGCTGGAGTGTTCCAGATCCAGTCACATCCCCTCAAGAAATGTTCACTCCAGGTAATTTTGGTCCCATGGTGCAGCTGGGGTTCTGTGGGGATGACGAACATGAAAGACACACAAAGTACATCCCTTTTATAAGAAGTGTCGGAGAAGGGTCTGTCCAATATCCATGCCCAGGGATGCCTGTCAAGTATCCTGTGTCCCAGGAGTTGGACTCAATGATCCTTGTGGGTCCCTTCCAACTCAGGATATCCTAATATTCTATGTCAAACCTTTAAAACTTTCAGCATGAGGGAGCTGGAGCCAGAAACACTCATGCCTTGGGGAGAGAAGGCTCATCTGAACTAAAATATAACTTGTGCCTTCCCACCCCAGCCTGGCAGCCAAAACACCAGCCAATACCACTACAGCACCTCACCCACTCCATCCATGGTTGCTGACTTTGATGGACCAACAGCTCTGGTCCAGGATGGCTTGGACAGAGCTCACAGTCAGGTTTGAGTCCAGGCATTTCTGGCAAATGTACCTCAGATTCAAAGACAACATTGGGTTTGGAGACCTGGCTTTTGAAAACACACCAGCTCAGCTAAAATCCCTAGGGAACAGATGGAGAAAGGTGCCAGCAGCCAAAGGGAAACAAATTGCTCGAAGACTCTTCCAGGAAGCTGGTCACGCTGTATTGGCATTGGCCACACAATGTTTTCTTCACCACAAAAACAATGTTTCTGCCACTGCTACCACTAATTTCACTCCAGCGTTGGGAAAACACTCCTGTCTTTGTGACTCTGTTTCCTGAAAGGGTTCATAACCCTCTCCCTTGTACCATTCAGTGTGGGACTCGTTCCAAGCTGTAAGGCAGGTGCGTGACCCAGGTGCGCTCAGTGGTCACCTCTGGTTGTTGCTACGTGTCACATCTGCTTGGAGAAAGGTGCAACCCTCTCCGGACACCGGCCCATTACTGCGATCCAGGAAGGAGGATGAACTCCAGGAGGGAGAAGCCAAGAAAAGCAATATGTGAGGCATCATTAAAGGGACTTCTCCACAGCTCTCGGTACTACACCCACCAAACTAGAAGTACGAAGTAAACTTCCATACTTCTAGTGTACTATAGGTATAAATTATCCCCAAGCAGCTGACCTAAAACCACTTCTTCTTCCTCAGGAGGAACAGTTTCAGGCTGAGATGACTGACTCCAGCAGGTCAAGCTGGGGGCATTGGCCCCACAAGAGAAACAGGCCACAGATCAAGCATGCAGGATGTATGTGGTGGGGATGCCACATGGGACACTTTGTCCATCAAAGGGCTCAGTTAACAGCTGTACCTGATGCCAGCAGCAACATATCGATGCTGCCTAAATGGCTTTTGGTGTTTAAACTTGCTCACATCGACGCTTCTTTCAGCTGGATTTGTTACTCTCAACATCCTTCCTAAACCATGCCATCAGTGCTCCCTACAAACTGAAGGAAGTCTCCTTTCAGGGCTGATTTCTGCTGAAACTGCTCAAACTCAAATTCACATTCCTCCAGCCAAAGTGGCCAATGAAAAACTTTGGGATAAATATCAGCAACAACTTGTATTTCTTGGGTAGAGCAGAAACCGCCCAAGGCAGGATAATGCCTGTGGGTGCAGCAGATGGAGCTTGTGCTGAGTTGGCACAGGGCTTGCTCTCTTGTTGAAGGACAAGTGACATAAGATCCGCAGCTTTTCTTCCACATTTCTTCACAGAAAACAGTTGGGATCCAGGAACAGCCTTGCAGCACATGTGCTGGGGGTAAACAACTGCACTGCTTCTAAAACAGTGCAAACAGGGCTACAATAACATGGACCAAAATCCTTGCCCTAAAAGGGTTTTTCCAGCCCTGTGTCCTGCGGTCCTGTTCCTTTGACCTTGCCTTTCTAACATTAACACATACCACACATTTTTCAAAAAGTAACCAGCAAAATGAGATATTTCACTGCATCTGATCCTCCCAGGGAGAGATGAGAACAAAACCTCCTAATGCACGTTAATCCCATCACCAGAGCACTGCTGAAAGATGGCTGATACTTGGGATAGGAGCACTGGCAAGGAATAGGAAAACCTATATCAAGGCTCCCACATCCCACCCCAGCAGTGGCTGCCTATCAGTGGCTGGGGAAAATATTCTCAAATACAATTTTTTCCATCATAAATAAGTCTGCATCAAGGTTCATCTGTGATCACAAAGCAGGCAGCACCATGGTTCAGGCTCTGCAATCTGCCTGTGTAAGGTGTTGCATCAGGCAGGGGCGTGGCCTGGCAGTTTTGGGGTGACGGGAAGCAAACACACACTGCTCTGCACATTTTGGGTCAAATCCCCTCCTCAGTAGGAGCCCTCGTGCCTCCGTCTCAGAAAAACCCAGAACGAGACAATTTGCATCCATGGGACCCTCAGCCACTGGTCTGGGGGAGAAGAAAGCCTCTGGCAAATCCACTGAAATACAAACAGAACCTGGATGAAGGGTGACACCTTCAACAGGAGGAAGGGAGAGTCAAGCAGCAATTTCCATCCTGGGGCTGGGGCAGGTGGCAGCAGCAGCCGCCGGGCCGCGCACAGACTTGTTCTCATTTTTGTCCTTTGACCTTCTCCCCCTCAGCAGCTGAGCCTTGTTTACTGGCATTTTGGCAGCCCATCTCCTGTTTCCATTAACCCCCGGAGAGGTGGGAGGCAGAGAAAGGAATGGGTTTGCACGCTGGGTGGTTGGTGCTCTGCATGAAGGGCAGTGAGCCGCTCTCGGGATACACCACGGGCACAGATTTATCCATGAGGGAAGCATGGAGACAGCAACCTGGCATGGGCTGTCTGCTTTGCCTGGCCCACAGCACGCTGGGAGAGCCAGAGCAGTTACAAGGACTCTGGAGCCACCAGCTTTGCCTCTGATGCTGCACATCTGGGGGGGCTTCAGTGTTCTGACAATTAGACAGACAGTGTCAAAACTAGCCCTGCTTTGCCCTCAGGCTGTGTTTATTCAGCACAGAGATGAGACATTTTCAGCATTCTTCCATCGAGCCTGACCTTGTAAGAGAATAAAATCTGAAGGATCTGTCCCCCCCTAAATGACACCGTGGAGACTTCAATGCTCCTGAACAGCCATGCCCCATGGGTTAAATCCAAGAGTTTAACATAAAAACAAAGGGAAAATATTGCCCTGCTGACACCGAGAGCCACTGAATGCAACTGATCTGAGCCACTTCTGGCCAAAGAGATCAGAGATTAAAGATACCTGCTACAGGCAAGAAGGCACATCACTCATTCTCCCTCTTGCTAACACTTCAGTTACTACAGCACGGCTGGTACCCGGGTTATAGATCAGGATTGTTTGTGGGGACAGTCCTGGGACAGTTCTGAGCCATCCTGGCTATGAGCCAGGCCAGTGCTGCCCTGTGAATGCCCAATTAATTAATGCTCCGGGAGCACGTGTACAGGAAAAGCCCTCCCAAGTCTTCACATTTTCAGTGCATAGTGAGAAATAAGCTCTGCTTCCCTGTAAAATCATCGAGGTTTAGTTTTGTGGTATTTATATTTATGGATTTTTGCTTATCTCTTCTCTTTTTCTTTTCTCTTTATGGAATCTATTGGTAACAACAAAGACGAAATTTCATCTGTGCACCACTGCAAACTGCAAGGCATCAGCCCTTGGTTTGGAGAAACCCCACAACCATTCTCCAAGATAAATGCTGATTTTAATGACAAGTTGCTATGCAGTTATTCAGGATGGACAGACAGACAGACTGAATCTCCTTCTACTCCTAAAGTGTTTCAGTCTGGCCACAGTCAGTCAGCCTGGCTTAGCTGTACGTTTATTTGCCATACAGGGACCTGACAGATAGTGAAGGGCACAGATTTATCATTATTCCTGCAAGTACAGGCTACCCACCCTGTGCCTGGGAATTAACAAATGGCACAAAGAACAAATTGAGGATTACAAGGAGCCCTCGGTGCCTGCAATGTCCTGCTTTGCTGCTGGCCCCAGGGACTGAACGCTCCCCTTCTCTTTGTCTGATCTGCACTTGGGCAGGTGGCAGCCCCTCGCTGGACTAGACACCCCGCAAGCATCAGGGTGCTGATGAATATCCATCTAATTAGAATTACGGATTCTCCAGGCTAGCCCTTCGACTGCAGAAATTAGCTAGTTTATTCCAATAAAGATGCTAATATGGGGAGCTTTGTGAAGGGCGAGAAATTCCCATTGTCATTCAGAAGCAATTTGTAGCGGATTTGAAGCCTTTGAAAAGGTGACGTGCTGGTGGCTGGGTTTGTATAATACCCATCCCCGAAACTCACAGCTGAGCATTCTTCCCCTCCATATGCTTCAGTGCTGCCCAATTTGTATTCCCCCGGTGAGGAGGCGCTGGATCGGAGCAGAGAGTGATAGCGAGTCCCCGGCAGCGGCAGCGAGGGGCGGGCGGCGGCTCCCGGGGAGCGGCGACATCAGCCCCGCTCGCTGGGGCTCCACACGGGCTGAAGGGCCGGGGATGCTTGGCTGATCTCCCCGCTGGGGTGGGCAATGCACAGCCTGAAACAGGGAGAAGGGTCTCGGGTGCCTTCAGACATTGGTGTCAATTATTTAATGCTGCTTCTGGGTCTTCGTGCCGTTTTGCTGGCATTGAGACCCTCCACATTGCTCCTTTGCTTTTTGGAGTTGAGACCTTCATTACTCTTTACTTCGAGTGATTGATGCTGAAGTCAACACCACCTCTCCAGAACAACCCCAAAATCCTTAGCTGAACTTTCCAACTTTATTTGAATTTAATTTTACCTCACCACTCACTCTCCAGGTGCAGCCTTCTGAACTGAAGACTCTTCTGGTGGTGTCCTGCATAAGTCACCTGATGGGACTGAATTCCCTGAGGAGGCCTGAGCTCTCCAAATTGCTTGGCAGGTGACTTTTTACTCACCTTCTAACCAGACTTGTCTCTAACACACCAGTGTCTGCAGCAAACCAAATTGGCATTTTAGGAACAAAGCACTTTGCAAACTGCAACCTAAATTCACATAAAACCCTGATGCCTCCCTAAGCTACTCTTTGTGCATCGCTCTAGGAGACACAATGATGTAAAAATGTCTCTCTAACAGCTGCCTGGAAATGGAGGTAGAGCTCTGTAGCACATCGAAGGACTATTTTTGTGGAGAGGGCCTCCTCTTTGCCACTGACCTTCTATCCTTTGCTCTTTCCATCTTGTGACGTAAACTCAAGGAATGACAGCAGAAGCCATGAGCAGCTGGGGCTGCTCTCCAGAAGTCCAGATGCACTTGACTCCTGTCCATCTCTCTTGTCTCTGTAGCTCTCTCCGTGCGGAGCCTGGCACTGAATTGCACATTTGCTGTGGATTGTGTTGCTCTATTAAATCCATTACGTGACAGGGGTTGCTCTACTGTAAATGTCACTCCAAGGCCGCACTGAGTCAGGTATTTCAACTCATGCCTAAATTTAAACACATGATGGCCATGCTGAACCCACGGGACTACTCCCATGCCTGTTGCAAATACCTTGAGGTCAGATGGTTTAGAAGCACAGGTAAGGGAGGAGGAATATTTCCACCTGCTCAGGATCCTGCCTTTGCCCATGGGCCATGGCCCCACTTAGAAGAGGACAACACTGACCTGGTCAGAGCCCATAAATGCTCACTTTCAGCCACAGGGAAGAGCTTCACATCTCTGGGAATGAGCCCATCAGCAGCTGCAGCTGAACCAGTATCAGGTTTTGATGCTTGAAGCAAGCATCAGTTTAAAACTAATAGATAAAAGAATATTAACAAATAGCTGCATAGGCAAAAAGGAGGTTTGGTCCCCAGCCAGGGCAGCTGATGCATCTGTGAGATGTTGCTTGGCTGTGCAGCCTGGTCCCTCGTGTGACCAGAGCGCAGATGAGGATCATACAGAGTAGGAGAGTGGTCTTGGCTGAGCTCAACTTCGTACTCTGAAATAAGCTAAATTGAGCTCTGAAACCCCCTGAGTAGGGATTACAGAACCTGTTTGTGATCACAAAGCCCTACATAATTGTAACTGAACACTTCTTTTCTTATCTTATTTGCAATGTTAATATGAACTTTAATGAAAAGGAGGGGGGGGAAATTGTTTCTCAGACATTTTGGCCAGCACTGAAGCAATGCTTTGCATTATCTACCCAGAAAGAATAGCTTCATTTGCACAATAACTTTTTTTTAACCTCTTGAAAAATGGAGTGAAGATAGTATTTTATTTTTGGTTTCCAACTAGCTTCATTTTCTATGTGGGGCTCAGAACTGGGGAGCTTTCTCTGGTCCTTGATGAGGACAGGGCCATGGTACCTTCCTCCCAAATGCAATAGGAAAAGGAGAAAGGAACCAATATCACCAAGATGTCCCAAACAGGTAGGTCAGGCTCAAGCNCACATGATGGCCATGCTGAACCCACGGGACTACTCCCATGCCTGCTGCAAATACCTTGAGGTCAGATGGTTTAGAAGCACAGGTAAGGGAGGAGGAATATTTCCACCTGCTCAGGATCCTGCCTTTGCCCATGGGCCATGGCCCCACTTAGAAGAGGACAACACTGACCTGGTCAGAGCCCATAAATGCTCACTTTCAGCCACAGGGAAGAGCTTCACATCTCTGGGAATGAGCCCATCAGCAGCTGCAGCTGAACCAGTATCAGGTTTTGATGCTTGAAGCAAGCATCAGTTTAAAACTAATAGATAAAAGAATATTAATAAATAGCTGCATAGGCAAAAAGGAGGTTTGGTCCCCAGCCAGGGCAGCTGATGCATCTGTGAGATGTTGCTTGGCTGTGCAGCCTGGTCCCTCGTGTGACCAGAGCGCAGATGAGGATCATACAGAGTAGGAGAGTGGTCTTGGCTGAGCTCAACTTCGTACTCTGAAATAAGCTAAATTGAGCTCTGAAACCCCCTGAGTAGGGATTACAGAACCTGTTTGTGATCACAAAGCCCTACATAATTGTAACTGAACACTTCTTTTCTTATCTTATTTGCAATGTTAATATGAACTTTAATGAAAAGGAGGGGGGGGAAATTGTTTCTCAGACATTTTGGCCAGCACTGAAGCAATGCTTTGCATTATCTACCCAGAAAGAATAGCTTCATTTGCACAATAACTTTTTTTTAACCTCTTGAAAAATGGAGTGAAGATAGTATTTTATTTTTGGTTTCCAACTAGCTTCATTTTCTATGTGGGGCTCAGAACTGGGGAGCTTTCTCTGGTCCTTGATGAGGACAGGGCCATGGTACCTTCCTCCCAAATGCAATAGGAAAAGGAGAAAGGAACCAATATCACCAAGATGTCCCAAACAGGTAGGTCAGGCTCAAGCCAAGGAAAAGTGCAAAGATCAGGACAGAGAGCCAGCAGCACATGGTCACAGCACCTCCACACTGAAGCTTTCACAGGGAAGAGGGGAAAGGAAAGGCCACTGCGCTCCAGGAAGTGAAAACACGGCCCTGCAATCCATCCCTCACTGGGTCCCTGGTTCACTCCAGTCTGGTGACATCCACATCTTTCCCATGGTGAAGAAACCCCACAATGCACCCCACAAAACAGGCTCTGTCACCTGCCTGGGGGTCAGGTCTCAGCTGTGTGTGTAGGTGTTGGTAGCTTTGTGCCACCAGAAGGATGAACACATTCCCCAGCTCTCCCGCTCCTCCTCTCCTCGGTGGCTCCACGTGCTTTAGCTCTGCAGCTCAGGCTCTTTGGGACCCCATTTTAGTGCAGCCCATGATGCACTGAATGCAGGAAAGGGGCTGGAAGGAAGGACGTCCTTCCTCGGACACACAGTCCCCATGAGAGGTTTCCAAGTACCACCATCAGCCCTACCAACACAGCTGGGTTCTCACCTCCTGAATGGTGCCATTGTTCCTGCCTCCAAAATAAAACAGACACAGGAGGCGTTTCCACCCAAAGAAAACCAATTTCCACTGGTGACTACTCCCCCCTTGCTCGAGAATCCTCCCTCCCTTTCAGGGCCCCCGTAGCTTTCCTTTGTGCCTCTTCCAGGATGAAAAGAGGTAGTCATTGATTGTATTAATAATTCAGGGCCTAATCTCACAGACGGGTGTTCACAGCCCGTGAGGTGGCAATCTTTCATCTTGAGATCAGCATCAGCCAGATCTTTTAGAGGTCAAGGAAGATAGCTGCAGCATGGAAAATGCCTTCAAAATAATAGGTTTAGGCAACCCTCATGCATGGATGAAAATGGCAGATGAAAAGCTTGTGCGCCTCACACTCTTGGTTGCACCTGCACCTCAGCCCGGTGATGCCCACAAATCCTTGAAGATGATTTCCATCAGTGTCAGTGAGCTGTGATCTCTGCCATATCCCATGGCTGGGGGGCTGGAACCAGATGATTTACCAGACTTAAAGGTCCCTTCCAGCCCAAACCATTCTATGAATCTATGGCATGTCCCAGCCCATCAATATTCCCCAGGTCACCTGAGCCCTCCTGCTTCTCAGGGCAGCCACCTGCCTCCTGATAATGGGTCCTGTGCTACTGTTCCTCTTCTCCCACGGCCAAGCTCCTCCTTTAACTGCCTATTCACTTGTGTTGTCTTAATCATTTCTGGAAGGACAAACTCTACTGGCACTATTTGCTTTGCTTGGTTCGTGGCCAAGAAGGTCCCTGCACAGGCAGAAGGGCCAATTCATCTCCAGGACTAAGAAAGTGGTCACAGGCACTAAACTGGGGATTCACCAGACAAGCAAAGAAAAGGGAAATCTGAATATGCTGGATTTAATTTTCATCTGGCTGTACTTTACACATGGGGACCAAATTTACATCAGTACTCTTGGAGTCTCCCTGCAAGGACAAGTCCACCCTCCATCGAGTCCTTCTCTTGCCCCAGGACCTGCAGTTATCCCCAGCAATGCCCTGCGAGCCGGGTGTTGCTGTCACCACAGGGGCGAAGCTCATGCAGAAGGTGCCCGTGAAGGGCTGTTGTTGCTCCTGCACCTCGCAGGGCATTTATGGAGGAAATGGCAAGGTCAAAGACATGCACCTTGCACCTGGAACTGGAGGTGCCAACTCCTGTTGTGATGCCAAAGATTAACGGGCGCGCTGATAAGAGCTGGGGGAAGCGGCCAGCGGAGACTTCTGAGAGTTCCCACAAATGCAGCTGTGCTTTGCTGGAGCCTCCCCGCTTCGGGGCTCCCAGTTCCCAACAGGAACCGGGCTCAGCACCAATTTGCTGCCGTCACAATGCTCTGCTGCTGTTACCAAGGCACCTCAGCGCCCTGTGCATTAGCATTCTTCTGTCTTGTGCTTTGTCTTCTCAGGGAAGCCCTTCCCCAGCACAGCCAAAGCTGCTGTGGTTGCGGTGGCAATGCCCCCCCAGCCCGTGGGGGCACGGGCCCCAAGAGCTGGAATTAGTAACGCTCCAGTGTGCGGTATTTTACAGCCTGGGACTCGCGCCCGACCCACTGTGCACACCTGCAGGAAGGCCTGGGCTTGCCATCACTTCTCCCCCCTCCTCTTTGTCTGCTGCATTCACTTGGGCTCCTCCAAACAAGCAGTTTACCTTCTCCCAGGCAGGGTATGTGCCTGGTTTCCTGTCTGTGCAGCATCCCAAGCCTGACAGAAGCTGCTCTGTCTCTGCTGTAGTGTCCAGACACCACAGTATCCAGAACTGAGGACTGATTTGCAAATAATTATTACGCCATTCCCTCTATAACTGATAACTTATCTGGTATACATCAGGCTTTCCCCAGTCTTCTCTCCATTCCTGCTTTAACAACTCATCCCCAAACACATTGTTCCTTTGTCAGAACTATACACTCACTGTTGTCCACATTTAAGAAAAAGCCCTCTTTGATGGCAAGGTTTCTGTAGCAGGGCTGTTTAGATTTGTTGTGATTAAATCACATCCATTTTCTAATTTGTACCTTACACACACTCAAATCCCTCCTTAAGCCTGAGCAGTACAGGCACATTTTGTCTTCACTGCTGACTTAATCAAGCAGTGGAGAGCTGCTGTGTGCTCTCTGCAGTCACTGTCTTGTGCACACAGAGGAGAAAGGGGAGAAAGAAACACTTTGCAAAGGGCTGCTATTATCCATGCACTACGGCGACAGCATATTTAGTGTTTGTGGCTCTGGGGCTGCAGTAATTAATTGTGTGTCTGACACTTTGGCTGGCACAGCCTGGCACCCAGAGCTTTCCCATCATCCTGGTACGTGTGCATGCCAAAAGCAGCCCCCACAAGCCTCTCTGGGAGATGGGTGCTCACCCCAGGGGTGGTGGGGAGACTTGGGGGCGAGCTGCCACTCTGCCCAGCTCCCGGCAATGCTGGATGGTGGGGCAGCTGCGGTGGGCGACTACAACGAGGGGCTCTTAGGGCAGCCTGGGGTCTCCATCCCTTCCCAACCACACAGTCCTGCTGAGGGCCCTCCTCCCGCCCCCAATCCCAGTCTTTGTCACAATCCCCCATCAATGTAAAGATGCTCTCAGCACCTACACATGCCCCAGGGGTTGCACAGGGGATGCCCCCCTAACTCCACTTCCCCTCCATTTCCCCCTGCTGCAGGTGGAGCATCCCCAGCTCTCCGGGAAAACCCCGACATCCTCCTCCACGTCCCCCAGCCCTGGCTGCCTGCACACGGAGAGGGGGTGCTGGGGTCGGGGGTGTTGCAGCGGAGACCCCCAGCTCCCCCTCCCCGGGGCCGGGGCTGCGCCTCCCTCCCTCCGCCGCTCCTTGCGAACGACGCTGCTCAGCGTGTGCGGAGGGAAGGAGGGAGGAGGAAGAAGGGAAGGAGGGAGGAGGGAGGGGACCTCCCTATCTGGCTCTATCTCCTCCGCTGCCTCTCACATGCTCCGGGAGGGCGATGCGGCTCCCCGAGTCCCGCTGAGCGAGGCCGCCTGCACCCCGCCGGGGCTGCCCGCAGGGCGGGGGGCTGCCCGCGCCCCTCGGCCTCCACCCCCCCGCCACCCCCACTTCGACCCTTGGGGGCTTTTACTATTTTATTTCGTTTGGGTTTTATTTTATTTAGTTTTTAATTTTTTGTTTCATTTACCTCTCCTGGAAAAAAAAAATCTAAAAAAAGCCGCCGCTGCCTGCACCGACCCCCGCGGGGCTGGAGAGGCTGATGCGGCCGCCAAGGTAAGCGGGGCGGGGGCTGGGGGCCCCCCCAGCCGCATGTCCCCCGGCTCCCTGCATGGCCCTTCCTCCTCCGGACCTGTTGAGGCTCCCGGTCCCCGCCTGCCTCCCCCCTCCCCGGCCGTTTTTATACGGAACCGCGATTCTTCCCATTTTCCCTGCCCAGCGCTCCCTGCCCGGCTCGGCGCTAGCTGGCGTGCATGCGGTTATTCATTTATCCTCCCTTCTGATGGTTGCCACTAAAGCTGCTCCCTGCTGCGCTAAGTCAATCGAGTAATTCCTTGCAGACCACTGATGAGAACTGTAAACATCCCCCCCAATATTCCCCCCTTTCCCTTGGATACTCATCCCGGGGCTGATCGCGGTTATGGAGACCGGAGCGGGGACACAAAGCTCTCCCTGAACTCGCCTGGTTGCAAAGTGCTGGGGGGGTTTACGAGCTCCGAGGGGAGGAAGCTGAGGGGTGACAGCTGGACAGATGTGGGACATGGCAGGGAGGGGCACATCTGTGCGCAGGGAGAGGATGGGCAGCTGGAGCGTGGCTGGGCAGGGGGAGCGACTTTGCTCCTGATGTCCTGAGTCCGTAAATAGCCCAAAATCTCCCCCAGGAGACGGTGGGGGACAGAATACAGCCCCCAGACAGGACAGTTCAGGCGCACCAGCCAGAGCAGCCCCTGTCCAAGCTCGCTTCCACTCTGGGACATGAACGTTGCCCTCCCTAAAAATTATATATATTTATGGAAACCGGGCTGCGTTTGCAAGACAGGTGCTTTTTGTTGTGGTGGTGGTTGCGAGGCAGGAGATGAAAGTTTGGTGTTGTTTTGATGTGATTCTTGATTGCTGCCTGTTGGAGTAATTGCATCGCAATTGCTCAGAGGTAGAATCAATTTCCCCAAATTGAGATTTTAATGGGAGCTCGCAAGCTGCTGTTATATCATGTGGTTTAAGGCGGCGTTGGATTGCATTTATTTTATAAACTGGATACTTTCGCAGGCGGCGCAGGGATAACAGCACCACCCAGTGGGGCCGCAGCCCCGGCCCAGCCCAGTCCCAGTCCAGCCCAGTCCCAGCCCAGTTCACCCCAGTGCCAGCTCAGTTCCAATACTGCTTTAGTACCAGCTCCTGTCCCAGCCCCAGTCCCAGCCTTAATCCCAGCCCAACCCTAACCCAGCCCAGCCCCGAGCCAGGCACACCCGGGAGGAATCCCGGTGCCAACTCAAGATGGTCCCCCTCCACAAAACCTCCCATTTTCGTTCGCCAAAATACCCACAGAAGTGCTGGATTAAAATTGTTTGGATTTGGGGTTTTTTTCCACGTAACGAGGAATGTCTCTTTCCCAGATATTCAGGACAAAGTTTTAAATCAGCTGAGGACACTGTCACTGAGTATTTCACATCTGAGAACACAGGAAAGGCATTCTGTGTTGGGTTGTATTTCTGGCCACTGCTGTCAGGAACTGGCAGAAGGAGACCTGGGAAAGGTGATTGGGTTTCACAGAGCTTTTTCCAGAGGATCCTTCAAACACCCCTTGCTCAAAGGGCTGCATATGTAGACTTGCAAACACTCGATGCCATCTCCCACCTTTAAATAGGATCGAGGAGATGTCCTTAGCTGACCTGTCAGTCAGAGGAGGGGAATTAGTAAGCTATGTTTGCACTTTCTCAAGATGTCAGGAGCTTTTAAAAGCAGCAGAGAAAGACTGTCCCATTACACAGACTGGCTTCTGTCTCTGCTGATAAACACTCAGTTCTCTGCAACCCTTCTGCTGTCCCTGCTCATGGCAGGGGGATCACAACCAGATGATCTTTAAGGTCCCTTCCAACTCAAACCACTCTGTGATTCTATGATTCTGATCATTTTTCGGCAGTTCAGATTTATCCATCTTTTCTGCTGAGCTGACATTTGGCCATTTGAATTTGCTCTTGGGAACCTCCCAGCCCATCTTCTATTTTTGCTTAGAGGGGAGCCCAGCTGTGAAGAAGATACACTACAGAGATACTGCTTGATATTTACCCTGAAGAGGAGACTGGGCCAGGAAGACCAGCTCCCTGCAGAGAATTAAATATACAGATGGTGAATTCCAGCCAGCCCTCCAAACACTGCTGAACAAGGGATGGTTACATGTTCCCATGTGTAGGAATTAGGCCTCACCACCCCAGGGGCTTTGCAAGCAAGGGAAAGGGAGAGACACGAATGAATGTCACCAGTCAAAAACAAAAGTTGATGTGATGAACTCTATTTGCCTTAAAATATCCCTGCTTGTTTTGCTTTCTGCCAGGGGTGAGTCTGGAAGTTTTCCACCAGCCCATCTTCCCTTCCCCTTGTACAGCCTGGCTGTTTTTCAGCATTTAGAGGTGATTTTTATGGCTGTGGGCTTGAAGCAGACAATTTGAGGAGAGAGGGTTACCCACTGTGACTTCAGTGGGGGCTGCTGATAATCGGTTAATCTGCAGATGCAAGGATGCAGGTCAACAAAGAGTTCTTACATTTTATTTACTGGTGGCACAAAGCCGTGGTTTTTTCCACTTTTCACAACTGGCCTCTTTTTACACAGCCAGGTTGGTAAGGCTGATGTTCACGGGGGCAGCTGTGGGAAGGAGGATTTAGATAGACCAACAAACACCCCTCTGCACTTTGCTACGCAGGAGTGGGTCACTCTTCAAAGCCCAGCTCTGTGCTGTCCCCTCTGCCTGCCCCGTCCAGCTACTGCCAAAGTTCAGTGCAGGGCACTAAGGAGATCTTGGGGGAACATTTTCCTGCCCTACTTGCAAGGAAATATTGGTAGGGAAAGGGGTTTAGATGTGTATTTGTCAGCTGTGGGTGCATAGCTCAGGGACAGTGTCTGCTTGGTCAGCCAGGGAAATTGCAAAATGATAAAAAATGGAATGATGAGTAAAAGGAAGGTCTTTAAAATTAATTGCAGATATCAGAGGTGGCTGTTACTGCGTAAAGACGTTGGAGGTTATTTGGTTCTTATTTAGAGGTTTTTTTTCTTTAGTAAGGGAATTGTTCAGAGCACAGGTGTTTGCTTTTATTTCCACAAACATTTTGGGATCAGTTGTTCTCCAGTCAACAACCTGGGGGTTTCCACTCCAAACTTCCTTTCTTCCTCCTTTAAGGAGCAGCTTGCTTTTTGCTGCTCACCCCAAACACGCACACACCCCTGCAGAGCACTTCAGGATTAGCTTCCTGCAGGAGTGATTATGGCTTATCCCAGACAGGCCATGAGCTTAACACCGTGTCCTGAGGCAGAGCAGGCAAAGGCACGAGTGTGGAGATAGTGGTGTGAAAAATGGCCACACAGAAAGTTCATGGGAGAGTCAGGAGCAGACCAGGAGCCCCGACATCCATTCCTCTAACTACTAGCTGCAGCCCTCAGAAATACCCATGTTTACTATTTTAGCCATATAATTACAGGTAGTGAATGATTCCATTAGGAAGGCTGTAAGGGGAGCTCTCATCTGCAAACCTCTGGGTTCAAATCAGCCACATTCACTCAGCCCCGCTGAAGCCCGCAGCCACTCACGGTGTGACGTAGGGCAGAGCAAAGCTAAGTTCAGCCTAGTGATCCCAGCTGGGTGTCCCATGGGAACTGTGACTCCTCCAGCATCCTGCAAATACCTCGGAGAAGGCTGTGATTTGCATGTCACCCCTCCACAACGACACCAAACACGGGAATCAACGTGCAGATGACCACGGAGGTGCCTGTGCCCCGGAGCTGAGCCGCAGCAGTGGCTGCATTTCAGTGGTGGGTGGTTTCCCACATTCTGTTTGCAAGGAGCATCGGGCTCAGTGCTGCCCAAACAGGGAGTCCTGGATGGGCTTTGAGAAGGAAAGAAGTTGGGAGAAACGCAGTCGCTCCACATTTCCAAGCCTACATATCCCCATTAAGCAAGGCAAAGGTCCGAATCTCACACAGCCTCTGATTCAGCAGGAGATTTAAAGTCCAGATCTTTGGTTCAGCTAAACAGAAAGGTGAAGTTTATTTCAAAAATGTGTAAGGGGGAGCAGGGTTTCAGAAACACACCTTATTTGGAGCCTTTTCCTCCCTGAAGTTACGCTTTGGACACATCTGTTGTTTTCTCCAGCGAAATCCGCTGCTTTGATCGGTGCCAAGAACAGCAATCCCATTTGCAATGCATGATGCAACGGAGCAAAATCAAGGAGAAATTTTTACAAACTGGAGCCAGGGGCATCTGACCGTTGCTTTATGGCAGCGCAGTTTTCCCTACGCCAAAGGAAGAATTTCCATCAAGGGTCTTATTTTAACTATAATGCCTCAAACTGGATTTCAGGCTATCGTTGCAATGTGTCAGCCTGCCCCAAAACGGCAATACCAAAGTGGTGCTTTAGGTCAAACCATCAAAGCAGCCTCGCAGCAGCTATTTAACAGCTGGGTTTTAAAAGTTCGTAATTCAGATGGGTTTTTTTAGTTAAACAGATCATGTTGGATGTCATCAGTCAGGATAACAGCAGAAATTATGTTTTCCATTTTGAAATAAAAGCAAAAGTCACATTGCAAGAGGAGAGGGTGAGAGCAAGAGGAAGGGATTTGAGGTCTGAAACCCCATCCCCTGGATCTCCCCCTCCTTTTCCTGGGCTCTCCCCAGCTCACAGACCCTCTCTCTCCTCCCCCCAGGCCCCTTCCAGCTCCAGCTGCCTACACATCCCATCAGCAGGCATTTCTTCTTGGGTGGTAGGAGCAGCTGGCAGGGTTTGGACATATTTGCCCCTGTTTGACATCCCCCACAAAGAGGTGCTTCGAGTCGGCGTTCCTCCCACACTGCCTCTGCTACAGGTCTGGATCCGGCCTGCCAGCTTTCATCTCCTGCCCAGCTCTGCCCACTCTGGCAGCTCCTCTGCACACAGAGCTCCCTCTGACTTTAGTGGACACTGTCTGAGCGCAGCTCTAGGACCAGCAGGACCAAGACAGATATTCCATTAGGCAGGCAAGGCCACAGGATTTTTGGATCCCATCTGGGTCCCAGATGGAAGAGCGTCAGTGTTTTAATTCCTGTTGCAGCCTGGAGAAAGCCCCAGAGAAGCTCCTCCTTCATTTGAAGGCATGGGGGCTCACTCCCCTCATGGAGAAATAGATAGGTGTTATGAGATCTCTTTGCTTCTTGGATATTTATTCTCATCTTCTCTTTCTCTTTCCATGGGAAATTTGTTATACTGGATCACAGATTCAGTCTGTGACAGGGATGAGATCCCAAACTCTTGTTAGAGACTTTAAGCTATTGTCACTCCAAAAAGCGTCTTTAAGGATGTTTATGAGCTAGAAGAGGATGTTTCCAAGAATAATTAGAAGAAATGTCAAGGAGTATCCTGGGCCTGTACCAACCTGCAGGAGGAAAGACCCATGGTTTTACAGAGTTGGGAGAAGGGTGGTGTAAAACAACGAGCATCCTTTTATTCATTGTATAAGAACCCCAAAAGAAAGCAGATGAAACATCAGGATGGCAAGGGGACATGCCATCAAAGGAGAGCTAATGATCCAAAACAGGGAAGTTATTAAAGCCTACACTCGTGGGCACCCTCATTCAGAAGTGGTCTTAGTTCACTGTGGCTAAAACATCCCTCAAGGGAAATTTTTAAGAGATCCAAGCTAAGTGGATGCCTTCCTCCTGGCCTAGCCCTCTCATGGGTGGAGCAGACCCCGGGGATGGTAGGGATGCAGATCCAATCTGCTCACCTCCGCACGCTGTGGCACTGCAGGACGTGGAGAGGAGCAGAATCTTGAAACACAGCAGGCAAAGGCCTGTGTGCTCCAAGCTGCTGCTCCATCTGATGGTCAGTGAACAGGCAGGGTTCTCCCAGCATTGCTGCCTGTTTGGGATTGCCCAGATGGTCTCTAAGGGGGGCTTAAAAATGACACCCCGAGACAACCCTACCAACATAACTGGTGAGACTTTCCCCCAGTGAAAGCTGAACATCCGGGTCTGCACGTGGGCTGGTGGTGCAGACGAGGCAGTGGTGGAGGTCCTGAGACAGTGCAGGTATTGTTTAGTCATCTCCATCAGTCCTTGGTGGGCTGGCAGCTGGATTTGAGGTACCTGACAGTCGTCCCCCTATCTAAGGAGTGCCAGTCTAACGATAAGGATCTATGAGACTTGCTGTTTCTGAGTCACCTGGGGTTTCTTCGCTGCTGCCAGTGCCAGTCCAGGTGGTGGTGAATGACCTGGAACTGTTGGGAAACTCTCGCCTGCCAAGGTGCCAGGGCTGGGAAGATGTGAAGGAGCTCCATGTGCTGGGGGGGACGCCATCCCCCAGAGTGCCGAGGACCTAAGTGTCGCTGTCACAAGCCCTACCCCGCACCAGCTGCCTAAAGCCTCCCTGCCTCAGTTTCCCCCCACTGCTGTACGACAGCCCCTTTACCCCAAACTGCTTAATTTTTGGGCGATCTTGGTAGGCCCACTGGATACGGGCAGGGAGGGCACAGTGGGTTTTGAGACCCGATGGGCTGGGAGGAAGCCCCTCTCCCAAACTGCCACCGAGCTGCGATGAGTGACGGCGGGCAGACATCAAGAGCCGTTCGCGCTTCTCATCCTGCGTGGGACCACTGCCACCCCATTCCCACGGGGCGCGGGAGAGCTTGGTGGCTCCATCCACAGCTATTACCCCCTTGCCTGGCTCTCCCCAGCTCTTTTTCCCCGCTCCCTCCTCCCTAGCTCGCATGGCCGCAGCCGCTCCCGCCCCTTCCCGCAGCATGGCCGGGGAGGCGGGCGCGCTCGGAGGAGGAGGCGCAGAGAAGGATGCAGGCATTGGGAGGCAGCGGGATGATTGATGGTTGGGGCTGGGTTGTAATGGGAGGGGACGGATCGGAGGAGGAGGAGAAGAAGGAGAAAAAGTCTGTGTAATCTTTCAGTGCAGAGCCCGGAGCTGGGGCCGCCCGTCCCTGCCGCGCTCCGCGGAGCCATGTGGGGCTTTTGATTTCATTTTTTTCCCCCCAGTTCTTGCTTTCGATTGATTTATTGTTCCCCTTTCCCCCCCCCTTCTTCCTCTCTTCCCTTGTCCTTTTTTTTTTTTCTTTTTCCTTTTTAAACTCTTCTTCCAGGGAGAGGATAGTGGTTAAAGCTCGAGCTGGATGGATGGGTATGGGGAGAGGGGCAGGATCCACAGCCCTGGGACTTTTCCAAATCCTCCCTGTCTTTCTCTGCATCTTCCCTTCAGGTAAGGAACAGCCTCTTTATTTTGCAGACTTTTTCCCTGTGTTTCTGGCAGCCCTTGGATCGCCGCCCCCGTTCCCCTGTCCCTGGGCCTCTTTCCCTCTCCCTCTCCTCGCAGCAGTTTGCCACATGTTTAAAATAAGCAAGTGGGGCTCGGTTTTGGTGCGTGCCCCCCCAGATCCCCGTTCCCCAAGCAGTCGCGGTGGGTGTTTTTCCTTGACCTCATCTTCTTTGTCTCCCCGCTCCTCATCCCACAAGGAAGGAGATGGTGGAAATCAAAGCGGCGAAGGCAGCCGGGAGGTGTTCCTGACAGCGCCAGGTTGCCTTGTTCTCCCCTTCCCGGGTGCCGTGCAAGGAAGGGGGGACACTGGGGGGTACACCCACACGTGAACACCCCGATGCCAAATTTCTGCCATGAGAGCGGTGGGGTCCTCGCTCCGAACCCCTGGGGAGAGCAGAGCCAGGGAGCGGTCGCGGAGGGGCTCGGGGGGGTCGCTGCGGTGTGATTTGGGGGCGGTGGGCGGCCCGGGGGTCGCAGG